>JAQLOL010000025.1:27934194-27945934 GCA_029783665.1 Naso thynnoides
GCTAATATCCACTAATAACATGTTTATTGTACTGAAGCAGATGTAATGTTAGCTGTGCTTGTTAAACTGTGAGGGGTTCAACGAGGAATGAGGAACCCAAACAGTTTTGCCCAGAGCATAACGTTGTACTTTCAGTGTGATTTTTGGAAATGTAAAGAAAATCTGTAATGATGTAATCTGATGTAAATCTCCTTTAAACCTCGCTGAATAATGAGCATCACTTTCAAAAGAACCCCAGACACAACGCTTAAACATGATGAGCTCAAAATCCACAGAACCAGCCTTAAAATGACAAAAATCTGAAAAGATTGGCTGAGTTTCAGTGCAGCTGTGTAGTTGTCAGACTGTGGCCAGAGCTGGTAGATGCTACGCTCTGACTGGCCCATTTGCGTTTGAGGGCGGAGCTTAAGAGGGTCACTTGTCCCTGCGCTGTAGCATTGCATACCTTCTGCTTTCAACCTGATCACACCTAATGTATTCATCTGCAGGAATGAACTGCTGTTTGATGTAACACATGCAGGTTGCTTGCATACAAATGTTGAAATCTGAGCTATGATATTCGTTATGAAATGATGAAAGAGCAAAAAAGTTCTACAATCATCCCAGATCTCAACAAGTTTTTGTAAGTAACAAAACTACACTTCTATAGCTGTGATAGCAGCTCTCTGACACTATTCTTTGTTGCTAATATTTGTGGTAACACTTTACTTAAAGCATCCATTTATTATGCACTACGAACATACTAATAATGCCTTACAATGCACCTAAATCGGTGTATAATCAAAATTTTAAGCAAGATTAGGGTTAACCATAACCCTGACCCTAACCATAATCAGAATCACATCCACACATTATGAATGTGTTCATAATATGTTATATATGTTCATAATGTGTTATAATGCATTAAAGAGACAGGTTTCATAGAAAGTGTTAGCCTATTTGTTAATTAGCATAAAACACAAAGTATAGCTGATTAATGAAAAACTTTACACATTTGCCAAAGTTAAAAGGATTCATCCTGCTTAGATCATGAACATCTGTGCCAAACTGAAACTGAATTCATCCAGTTGTCATTAGGATATTTTAATCTGTATCAAAATGGTCGACCTTATGGAAACTTCATAGATTTATTTTGGTTCTGGTATCTGTTACATTTGCTGTTAAAAGTGAATAAATGCTACAAATCCTGTTTTTTAGAAATAAGGCTTATCATTAAAATCACTTCACTTCAGACTCTGAATCAATATTTGACTGAATTCAGTTAATTTGCTGTGTTTTGCTCTCATCTGTTGCAATGTAGTGATCAGGATTTGCTAGGACTCTGCTTTGTTCCTCTAACTGGTTTCTTCTAGAATGTGTCCTATTTAATTTTTAGCATTAATTCACGCTAAGGTACATTAATCAATCAGTTGTTTGTCTCTATATTTTTACTGTTCGGACCTTTTTAAAACTCCTGTGCTTTAACAAAAATAAGAAACTATGATGAAAATGAGAAAAGAAAGGCCTGAGAAGGCCATTTGTATCTGTCTACCAAACAGCAGCCATTCCCAGCAGGCGCTGGCTGGTATATCAGCCATGCTATCATCTGTTATCTTGTCTTAACAGACAGATCTGGCAGCACAGTGGCAGGGGGAGAGAAGGCGCAGCAATTTCCCAGCTGACCGGGACAAACACCACCCCCCTCTGAGCAGGACATGGTAGATCCAGCCTCACAGTGAGAGATTAGAGCCACCGCCACTAGACAAGGCCCCACAGGCTGTGGCAGGGGGCTGCAGACTCTCTTGGCATCCGCAGAGTAATTAATTGTGAGTGATTCATTTGGGGCTTGCAACAGAGAGCTGGGGAAGAGACCTTTTTAAACGAGCTGAGGAGGAGCAGAGTGATTATCTGCACCATGACGCAGGAACACAATCATACAGGCACAGGAAATATTGCAGTGAACGGAGCAGCAGACACACTAACACACACATTCTAGCATCACTTTATTTATTGTATTAAAATAAATTTGGTCCCTTTAATGTGTTTGCATTGTTCTGTATTTAATTAAAGGTAAAATGCTAATGATAATTAATACTGAGTATGTTTGGTATTTTTGATCAGTTCTCCCTATGAAGCTCTCAATGCCACACTAATAATCACAATAATGGTGAATTAATAAAAAATATCTGATTGCAGTAACATTTTAAATTATTGTCCCTCACCCAGTTAGCTTGTGTTGTTTGTGCAGTTGTACACAGTAAGGCTGGCCCAAATGCCATTTTTAGGCTCAGAACATTTGTTGGTGTTACCAAAAGAACCTCTTAATGTTTGTTCTCACTGAAACACATTTAGAAATTTCTTATTTATTCATTTATTTAACACAGACATACAGTGACATTGGTACCGCAACATTTTACCTTGTACAAATCCCTGATGCACTGCTCTCAGTGTTTACAGAAAAATGATAATTTGCAACAGTTGGTCACCGGAGACTCTTAAAAGTTTGTCAGAAATAAGAAAAGAAAAGAAAAGAAAAGAAAAACACCAAGCCAATATTATACAGTTACAAATACAATGCAGTTATGAAGGCAGGGCTGATAAAAATCCAAAAATAGAGAGCTATATCAGTGGTTCTCAAACTTTTTCGTCTTTGCAACAAAACTGTTCACATTTAACTTTAGCTTTTTCAAAAACTAAAAAAAAATTGAAGAAATAAATAAAATGTGCAATCATCTTTTCAGAACGTTAACAAAAAAGTGCAGTTTTTTTAAAGCAATTTTTTCACTTGTGGTGACGACTGCTCTGCCTCAACTCTGTGATTCACAGAGGTTCCTGAAAGCAACATGTAGGCCGCCTGCAGACCGAAGCTGCAGCTGCAGCAGCGGGTCGTTGTTGGGGACAGCTCGGCTAAATAAAAGGCTGCAGACAGACAGAGCAGTCGGAGGACATCAGGGGGAAAACCAGAGGACATTTGCTCTGTCAAATATGACCTGTTTGACTAAAATTGCTGTTTTGTGCGTCATATCATTGTGCATCGTTAAGTTTCATTTTTCAAACGACAGGTCACGGTCAGAGTTACACAGTGTTGCCTTAAAGATAAAGTTTTATCAATCTTACATCAAGGTATTCTGGGCTTCAGGATTTAATGGCCATCAGAGAAACGGCAGCCCAAGACACTTGCATTAGTTTCAGCATTCAGCCGTAGTGGTTGCCAAGGTTTCCACTGCCAACCACAAGTGTTTCTCTGTTTTGTTTTGTTTTGTTGGGGGGTAAGCAGTAGATAAAATGAAAACTGCCTGGCGGTGGTCTTCCTTACTGTCCTTGGTGTTGGGTTACTGTATTTACATGTATCTGATTTTAAAATGCACTCCTTCCTCATGTCTTTATTAAATGGCATGAGAAAACTTTTGATATGGATCTTTGAAGGTTTCCTTCTCTCACTTCTTCATCACATATCAACATTTCTAGCCTTGTTCAGTGGCTTAAAATGCCTTATAAATGGTGTGTGTGAGTCTCTGACTCCGGCTGCCTGTCAGCCTTTTCTTTCAGAGTGAGGGAGGCGTTGGAACATTCTGGCCAGTTAGTGGCTCATCCAGGCCTTCTGACCCCTGATTAGTACAAGCTGCAATGGCCTTTGATTGGGATTCTGCAGAATGGAAAGCGTCAACATATAAATGACTAAACTGGCTGACGTCCAGGCAGTTCTGGCGTCACTCAGGAGAATGGCTGTGACATGGCCAGCTCCTTGCCTCAGCCTCTACTCCACCGACTCCTGTCCTCCAGCCCGAACAGCTTCTCCCCTCATCCATCTTAAAAAATGAGAGGAGGGCCCTGAAACCTGAACCAGGAGCACGGCACTGTAAATCAGAACAGCACAACTTCCTGCTTTGATGCTGTTCCTCTTTCAAAGATGTAATTTAAAACGTACCCACTGGTACAATAGGATGCGATTCAAGCATTACTGCTACTTGTGAAATCGATTATCCAATTAAACCACAGGAAAAAACACAGACACATCAACACAAACAGGATCTCATTTTGCATTGTTTATGACATTTATCAGCGTTAGACTTACATTTATTGATACCGGTTGGCTGATTTTTAACAACATGCAACTGTGTAAGTTTATGCAAGACTTTGTATGATCAAAGGCAGTGGTTCATTAGTCAGCACATTTACAGGAGACAGATTTAAACTATAGGAAACGCTGCTGATAATATTTGTGAAGGTGTTTTTTTTCTTCCTCTTCTCCTTCTTCTTTTCCTAGTATTTTTACATCAAACATTAGGAAATTGTTTTTGCAGACTGAATAGTTATGTTAATGTATAAAAAAAATAATATTGTTCCCTTTTAATGTATTTAAACTGATTTCAGTTCATCCCATGCTAAACAGCAAAACTTAAAGACAAACAAGACAGAGTCGACGCCTGACTGAAGACTCTCTGAGATAAATTAGCCACAGCAGTAATGGAAACATGAAGTCTGGAGGAAATGTCAGGTGATCACCCTAAATATTATATTTCACCCTGAAGGGAACCTAAATGAAACTGAGTCACATTTCATGCCGATCCATCCAAGAGTACTGTCTTTCAAAATTCAAATAAAAATGCAAATTAATAATAATATAATAATACAAATGCTAAACTCATGATGATGATGCTAAACAAAAGGTCAGACAATGTTTAAGTTCAGATTTCTCCTCTGAATGTTTATATGTCAGTTCAAAGCAATCCACCAACAGCGCCATAATGGCTAACATGTTTAAATCCATTTCAGTGACCACGGTAACGTAATGCTGAACAGCGCTCTATCTGAGATTTTCCAGTGTCCACGAGAAATCAGCATAACAATATGGCATTAACTGGATGTGGAAATCAGGTCTAATTGGGTATTCACTGCTGACTCATTAACTCAAGTGCCACTTACGCAAACACCTTCATTTTGTAGGCACTTAATATGAATCACACTGTGTACCACTGACTCCACTCTGGGGAAATGAATCTGAATAAATGCATTGTGCTGTCAGAGGCCTGCAGGTCTCACACCAGAGTGACACTCTGTCCTGAACTCTCCACTGAGGACGGCACTGAAAGCTCTGGAGTTATTTAACGCAGAAATGTTCCAGTGGGTAGAAACCTCCGCATGAGACGAGCAAAAACACGCCTTGGAGGATACCAGCATCATGAACAAGAGCAAACCAGTGGGTGACAGGGACAGCCTTTGCTTCAACCATTTACTGCTTGTATACAGCTGTACAAAACTAGCCGTTTGCTGGAGCTCAGGGTGAGTTTAGTCTGGAAAAGGCACACTGAGAGTGAGTGAGCGTGACTGTCTAACACTATCTGGGGAAGAGCTAGATGATATAATCTGAAATTTATGGTACTACTGTTTTGGTTTTATGGAAACGGCATCATGTCACCATCAAACATATTAAAAAATTCAAAGGGATACTCCACGCAAAGCCTGTCCTTACCTCTTTCACTTCGTGGCATTGTATCCCGTAAATTTCAGCGTACCAGCTGTGTCGTGCTACAGCAGGGACGCGCCAGCTGATCGCTGCCGTTAAGACAATACCTGTGAACTCCACTGGATTTCAGAAGCTGCTCTCCACTGCGCTCCGCAAAGAATACATGGCGAGTCTATTTTTGACTGGCCAAGAGGAGAATGAACAGGGCAGGAACTCAGGGATGGCACAGAAAATCTGGTGTTTTTATGGGCCGCACGAAACAGTAGTCAGTCAACTAGCCGTTCAGTATAATGGCTTTTTTTCTTTCCAGGTGCGAGATGTTATTTGCTGCTTTAGGCGTTTTTGTTGTTGTTTAGATTTTGTATGCTGTAAAATAATTCGGATTTCAGTTACAAATGAAACATTTCACACAAATAAAGAAAAAACAACCATCTGAGCTGAGGAGCCACTGCCAACAGATAGGCCGCAACATTTGGCACATTTTTTGTAAGTTGAAAGGCTACATGACAGGCGCTTGAAGAGTTTCTAGCTTTTTTTTAAATGTCCATGTGGATTTTTTTTTGTAATGCTGCAAAAAAAGGTCAGAACTACACAGATCCATGCGGACTGCAATAAGGCAAAGCTGTAAAGTTACATCTAAGCCCCAACTGTCCATAGCTTAGAGGCATTCTGCATTTGTTCTGTGACTGAGGGTCATAAGTCGCATCACTGCAGCCCACGTACACAGAGTCAGTAGTAGTAGACTGATGTCTGTTCCATGGCCTAATACTGCTGTAGTGACACACAGGTTTGCTTACCTTCTGAATGAAGATCTGCACAGAAGGTGGCAGCCACAGTGTTCATGTTTAACATAGTGAAAAGTCCACCCATTAGTTCCCAAACGTGTCACAGAGTAAGACACGCAGAGCGTGGACTTCTGTGAAATCTGAGATGGCTTGCACACTCGCTGAAGTGGTTGCTGTGTGCCATAAAAGATTCTGCGATGCAAATGGGCTCATTAGGTTCTTGGTATGTAACTTCAGGGTCACAGGTCGAAAAAGTTGGAAATCAGGGATTTAAATTAGAGAAGTTTGTTTTTTGGCTACAAAAAATGTAGCCTTGTATTAAGGATATTTGCAAGCATACAGTACACAATGTTGTACAGCATTATCATGACAACCGGCGCAGTCCTGCAGCTTCAGCTCGTTGCTGACGACACCGCTAGCTGAAAACAAAGGAGGAGCATGTGCACTCAGACAATCCGTCAAAAAAACCAGAACAACGAACTCTTATTTAAACAGACCCGAAGCTCGTCAGATGTTTAGCGGTGTCCTCTCATGTATAAACGCTATAACTTGAAGCTAAACACGGAGATATAACGTGGAAACGGATGTTGGTTGGTTTCGTTAAGCAGCTGAAAGCTTTTTGGTATAAATATTCAGTATATCTGAGTTTAGCTTCGTGTTTTAGTGTTGATACATTAGAGGAACACTTGATATTGGGTGAGTTTCATGTCTTTTAAAACGAGTGTTTATCATATTTTTGGATGGATTGTCTGAGTGCACGTGCTCCTCTGTCATTTTCAGCTAGCGGTGACGTCAGCAACAAGCTGAAGCTCTCAGCACTGCGCCGGTTGTCACAATAATGCTGTAGAACATCGTAAATGAAACAAGATTTTTCAAATGACTGGTCAATTTTTTCTCCGCCATAGATGTATTTAAAAAGTGTTCCTGCGAGGACGGTGCAGAATTTTTGGAGAGATTTTGATAACACTTTACTTGAAGCATTTATCTATGATGCATTATGAACATACTTATGTTGTAATGCACCTATAGTGCTGTATATTCATAGTTATAAGCAGGGTTAGGGTTATGACCATAGCCATAACCACATACACTGTATTATAAGTGTGTTCATAGCATGTTCGAATGCAGTTTACAGGCAGGTTTGATCGAAAGTGTTGGCGAGATTTGCAAGCAGCCTTAGCGTTTCTCAAAGAACGTGTGTACTAGATTGTTAAAGAGCCCTTTTCCTACGGCGGGATGTAACTTTACCAGACAGACTGTCCAACAGTCACACCATGACTGTGAACAACAGCTCACTAAGGGGGAAGGAGCTGTACCAGTGGGCAAAGTTTGATCTGCTACAACTCTGTCGACACTGCAGCACCATGAATGTTCTCCAGGAGAGAGAGTCCAGCAGTATGCCCCCTCATCATCACCACCTGTGCAGGTCACATAAAGCCTGCAGACACATGCTGAAGGGAGGGACACAGTTCTTGGAGAGAATCATGGAGAGATCAGAGGAGATCATCATGACCATAGGATGTTGCCATCTGGAACAGATGTAAACAGTTTTGCCTTCAGACGGCCAGACAGCACTTTCTCATAACTGACTTCATGACATGAAATGGCATCTGTCCCACACAAATTCTGTCTGAGGCTGTCAGGCCACAATGACAGAAGCACAAATTGTCGGCGGGCAGTCGGTGTACCTGTAAGACTAAATAAAACACAATAAGTGCTGTAAACAGAGGGAGACAGGCTTTGCTTGCCTTCCGTGCTTATAGTGAAGAAAGCTTTGAAATTGAAGCTCTGCCAAAATCCGCCTTTGTTGCTTCTCAGTTAAGAGGACACTACTCCAGATTTTGGCCCCGTATCCTGACAACTCTGATCCTCTCTCAAACACGAAACCCTGACACTCCACTCCTCCAGTCTCAGCCCTTCTTCCTCCTTCTCTCTGTCTTTTTCCTAACAGTGAGGCCTGCTGTCTTCCTAAGGAGCTGCATATGGCCCTGCAGAAAGCCTCACTGTGCTTCCGTGAGACGCTGCCACAGATGGTAGATGGCCTGTCCCTGTCTGTCTTCCTTGTCCTCCACACACTGCCCACATTCCATCCCTCTGGGCTCGGAAAACACGAGCATGTTGCAAATTTGTCTAAAGTAGGACGACACACTGAACACAGAGGAATGCTGCAGCAGGGCATCACCTCCATTAGAGCCGGAAAAATCAGCACCCAGTTCACCACCACAACACATATGCTAACAATTAGCACGGGGGGATTCGTGGTGGTGTCGGTGGAGGTGTAGGAGGGCAGGCTGGGGATGGGGGGGGATGGGGGGGGCTGACAGTGCTGACGATGTTTCAGGAATCAGGCAACGTTGGGACTTTGTTGCAAAAACTGCAGATAAAGCTTAACACAAACACACACACACACACCCTTCTTCCCTTCTCCCTTTTCCCGCTACTTCCGATCCCCAGAGTCTCTCGTCACATCCTTACCGCTGAGACACACTAACACTCAGGTGGGCTATCCACTTTCAAGCTGTCATGCTAGCCTGATAGCTCATCATTACCCGGAGACCCCCAAGATAAACCACTCCGCACATACTCATACACACACCATGTCCGCCTGAATCTATGATCCACATCTGCTAATAAATGCACATATGATGACATGCGTGCACATCTGCACATCGCCTGGTACAGTGTTACGTGATAGTGTGCCGTGTCTGGGGAATACTATTCAAGCTCAGCCACACACACATATTAACAGAAGCGATGCATCTGAAACAAGGGAAGGAGGAGGAGGGGGATGACAATGGATGCAGGACAAAATGAGACCCAGTCTGAGTCTTCTCCTTACCTTCCAGGAGGAAACAGCTCACCTGGATGCCTCTGAAGAGCAGACAGAACGCATTCAGGCCAATCTCTCTCCCTGCAAACCAGCTCAAAACATCTCCCTCCCTCCCTCCCTCCCTTCCTCTCTCTCTCTTACGCTCTCTATCTCTCGCTTCCGCTCCCTTCGCAAGCTGGAAATGATAAGATTGTACTATGAGCAGAGGGGGGAGTGAAATCTGAGGCGGCAGAGGATATAAGGAGGCTGCGTTGTTTCTGGCAGATAGCCCTGAGAGACTGTGAGCTTGTGGTTCATGAGGGACTGGGTGGAGGGAGGTGTGTGTGTTGGGGGGGGGATGGGTGCGATGCAGCAGATGGGAGAAAAAGAGTCCGTCTGCGAGGACATCCTGAAACTCACGAGGACCCCCGCTCAGCTCAGATGGTACAGCCCAGAGGAGTTTAAGGAAGCAAAGTGTCTGCAGCAGCTAGCAGCTGAGGCTACAGTGATGCACAACATGAACGAGTGTGAATGTGAGCGAGAGCTGCACTTCTGTCTGCCCTCTGCTGCAGCACCTCAGGACAGACGTGAGACCTGCTGCTGTGTGTGCAGCCAAAAGCCCCGACTGATGCTGTGAAGACGTCCCATCATCGGGAGAGTTACAGCTCTCTTCATTAAAGCCTGCCCATCATTCTCAAACTCATTTTGGAATAACGCCACGTTCTTTAGGAGCAGTAATGTGTTCTTCTCAAATATGCGGGAGAGAGGAGAAACTACCTTGGATCACCTCCTCAGGAGCTTTCTCATGACCTTCCAGCAACTCCAGGAGAAATTCATGACTCCCGCACCTTGTAGGCTTATTCTGTAAGACATAACAGAAACACCTCTGTCTCTCTCTGGCACAGCCACTGATAAACTCCATCACTGGGGCCACTGACATCCATGGAAACTTATCCCATTAATACTACATATACGATATATTTTATTGGTGTTATCTTAATAACAAATGTCACTATTTCAATGCAGTGATCTGACGTAAGGTCAGTGTTTTGTGTATCCTGCACCTGCATCTCTACTCACCACCACTCCCATGAAGGTTATACCTCCGTACAGTTATTGGCTTGCATCACCATGAACGTCTGACTCCTTTACAAATTAACTGACATATCTGGGAGCTGTCCTCCACCACAACACAACAGTACACACCGTGTCACAGGGGAAAACAGGTTCTCCTGATGCAGCATATCTTGTAGTATCTTGTTTTTTTCTGACAGTTGCATTTCTTCCAACAACCACTAGGTGAAGACAGATGAATGCATGAATAAATGTGTGAACAGTTCAAAAGCCCCACAGCAAAACAAACAAACAGAAAAAAAAAATAGGAAGCTAATAATTTGAAATACAACGGATTATAAGAAGTGCAGAAGCAGTGCGTGTGTGTCACTTTGAGTACACCTCTATAAGCCATTTCTTCAGTTCATCAGCACTGTTAGGTCACACAAAGGGGAAGCTGCCACCCACGTCACGTCACACTCCATCACACTACAAAATACACATCATCAGACAGAGGAGGAGACTTTTCCTTTGCTCGCACTCTCACTCATTCGCACTCTCCACCCTGTTGTTCCCTGCTTCCTATCTCTCTCTGTGCAACGGATGACCTTGACTGACAGGCTTGTTGCTACAGGAACCACACCATGTCTATTGGGTTGTAGTGAGGCAGGAAGGTGTGAAATTCACAATATGATTGCTCAGATTGGATCTAAACCAGAGTCGATTTTCAAGCAGAAGCAGATAGCAATCAGTTCAAACCATAAAAACTGCAGAAGAGATTATTTGCATTTTAACAGGATTTCACCCGGTAAACACTCACACCACACACACACACACACACACACACACACACACACACACAGAGGGGGTTCAAATGTGTGCAAGTGAGTTGAAGAATAGTGGGGGGGTAAAAAGCCTTTAGGTCATTCATTATTCAGTGCTGCACACAAAACACAACTCTGCTCCTGAAGCAGATAACACACACACACACACACACACACACAGCATAAGGGTCTATGGGGTGACTGGGGGTCCATCGGGGGGTAAGAGGTGAGACAGGGCAGAGAGACAATAGACAGAATGCCTGGATGAGCAGAGAATGAGACATGGAGGCAGACAGAGTGACATACATACAGACACACAACCAGAGTTTAAAATACATTTTTTCCTCACAAAAATATACAACTGCACTAAAGTCCATGTGTCTGTCTGTCCAAACCTGCATGTGTTTGGACTGTGGGAGGGAGCAGGAGTACCTGCAGAGAACAGACACGGGAAGAACACGCAAACTCCACAGAGAAAGGTTCAACCCCAGCTGGGTTTCAAACCCATGACCCTCCTGAGGTGAGGCAACAGTGCTAACCGCTGAGCCATTTGCCATGTGCTGCCATGTTTGTATTTGCTTTTGTTTTGTTTTTGTTTGGCACACTGATGCCCAGCCCATCCTCCATAGGTAGCTTACAGGTGTGAGTATGTGTCAGAGGGACTTCCACACCCACATGTGAACATTATTATACGGCCACAGTGTGAGTTCAGCTCTGCAGCAACACAAAACATCCTGTGGTTCTGGTACAACAAACACGCTCACTGTCATGTTTGGGTGTCTGTACACCTTTGGGACAGGGGCGCATGAGATGAACTGCAAAT
>JAQLOL010000025.1:28003537-28025339 GCA_029783665.1 Naso thynnoides
GGGTTATTTTTTTGGTTTGGTTTTTGTTTTTGTTGTTATAATCAAAGTGTTGATGGTGTAAGCTACTGAAAATCAACTGTATGTGATGTCAGACCATCTTTTTTTAAATTTAATTTGTTTAAGTAGGGGGCAGACAAATATAAGAACTGTTTTCTTCTTGCTGCTCCTTTCCAATCATGGAGGTGTTGATTTGAAAATGTATAGTGCATTTATGTACAAATTATGTTGTCCACTTTCATGAAAAGAACAAATAAATAACTAAATAAATAAAGTTTTTGGTTTTCACTTCATTTTATTACATGATGACTAACAGACAGTGCAGTTTCATAAGCTGTTTATGCCTGTAATATCGAATATTACCATCAACCTTCATTACCTGTGCTAGATGTTGTCGAACTAGGGTGCAATCACATAGCCATTTGAGGACAGTAAAGTTTGATGTCAGTCTGATCTCTCTGCCGTCTGAGCCAAACAGCTGATTTGTGGAACGACATGATGCGCAACAGCACTGGTGCAAGTGGGCGTAGTCATACACAGAGGGGAAAAAGTGCTTAAACAAATGTCTGTCTGGCAGCAAACTAAGGAAACTAAGGTGAAAAAATCCTAAATTAAGCATACACTTGAACAGATGCTGATTTTTTAGGTAAGCATTTATATGTGTCTGAAAAGTTTTTTTTCTGTTGACCTCGTCTGCAACAGTACAATGCTGACCTCAGCTGCAGAGATTTCTGCCCCCTTCTCCTCAAACATCGCTGACCGTCATTTGCAGAAGGTCAGAGGCTGACTACCCATAAGAACCTCATACAACTCCACCTCTAAAATACTCAACTATCCTTTGATAATACTAAATGGCCACTGTTGTCTAGTTTAGTTATTTACTTAATCATTCAAGAAAAATCTTACATTTGTATAATCTGTATCAGAGACAAATCATGAAAACTTTACTTTTCACTTTCTTCTGAAAGTCAAAAGAATGTTCTGCTCCTTCCCTTTAGCATTTTTCATTTAAAGTGCATCTTGGCTGATCCTGGAAAACTGTAAAGCACCGAGAGGAGCTGAGATAGGAAGTGAGGCGACACGACAGCCAAATTAACGGAGAGCCAGGATGGGAGAGCCAGAGATTTGGAGCCATGACGCTGCTGGTGGGTGTGTATGTATAGCTGCACAGTCTGACTCAAAACTTCAGCACAGTTTCAGCTTTACTATTTTTATTATTTTGGGTTCTTGAAAAGATAATCCAGTTGTCATCTAAACTCCTGTCGTGTAGCCCCTGATGGTAATCTCACACATCCCACACTGTCCATCTGCTGCTGTCACCCCTGCTTCATTTCAGCATTCCTGCTTTAAACGATGTGGTGGTTAAAATACACTGCCTTATGTTATCCTATTGACTGTTGTCACTTAATTAAATCAGTTTTGGGGTGTAATGTATATCTATCGTAAGTCAAGAGAGGCTGCCTAGAAATAAGTCTACTGAGAGCAAATGTCCTTTAAGTATTACAGATTCCGTTCTAGCTTGGTCTGCCCTGCCAATCAAAAACAAAGTAAGAAGACATTCTTCTCTGAAGCCAGAAGTTGCCATGAAAAAACTGGTTCAATGGAGAGAACGGAGTTGACGCCACTTTCTCTCCTATACTGCTCTGCAGATCATTAGAAAGACTCCTACTAAAAGCTCCCATTCTTCCCCAAGTGTAGTAATCATTAAAAAAAAATTCCTCTCAAAACAAACATGACAGTTGCTTGCCAGGAGTGTGAGGGGAAAGACGGGGTAAACAGCTCTGATTGGCTGTGTGGTTGTGTGTCTATCCAGACAGAGGCAGTTTTGACTGCATCCGCTCGTGCTGCCTCGTGGAACTGAACGGTGAATCGAGAGGTACCAGACTAATTCTTATTTGAGAATAAGTTTGGCTGTGCCAGGCTGCTGAGCAGGCACCTCTCTTCACTGATATCTCTGAATATCTCTAAATGGGCACCAGTGGTGTTGGGGGAGGTTTAAGTCACCCTCTGCAGTCTTCCTGTCGGGGTCTGTGCACAGGACTATTCTCCACCCTAGTTCAGTTGTGTGTATTAGAGCCATGTGTGCATAATGCAATCCTAAAATTCTGTCATTGTGTTTCCTCTGATGTTCCCCCAGTTTTACCACCAATCAGGTCTCTGCCACCTTCTGTCTCCCAATCACTGACCAACATGCATAGATCTGATCCCGCCCCCCAGCCAGTCCCTGTGTCCAGAGGAAAAACTGCCTGCTTATTAATTCTTATTTTAATTGAATTTCTCCCACCATTTGTGTGCTGAGTTAATCCCTGCACTGGCCTGTGGGTAGATGATTGGCGTGTAATTACCGGCTGCTGGCATGTGTGCTTTCTCTGGGCTTCTCTTCTGATACTGCTCAGCGCAAAGGCAGCACAAGTCTTTTTGTTGATCTAACTCTTCTCTGTAAGCTCAGCACCTCCTTCTCTCCTCCTGTCTGCTTCCTGTCTTCTCCCTCCTATCTCCTTCCCACTCCTCATGCTTCAGCTCATTCTGTTCTTCCCTCTCACTCTATCGGTATATCTGAGGAAATGTTACTCCCCAGAGGAAATTTTAAGAGTGGGGGAAAAAGAAAAATCCTCTATTTTCTTTTCAGGTTTAGGAGAAAAAGAAATGGGGCCCTTTTTTCCATTTTGCAAATCATTTTCTGTGCCCGTTTATCGAGCATGGCATCAGTCGGAGTAGGGGCCAAGTTAAGCTTCTCCATTCTTTACAGACACATGTTAATAAAACAGCCAGCAGATAACAGTAATTACCTCTCAGTGGCTTCTGCTCCTCACTGGAACACACTGTGAGAGAGAGGTCTGTCTCTTCTTGAGCATCTACTTCCAAAAGATTAATTCTGTTTTTAATTAGAGCGCACCCTGAGTGATACACCAAATGAAGCCTTCCCGCTGTCCTCCTCGCTCCTTTCCTCCTCTGCCTCCATGCCTCCCTGCCTCTCTGTCTTCGCTGTATTAGCATAAGTAATTAGAGATTCCTGTTTGCCTGCATGGTCTCACAGTTTAAATTGAACGTGTTGATCTCGTTTGATTCTTCTGTAGTTTGAGGCTGCCTGTCTTGTACAATTAAGATAACGTGCGGGGAGGGTGGGGGGGTTGGAAGCCTGCAACCCCGCTCTTAAAGCGTTATCTCTATTTCGTTGTAAACTCTCCAGAGCTCTGTGGAGATTTAAGAGGTGAGAAGTGGAGCTTATGCATGCTGAAGCTTGAAGGCCAGCTGCTGCACGGGAAGAGGAATGTTTGGAGACTCCTGGTCTGTGTCATTTCATTGATTTCACTAAAGACCAAAATTTACAAGCAGAAAAAATAGAGATCTTTGCCAAGTAAAAAACAATGTGTCTTTGAATAAAAGCAGAATTGCAGTCATCTGCTAGCAAGTACAGAATGTCAAACTAAATTACCAGTACAACACAGTATTATCCTGTAGTGGTTACTTGCCACTGTAAGTGCTTTCAAATGCTTTAATGCAAAAATATGTGGCCACAATTTCACGAGAGCAGCTCCACAAAAAACAGAAAGGTCTGTTCATTGTGTCTTCAAATATGTCCACATCTACACCAACAGCCCAAAGTGCTGTAGTATGCATGCCAGGCCAGGAGTCGGCGGTGTAAGTTTATAATGGCATACCGTCGGAGCTGCCGAAGTTGTTAACTTCCTGTTGCTGCTAAGCCCTAAGCAGCCACAAATTATTATTATTTATTCATTTATTTTCATTATTATTGTGCAATAGAACAGTACAGTGATATGGACAAAAACAGCGCGTGAAACAATCAAACAAACAACCAGAAGACAACATTTGTGGTTTTATGCGTGTGTGTGTGTGTGTGTGTGTGTGTGTGTGTTGAGTTTATAACTAGCAGTATTGATAGTTGCATTGTTACAGAAATCATTATAATAATAGTGATAGTTATGACAATGATAAATTATAAATAATAGACATAAGAGGAGATAGCCCCTACCAGCCTGCAGCCCCCAACACCCCCCCCCCACACACACACACACACACACCCCTGCATGCCCATGAGTACATGTGACACAGCACTCTTTCCCTATATCTATATGTGTAAATAATCTTTCCAATAGTTATTATTTTTATCCATTTATTTACTTATTATTACTATTATTATTATTATTTTATTTTATTCTTTTCCTCTTTATATAATTCTACATATGCAGCCACAAATTAAAGAAATTCATTTGTAGTTTGACACTGTGGAATGTTTGATCAGACTTTGGTCGTTGCTAGAGCGAAATGCATTGTGCTAGCATTAGCGTTAGCGTTGTCACTGCGTTCACAGGCACTCTGCTTGCCAGTTTACACAGCCGGAAAGAAGGTTGTGGATTGAAAAGACTGCACTCTGAACCCAGTTTCAAACATTTGCAGTTTCAGGGTCGCCAGCATGCTGTTGTCGTGTAAAAGGAAGGCTGAACCACAACAAAAGTGTTTCCTTTGATGTGAAAACTTGTTTTGTGTAAACCCTGTAACTTTGACTGCAACTCGTGGCTTCGAAAAACAAAACTGAACGATACACGTTAATACGTCACACAAAACAGCAGTTTTAGTTAAATCGGGTCATATTTTTTAAAAATGTTCTCTGGTCTTCCCTCTGATGTTCTACGACTGCTCTGCCTCAACTCTGTGATTCACGGAGGTTCCTGAAAGCAGCATGTAGGCTGCCTGCGGACCGAAGCTGCAGCAGCAGGTCATTGTTGTTACAGCTCCGCTAAAATAAAAAGCTGCAGACAGACAGAGCAGCCGCAGGACATCAGGGGAAAACCAGAGGACATTTTTTTTCTGTAAATTATGACCCTATTTGACTAAATTTACTGTTTTGTGCAATGTATTAATGTGCATCGTTAATCAGACAATTGCCTTTTTTCCACACATCCAGATGACAAATAATGCAGCAGAAAAGTTAAAAGCACTAAGAGAATAAGACAGGAAGTGTCTTTTTCTTAAGTATAAGATGCTCATTAGTTGCTGGAATGCATCGTAAATGGTTTTTATTGCAGATACTGAGCTTAGTTGTTTGAATAATTGCATCTATCTGAAGAGAGCTCCTCTATCTCTTTATTTTCGAAGAGGTCGATATTTGTTGAAGATTAGGTTGGAAAAGCAGTTAGTAAGTAACAAAGCATGTTATGGTCAGGACAAGGCAAACCACACATTTGGGATATAAATTTTGTTTAGGCAGCTGCATATATTTAAAAAAAACACCTTACCCTAATAAAATTGGAACAAAAGGTTTCTCAACTGGTTTTATAATATCAGGTGTGCATAATAACATACTAAAAGTCTACCAAAGTCTGACCACTAGAAAGGTGAAATTTTCAAAGTGGTGTCCAAGATGGCCAAAAATTCTTTAAAAATACCCTAACCTAACCTAACTCCATTATTTATCATAGAGAAGTAATTGTTGTGTCTAACCATATGTTCCTAGGCCTTAGAAATCCATTAGACTTGTCAGAATTGCAGAGATACAATTACATAAGTGTAAAATCCAATATTTTGTGTGTGACTCTATTAAAACCCTCTGAAAGGTTCAAAGTTAATTAAGTTTATCAATATGTAATAAATACCATCTTGTTATTTTTTTATTGGAACAAGGCATCCTGATATCCTTAAAACAACTAAACACAACAAAACTATTTGTCACAGTTTTCAACAATTCAGAAGGTGGTGGCAAAGAATATTGGCAGTTGATAGATACGGCTTGCATTATTAAAAAGTTGTGGATACCTCTGTGGATCGAATTTGGCTCAGACAAATTTCATCTTTGACTATACACCCCTCCCCTTGCTGAGGAAAAAAATATATTTTCTCACGGTAGGAACCAATCCCAATTTCCACTTGCAAACCATTCTCTCCAGAAGATGTGAGTGTCCGTGAGTTTGAGACTGGTGGGAATGAGATCGTTGAAAAAATGTTTAGGAAACTCATTTTTGGGATCTCATTCAAACGGAGGCAGTGGCACGGAGCAGGTGGCTCATTGCAGAGGGGGCGGGGACCTGTAGTGGGCCCTTATAGCTGATTGGCTGGGGAAATTTACAGAGACGCAAGGGCAGAACGGAGCAAATGAGGATTACGATGGGGTGATTTCGGCACCATGGACTTATCATGACCTGCTGCTCTTTGACATTCAGTGACGTTGGACGCCCATACAGACACACATGTAGCCTACACCACCAACACACATGATAAACCCACACAAACAACAAACCATGAGTATGCAAGCAATGTGTGGCCTGTCGTTAACACAGTCACCAAGCAGGCGGGCTGCAACACAAGCAGCAACAAACAACGCTATCTACGAAAAACGCCTGTGACGAGCCTACACATGTCGTCATTAATAATGAATACGAAACAGTTTACCAATGATGACTTCCTCCAGCGGCGTCAGTGTGAATCCAATCCAGGAAAAATGACAAAAGGAGTCCAATCCAGAAAAAAACATGAAACGTCCAATGTCCAAAATGTCCAGTATCCAAAAACTCGTTTGAACATGTCAAACTCAAACATGTTCCAGATCTATGTGCAGTAATGTTTCCAGATGTTACAGCGCAATCTTCCTCACCTTTCACCCACATTGTTCTTATCAGTGGAGACATCCCTCTCTGTGGATAATAAGGTTTGAAAGTCTGGCCTCGTCCAGGCATGCCTGGAGAGAGAGTTTTTTCTTAACTTCAGGCGGCTGAAACTGCGTTCTGTGTACTGTTAGTGTTTGGTAAATACGACAGATTCTTCCTCTGCTCGTGTTCTTTACGTTTAAGTGCACTCGACGTGTATTTTTCCCCAATTTCAGCTCACACGGACAGAATACGTGCTTGCTAGAATTAACACTACACAAGTAAAACAACAACAACAGCACCCACGCATTTCAAAGTCAGAGGTCACTGTCTATCAAAACACACGCACACACACATGCAGAGAGAGAGAGAGACTGACATCGGTAATGATGATGATGTCACATCACCTCTTAATTTTAAACTGATTTCAGAAATGCTCCGATTTGGACTTTTTTCTTCCTTATTTTACACTTTTATTGTTACAAAACAGAGAGGGATGTACAGCAGACAAGCTGCAGAGTGCGATTTTTTATTTTTATTTTTATTTTTTGGCTGCATTTAAGACTTATACAAATGTAGGATCGGTCGGGCTGTGGGCCCCTTTGTAACTGTGGGCCCGGGGCAGCCGCACCCTCTGTCCCCCACTCGCTCCGCTACAGCGAACCGTTGATTCTGCTCTGCTGTTCCAACAATTTCCGATTATGTCGGAAACTGGACACCTTTCGCTGGAAGATATACTGAGCTGTGAGCTCAGCCCTTTCCCTGCCAAAGGAATCTTCCGTAAAGCTGACAAGCCTCAACTTGCACAGGCAGTCGATGAATTTTCGAGCTAGAAATCAAACAAAACCGTCCTGCATGCTATCCCACCAACTGAACATTATGTCCTTGATGGTGGCTCCCTGGTTCATCGCTTGGCATGGAAAAGGGGTGACAGTTATGGTGCCATTGCACTGTCACATGCTGACTTTACCATACACCATTATGGTAAAGCAACTGTAGTTTTTGATGGTCATAGTGAAGGTCCTTCCATCAGAGACAAAACACATCAGCGACGCGGGCAAAACACCCACCTGATCGTTAGCTTCAATGCAAAAACTGAGTTTGTGGGATGATTTCCTCTCCAGATCAACAAACAAGGACTTGTTAATCTTGTGGCTGAGGAACTGCAGAGGAAGGGCTGCACTGTAATCAATGCATCAGGGGATGCAGACGTGGACATTGTCAAGGTTGTGATCGAGGCATCACAACATCAGACCACGACGTTGCTAGGGGAAGATAACAGACTTACTCATTCTTCTTGTCCACTATGCCGAAACAAAAAACAGAGGCCTCTATTTTTGTTCGGACAAGTCCAAAGTTCCTAAAGTGTATGACATCAGGGAGATGAAATAAGTCCTGGGTGGTGACTTGTGCTCTCAGTTGTTGTTTATTCGTGCTTTCACAGGATGTGATACAACCTCACTCATCTTTAGTGTTGGCAAAAAGTCAGAATTCCAGAAACTAGTGAATGGTGAATCGACCATCCAGACCTGTGAGAATGTGTTTCTGCTCCCAAATCAAGAAAAGAGTGTAACAGAGGACCTTGGGAGCAAGGCAGTGGCGGTTATGTTTGGTGACAAGAATACCGATTCACTTGCATCTTTGCGCTACAATGGTCTTAGCAAGAAAATTGTCTCTGCCAAGTCACCCCAGTTACCCCAGAACATCTCCCTCCTACAGAGTCCTCGACCAAACACATTGCCAAAGAGTTTATTACCAGATCATGGTGTGAATTGAAAAGGAGAGTGACATGAATCCAGTGGATCGGGGATGGAAATTGGAGGACAATATGTTGTGCCAGTTATGACCAATAAAACTGCTGCTTCAGAAAGCCTCCTGCAGATGGTCCACTGTAAGTGCACAACTGCCTGCTGAACACAACAGTGTAAATGCAGAGGTTACAGACTACTGTGCATGTCTGCTTGTGGACAATGTCAAGTCACAAATTGTGAGAATCCAAATAATCAACCTTTATGGGAGGAAGAGTGTGAATCTGGTGCGGATGAAAGAAAAAAGAATTTTAAAAAATCAATAAATAACATGAAAGGAAAGAAACATTAAATATGAAAAAAAGAAACATGAAAGAAAAAAGAAAAAAAGAACAACAACATCAAAAAACAAAGGGGTTAGCGGCCCTGAGCCTTCACGTGGCGGCCCTGTTTTCACTAATGTCACAGCTCACACAGTAATGATGAATGTATTCCTTATCGGTGTCAAAAGAAATCTCCTGACAGCTTCAACAGTATGTCGATTATAAGTGAAATAACCAGTACTGAGCATTATGGCACGTGGAAAAAGGAGAAATGTCCAATAACAGTGGAAAATCTTGTTCACTTTTAACTTAAATATGGTTATAACCAATTGTTTTAATATAAATAACATAATATATATATTATAATTTAATATATAATCAACAAATCCTTCTGTAAATCACTTTGGCTTTAATATGTCAACAAAATGAAACAAGAATTTTGAATCTGGTCTCATCCAATGTTCAGGTTTCAGGTATGAAAAAAAAAATGCACAAAATGAGAAGAACTGACAGTCTCTTTTTTCCTCGTATTTAAACATCTTTTAACTTTGCAAACAGGGATTCAGTTCACCTCCTCTAATGCACAAATGCCTGTGTTTAAAATGTATCATACGGTAAGTCCCCCCAAGCCAGTCTAGCACTGATTATCTGTACTGTGATGTCTGTCCTTTCCTTTACACATTTTGTTGAAGATCACAGCAGCCCTGTTTCTTTGGAGTGGCAGTGTTATAAGCTGTGTCTCCATCTATCATCTACTATGACTCTACTTAGCATGAATTATGTTGTCATGGTTAGAACAGCAGGACTCAGAGAGATTACTTTGCGTTTCATGCAGATGGGTTTCTTGCAGGAGTGTGTGTGAGGGCTGCTTATTAAACTGCCTGAACGGGCGAGCAGGAAAGCAGAAGAAGACACTTTTTGAATGGCTGTCCTGACAACATCATTTGCATTCTTTAATTAACTGTCTCTGTTAACCCACACTTCCCCCCGTCTCAGCAAGAAACAGCATATAGACATGGAAACACGCACACACACACACACACACACGCACACACACACACTGAACTGGGGTCACTGGTAAACATTCTCCTCATATGAATTAGCTTTGTGTTGCTGTGGTGACTCGTTTTTTATCACAGCCAACACAGTGAGTGAGGTGGGAGTGAAGCTGACGTCTGGCAGAGGTGGATTTAGTTAGCATGAGGGACACAGAGGAGGAAGAAAAACACTGAGAGCAAATAACGACTTTAGGAAATATTTTGAATCTGTTGTGATGGAGGTTCCTAACTGAAGAAATCATCGCAGTTTATTGCAGTTCAGGCTCAGAGTTCTGAACATCATTTCGATCACTAACAACAACTGTGCTAGGAAAAAGTGATTTTGTCACAAGGTTTAATATATGGTGTAAAGTCTAGTTGTCAGTGTGTTCAACAAATATTCAAATTGACTCACCAAGGTCACATGTCTCTGTGACAAAGAGGAGGTGTTTGAAATTTTCCTCCCCATTAACTTTGACTAACCTTACAAATATTGTGAAATAAACAATTAACACAATTGGATGAACATATTCAGTACAAGGTGCTTATTATATATTCTTCCTTGGAATTAGTTTTGTACTATTTTCCTCTCACATGACATGGTGCTGACATACAGAGGTGTACACTGCTCAGTGTAAACAATCAGGACTTCACTAAGACCAGCGTTGGCAGGTGAGCTGCAATAGTAAGAAAAGATTATAATGTAGCAGTAGTTGTTGGTGTTGTCATTGTTGTTTTTCATGAAGTGCATGGTTGTGGGATGTAATGATTATTCAGACATAAAGAAAACTTTGAACCTTGAACCTTGAATGTATCCCATGTCTGCAACCGTCATTTGCTCCGGAGCGATACAAGCTGTGTGTCGTGGTTTGGAGTTTTGATTTCGTTGTTCCTGTTTTATTTTGGTAGTTGTATCCTCTTGTGTCTGTTCTGCCTTTGTGTTTCCTGTGCCTCCTTGTTTTCCCTCCTTTTTTGATTGCCCTCATTGTTTCCACCTGTTGCCCATTACCTTGTGTATTTAGGTCTGCATTTCCCTTTGTTCCGTGCCAGTTCGTTTTTGTCCATGTTCTAGTCCATGTTCCTTGTCATGTTCCTCGTCGTGTCCTCATCGTCTTCTTGTCAAGTCAGGTTTTGCTTTTTTGTTGTTGCTTTGCCTCGCTTTTGCATTTGACTTGCATTTATTTGATCCTTTGTTTGATCTGTTCTTTTTCAAGCAGTTTTTCCTCTGAGGAGTGATTTTTGATTCTAGGAGTTTTTGCAATTTTTAGTTTAGCGAATCTTTAATTTCTGAAAAGGTTTTGTCCTCCGTTGGAGTGTTTTTTTTCTTTGATACTTTGTTATTAAAGACGTTTCTTTTGTACCTCGTCTTGTGTCGTGCAGTTGGGTCCTAATCCTCGTTCGGTAATGACAATGACAGTGCATATAAGTGTAAGTACGATTACACGAGTTTTGTGACTCCTATGCACAGTTAATATCTTAATTAGGAATGTCGGTTGATTAAAATATTTAATCGTGGTTAATCACAAGATTGTCTATAGTTAACTCATGATTAATCACAAATTAATTGCATATTTTTTTTATCCTAAACGTATCTTAAAGGGATATTTTTGAAGCTTTCTATACTCTTATCAACATGGGAGTGGACGAATATGCTTGCTTGATGCAAATTTATGTTTATTGTAATTATTGAAACAATCCAGATAAATGAAATAATGTCCAGAATATTTACCCATTTAGCTATCATTGTTGACAGTCTGGTGCGTCTTCGTTGCAAACTATCCAGCGATCTCCCTTTGGTGAGGGGGAGGGGGGCTCTCTGCATGAGCTGTGTCTGTCCTGTCTTGGCCAGGAGGTGGTATTTGAGACTCGATTTTCTCCAGTGGTAACGAAATTCACAATGACAGTAAATGCCAATAACTTTGGCTTTGGCCGAGAGAACCATCTGGCAGGACTTGCCATTCAACAGAAACTTCTCCTCTTCCATTTCTGCTTGAGGAGGTTTGTTTCTGCTGCCATCCACAGCGTTCATGCTGCATCGCTTCCTGATTTCCCAAACATCGGAGCAGACCGAGAGTCATAGTCACAGAATGTGGGTGCATTAATTGCCCATCAAAAAAATTTCTGGCGTCTAAAGGAAACTAATAACTAGTAACTAGTAACTAAATAGTAACGGTAACTTGTTTTTTCCGTTAACTTTGACAGCCCTAATATTAATATACTATTGTTGCACAAGACAAGAGGGTAAACAAGTGCAAATGTTAACTTAAATATTGCATACCTTTTCTTACACTTAAAACTTTCCCACTAAGACTGCAACAGATATAGGAGCATCAGAGTCGAAGTTCAAGGTGCTCTGTCATGACGGGTAGAATTTCCCAATTGTATGTTTACTGTATGCAGCAGCATGTACTTCGTAAAGGGCAGCAGCAGTACGTACCACAAGTATAGAACCAAAACACGCAATTCGGAGTGCACCGATTGATCTGGACAGTGAGTCTATTTGTTTTGACAGAGTGAAAGAAAGATGCAGTGTTTTTAAAGCAGCTGTCAGCAGCTTTTAAATGATAAGGGTGAAACTTTATCTAAGTAAGGTTAACACATTCATAAACACTACATGTAATCGCACACTAACAGATTTGGTTGCCTCTTTTATTTTCTTTAGGTAAAGCCAAAATATCAACATTTCCTTGTAAGGAACTTAATTTGACACTGTAGTCTTTAGATTTGCATGAACACAAGATATCTGATTTGTTTCTGAATTCTGCTTTAAGTTGCGAAAATCCTTCGAAAGAGTTCAAAGTTCTCAGCCCATAGAAAACCATGTGAACTCACTGAATGAATTTCAGTCAAATTGAAGGTGTTGACTCATCATATGAGATCCAACGCCACTATTTCATGATTACCGAGAAATTAATAAGTTAATTATGTGTCCAAGTTTTTTTATTCAGGAGTGGGAGAGCCAGTTAACCTGCGTGTCAACTTCAAGGAAAGGATGTAATTAGGACAGATTGCCAGATGGGAGAGACTGAAAGAGAGAGGGAGAGAGAAAAGCGTGAGGCATTCAGCCCAGAGTCAAAGAACAGACAATCAATTTTCTGTTGTGAGTCCAAGCTTTGCAGAAAGTGTAGCAACTGTCTGCCTTTGGTACAAAGCAGGTTAATGAGCATAGTGTCTGTGGAGAATGTGTCTGAAGCTCACTGTTTCATTCTACACCTGTTCATCAGGAACAGCCTTGTTTACCCAGCACACTCTGCTTCAAAGAGCTGTTGCCCTCTAGAAATGTAGAGTAACTTCAAAATGCTTTAAAGGTGAAATGAACTCTGTGTTTAAGTAGTGCTGCTGCTGGACTGAATTAATTGATTTAAGTTTCCCTCCATTCATTGTCCTGTCAGAAATTAGATAAATGCAGCTTTAGCAGCAGAATTAAACTTCACCGAAGCAGAAAACATGGAGACGTATTGTCAGCGTAAACTCCACATCACCTGCAGCAACAAACACACATCTTAGAGCTAAGAAAGCTGCACAGTGTTTTGCACACCGTGATAGTGTGGGTACATGCATTGTAAGACACACTGTGGAGATACTCACCTATCTGCTGCGTCAATCTGTGAGTCTTTTGCCCCAAAAAAATCCTCCACTGTCTGCTCTTGGTTCAGTCCATTTGCTTGACTATTCCCACTGAATCGAACTTGAGTGCATTTCTCCCATTTGTGTGAATGCAGCACTTGCACACCAGAAGCGGACCAAAGAAGCGGACTGAGACCTGGTTGAAGAGGTGGTCTTGGGATGCTTCCAAACGGACTCTGGTGCCGTTCATTTGTGGTGAGAACACGATCCGACCTCGGTCTGCCGTAACTATAGAAAGCACTGCGAATTTTCAGGCTAACCCAGACCCCGCAGGCAGCTACGTGCGTTACTGAATGAGGAAGCATTTCTCCTGTCACAACAACCTTGCGGTTGCTTCCACATTGTGGATTTACTGGCGATGGGTGTGTTGTCTGCTCGTCTCACTGTTTACATTCCTGGACTTTGAACACGTGGCACGTCTGACCAATTGGAGAGCAGGTCAGGATCTGTGATATTGCTCCTGCCCCAGACACATCTTACCAATAAGTGAAGTTTTTTGTTCTCTTTTGTTTTATTTTTTTCCATAACTTGATTTAGCCAATGAGTGAAGTGCAGCTCGATTTTGGTTCACTTCAGCACGTCATTAACTGATTTGGACCAGAGTAAATAAACAGGTGTGAGTGCGAACTAGACTAGCTAAAAAAACAAAAAACAAAAACAGCTTATAATTTTTCGATCTGGTGCATACCAGGGAAGTGGACTAGAAGCAGACTATCAGGTGTGAAAGCACCCCTGAGTTCGGTTCATGTAAAGAGGACGATATGTGAAAGCGCCCAAAGTCATGTAGCAATAATTCGGCAGGTTTGTTATAAACAAGTCCTCTTGTGTTTGTGTGTTTTCAGTCTTTTCCAGGTAACAGTAATGCAGACAGTGTGGTTCAGTACAAACTGCAACAGCCGGCGATCGCTCGCTTCCTCCGCCTCATCCCTCTGGACTGGAACCTCAGCGGGAGGATCGGACTCAGACTGGAGACCTACGGATGTCCTTACAGTGAGTACTTTTACTTTTACTTCTGATCTTTGGTGGTACTGCTTTTATCTGAAGGACCTGCTGAGTTTGTTTACATCCTCCAAGGAAATTTAGTTTGCATGAAAAATTAAAGATGCAAATATATGGCCAAAAAACACTACTTAGCAATTAGAGAGAAGATGATGTAACAGATTTTATTTGGTCCAAAAGAAAAAAAAATCACTCCCTACATATCAAACTAGTTAAATGTTTTGTGACAGGTAATAAGAACTGGAAAAACAACAGCTCCCTGGCAGCGTTTTCTTGGAAGTATTTCCATATTTCACAATTGATTTGCACTCTCAAATTTGTTTTTAACAGCAAAAATTACAAGTACCACACAAAACACATTGTGTTGACAGTTTCCTTTGTTGCTCTTTAATTAATTACACAAAATACTGGCTGTGTCGGCGCTGGCATGAACACGATGAACTAAATAAGACATCACATTGTGTTTTTGTCCCACAAGAACATACTGACAGATTTTATTTTCGTTTATTTTACTGTAGATCTTATAGTTATGGCTCCATCATGCCACAAAAAAATGGCAATTTTCTT
Source organism: Naso thynnoides (assembly GCA_029783665.1). Classification (NCBI taxonomy): domain Eukaryota; kingdom Metazoa; phylum Chordata; class Actinopteri; order Acanthuriformes; family Acanthuridae; genus Naso; species Naso thynnoides. The sequence continues at coordinate 28,018,438 of JAQLOL010000025.1, forward strand.
ATTTGTGCTATAAAACATAATATCAGATAAATAAATTCTGTTAGAAAAACAAATACCTGTCACTTCCCTTACTTCAGCCTTAAAAATATGTTTCCTTTTCTTAGCGTTGTTTGTATCTTATCTTAAGGAGTTTAGGATGAGCTCTTATGACTCCTCTTCATCTGTTTTTATCCTCACCATGACTCAGTCATTGTAGCAGGTGTTTGTAATATTTTATCCTCTCAGCATTAATTCCCTGCTGTGTTTTTGCCCTAGTTTCCACCCTCACGGCTGCTTGTTCACTTTAATGTCCCTCATAAAAACATAACACACCCACGAATATAAAAAACACCTCCACGCATTTACAAACATGCTCACATAAATTTATTAAACTGTAAATGTTAACGTGCAAACATGATTTCCATCGACTCTTTGTGGCTGTGATTCTGTTCCTGTCTATATTTATTCTGGTTTCTCCTTTTATCTGTTGTAGACTGCCGTGTGTGTTTTGAGCGTACAGTAATATCACCGGTCACCAATCCAAACTGTTTTTATGTTTCTGTCAGGTTCCAATATCTTTGAACTTGATTTTTTTTTTCCCAGCACAAATTTAAATGTATGCATCATACTTGTATCAATGAAAGCATGTCACTTCACTGACATTTTCTGCTCTAGTACACAGCTATGCTAGCAGCTCTGTGGGGCACAGTGATGCTTAAAGCTAAATGCTAATGTCCACATGCTAAGACCTTCACTAGCCTATGCTAACTTGTGGTGTTAAAGTGCTAACTGGCTCAATTTCCTGGTTAGCATGCTAACATTTTTGGCAGTTATTACTAAATACAATATATGGGAAAAAACTGTGCTGGACAAATTTTATAGATTTATAAAAATCTTGAGAAATTTCTTTCTTTTGATGGTGCTAGACCAGTCGTTTTCAAAGAGTGAGGCAGGCCTCCTCAGGCCCAGAGCATTTCAGGAGAGGTGCAGGACGAGAAGATGAAATGGAGAAAAAAATGACTTAAATCTAAGGATTGATTTGTAACATAGAGTGAGAGAGGAGAGAGAATCGGGTACACGACAATGGAGGAAGTATGACAGTGACCTCTCCAAAAAGGCTATAATAGTCCTCATAGCCTTCACCTCCATCTACCTGTGTGAGTGTGGATTTTCTGCTCAGGGCTACAGGTAGGAGATGACTTACATCTGTTCTTTGCTGCAGTGCATCCCAGCATCAGCTGCCTTTGTGCATTAAAGACACAAGCTCATTGTTCCCACTAAAGTAGATGTAAGCAAAACCTTGATGACAGCATATGGTTAGAGAAATTGTGTCCAAAAGTGTGTTAAAAGGTGTTTAAAAAAATATGTAATTTTTTAAATGAACGTTTTTAAAATATTTAATAAGATGTTAAAATGATGGAACACATTTGAAATATCTTTATAGAAATCTTTAAAGATGTACAGAAGAACAGATAAACAGGCTGATTTATGATTCGTATTTATTTCATAAAACAAAGAATATTTACTCATTTATTGCTGAAATCTGACAAATATGACAAAAACCTAAATAATATATGATTAACAATAATATTAGTAATAGTGGGGTAGAAAATGAGTAAAAAGATTACTAAAGTTGTAATTTTTTATCCTTAGGATGGCATGACAACACATTACATTGAACTCCTGTCAGACATTTTACACAGTAGAACAAATGTCAGCCACGTGGTGGCGCTAGAGGAAAAGTAAGGGGCTTACCAAAGTCAGTTGGTCCCATCTTCTGGGAATGATGACTGAATTTCATTGCACCTGATTTAAAATCTGTTAAAGTGTTCGAATCTGTACCAACGCGTTGGACTGTGTGACATTACGTTCCTGACGGCAGCGTCACTAGACTGACAAAAGTATGATTCCTGCTGTGGAAACTCAATCAATGTACATCGTCATGATAGAGCCCATCAGGCTTAATTAAAACAATCCCGGAGCTGCGCTGAATCAGCACTTTTACTTTGTCTCTGTGTCAAGTTTATGATGTTACGTCTGATAATGGAATTTTCTCTCATCAGTTATTCATCACGGCAGCCGGCCAAAAATGAACAAATGATTCTTTCCTCCAGATGCTTTTTAGAGTTCAGTGTGCACCGAGTCTGCACTGGCGCTGCCTCCAGGGCAGCTCTCCAGCTCCAGCTTCTGCTCTCATACATATTCGCTGCTCTTAACAGGTCCAGTACATGCAGAACTGCAGCCTGCACACACACGATTACAGAAGAAACTGTTAGGGGGCTTCTGGTCTCGCCAGATTCATTCCAGTATCCAATTCAGAAAGCAGAGTCAGTGCTTGTTAGCTTGCATGTGGAGTTTTAGCTTGACTCAATACTGCAGTTTGGTCAGTGGTTAGACAACTTTTAGTGCCTGTTAGCGTTTTGCATGTGAGTGTAAGTAACGTTATTATCTCCAGGTCATTTATGCTTGCTACAGTCATGATACAGCACACAGATAAGTTGGTATGTGTACATGTACAAGTAGCAAAATATTTAAGGTACAGCTTAATATTTTTGGATGAAAATTAAGCATGTGGCTGTACTAATACTCAATACCTGCCACCCAGAACTCAAAAACTTAAATAATTTTCAGACGTGGGTATAATGAGGAAACCCTGGAAGCTTCTGGCACAAATTCATTATATTAGTTTACCAAGTGGAAAGATGATTTATGAAAAAAAACGTTTTGTTTCCCTCAAAACTGTCTTTACTGCTGTCCCCTCTGGAGGAAGATGGATTATTGGAAACATTTAAAAGATGCATTCTGATAAATGGCCTGCAGTGGTTTGGAGATATTCTCGAGTTCTTTAAGGACACAGCAGCAGATACATGGGTGAAATACGATTATCAGCCGATGTGACGGATGGCAGAGGAGACTCTTGGTTTTCCTGGTGGTAAACTAATGTAGCATGCACAGCAGAGTCCTCCTCGGAAAAACAAATGTAATATACAGACGGGGACTGATATATAGCTGTTGGTAGCAAACAGTTTACCACAGTGTGAAAATGCATTGTGTGTATTAGTCTGACAAGGAGGCAACGCATCAGGACATTTAATAATGCGTCTTGGCAGTAAAAGCTCACAAGATACTTGGATGAAGAAAACCTGAGAGTTTTTCTAACAGTAACAAGTTTCCACAAAAACTTGGTGTGTAAAATATGTTCAGAATTTGTTTCAAAAACTTTCATGAAAAACATCATCAGCAGAATGTGGTCAAATCTCTGTACTGTTGTGGATATATCTACTGATGTTAGCATGCTAACCAGCTCGCCCTTGCTCAACCTGTCCAGAGCTTCATTGCCTTATACCCCTATTATAAAACACACTACCCTGAAACTTGACACAAACAAAAACAAAAAGAACTCACTAAAACCACATTGGTTTGTCTTTTCACTATTCCAACATTCACCAACTCTGTTTTTGTCAAAACTAACCCTGCCTGCTCTCAGTTGGTGGCTCAGTTGGTAGAGCAGACGCCCCACATACAGGGGCTGTGACCTGTATATGGGGCGTTCACGCCACAGGTTCAAATCCACCTCTGACCACTACTCCTGTCAGTGCTCCTGACCAAGGCGCTGACATAAGATCCGGAGTTGCTCCCACACTGTGGCAGCCTGCTGCTCCTTGCATGTGTAGTTAAGGTTAACTACAAATAGGATGGGTTAAATGCAGAGGATGAATTTATTTCCCTGCGAGGGTCAGTAAAGGAAATTTTTGAAAAAAGAAGATAAAAAATTATCGAATTAGATGGAAATTTTCCTGACGATGTTGCCTGACCATCCTTCACGCTTCTCTACCTCTTCACACTTACCTCCCTAAGTTAAAATCCTGACTGGAAGTGCCCCAAATAACTTCACAGCTGTAATACCTTGTGTCAAACTGGCCTCAGTCGGTTTGAGAAAGTCTCTTTTTTCGTCTCCTTTTAACTCTGTTTGCTAGGAGGCTGCTGGCTGAGGTAGAAACACCAACACTCATCTGATGCTCAAAGTTCCCTCTTAAGATTGAGGAGCTAATAGGGCCACTAGCCAGATGGCTAAGTGAGTTAACAGCTTCATGGCAGCTACTATTCAGAGCCAGAAAGAGCCACAGCAAAGCTTTACTGGACAGCAGTTAGGGATTAGTATCAGTATCTGCTGGATGTGTAAAGGTTCCTACAAACCAAAGTGACAACAAAGAACAGGCTGCATCAAAGTTCAGCTGCTGCTGCCGCTTTCAGATCAAAAAGTAACATTGTTCACACAGGGAAGACATTAGCTGGTGACCAACAGGGTTGTACATGCTGCGCCTGTGCCAAGATGAATCCCTCTCCACATATATACAAACCATCGCTTTGATTAAGCAACTTGTTTTTTTTTAACTCTCTTGCTAATATAGCTGCTTCTACCTGATAATATGTCTGATAAAAAAGTTACAAATGGCACCAGTGAAGAGGTAAAGAGAAAAAAAAAGACCCGAACAGCCAGTCAGAGTGGTTTTTCTAAACGACAAGTCGCTGCCGATACTAAATGTAGAATCAGTCAAAGAACTGCGGACAAGTGCGAAGCAGTTCCAATGCTGCTACTTACACCACGCTGACCAGAGACACCGACTCTCTCCGACAGCCCCGCGCAGTCCCGACCCCTGACCGTCGGCTCGCTGTGTAGGAGCCTTAAATGTTTTCCATATCAACCGTGGAATTTCTTACCCTGTTTCTATTGCCGTCAAGCGGTCACTGCAGAATTAAAACTCAGATAAACAACAAAGCTACAATGACACTGAACCTTTTGCTAAGAACAGACAGTGAGAGGTAAACTTGTCATTATTAGACTAAACACAAACAACAAGACAAGCACTTAATGCACAGCCACATGATGTTTCCCTCACATATGAGAGATTGAAGGGCCGAATGAGCCCTAAATAAGCACCAGTCTGCACCTATACAGATAATTACAGTCAGATAAGCAATAAAAAGGTCAGATGTAATGTCATTTTGGATGTAATTAAAATGATCTAATAGTATAATATAAAGTAGTAGAGTTTCAGTTTCAGCTTTGCACACTGTGGATGACTCACTGCTCTGGAGCCTCATCTTTCTGCTCTGTAATCAGCAGGAAATATACTGTACAATCCAATAAGAGCATTAGTGCAAGCCAAGGAGTTGTGTGATTGTGTGTGAGTCTTGGCTTTGGGGAGCGAGAAGCTTGCCAAGTTCATTAAAAAACGTTCAGTCAGAGAAATTAGTTGTACCGCTGAAAAGGAAATTGATGCTGAACTCGGCTGCTCCTTTTTTTAAGCAGTTCAGTATTTGTGGGCCATTCTTCGCAGGCTGCACGCTCCAGACTGAGCATGCACTGTTTCTCTCACTTCAACCCGCCACACCTCACCTCACTACACCTCAGCCCAAATCCCTGGCTAGCAAGCAAGACGCTAAGGTGAAATTTGACGACAGGTAATAAACAGAATACAGATTTGTTCCCTGCTGACTGGCTCTGGACTGCAACCACAATGTCACACCAACAGGCAGAATTTTGAGCAGATGCAGGTGATTATTTAAGCACCTAAACATTAAAACTCAATTATGTTTGATTGATTTTGAGACAGAACGTCTGCCGCAGCATGCGAGCAGCGGAGCACTTTGCTAAAATTGCAGCTGTTCGTAAGCACAGACATCACACTGCTGATATTATGTATTTATTTGATGTGACTGGTCAAATATTGCCCCAAAACGTCCTCCAACAAGTTATCGCTCTAAATAAATAAAGAAAACAATCAAAAATGATTCAGATAAATACCTCAGTGTACCCGAGGCAATGCAGCGCAGCAGAGCAACCTTGTGTTTTTCACATGCACATTGAAATAAATAAGTCAAATCAACAAGAGTCCATGATCCTGATGTTAAAAACTTTTCCAAATGCTGCATAACAGGCTGTATCACTTAACAAAACTGAACATGTATCCCGTTGAGGAGTTGAATGCTCTGAAATACTAAAACTGCCAGAGTCAAACCAATGAGAGCACGCAGATAATTTCCTGATCAAGGAGAGAAAGGTCATTGTTACACTGCTGGTTGTTGTTAAAGTTCTGGTTTTGATGTTTTTCTGTCATTTGAATCCTCTCTCTGCTTTGTCTTTCAGCCTCTGATGTTGTGAGTTTAAACAGTGGCAGCAGCAGTCTGGTGTACAGGTTAAGTCCTGGATCGAGGCAGCTGTCCAGAGATGTTGTCTCCCTGAAATTTAAAACCCTGAGGAATTCTGGGACACTGCTGCACGCAGAGGGGGAAGGAGGACTCAGCCTCAGTCTGGAGTTAGAGAGAGGAAAGCTGCAGCTGCTGCTCGGACAAGGTACAACACAGCACATTCTGAACATACTGATATCTACCGCCAGCGAAGAGGAGTTTAATCTAAACCCATTTACCTACTTTTTGTAGTTGAAAGGTAAAATGAGGAAACAGCAACAGCCTTAACAAATACGCCAAATTATGAGCAAACTAATGAGAAGACGGGACATTTTCAATGTGTGACATGAGAAAAAAACAGTATTTTTTAAAAGCAGTTTTTGATTAGTTGCTTGATGAAATCTTTTAGCACATTCAAGATGATTTTTCACACTCGTCTCAGTTATTTGAGGACTTCTTTATTTGCGTCTGTCTTCATTCCATCATCAAAACAGAAAAGCGGTTGTTACAAGTGATTTATTTTAATTTGGAAAACCATGAAAGTTAATACACATCTGGGGATTTAAGAAATAGATAAAGTACGTAAGAATGTTGGATTGTTGGATTCATGAGTACTCTGAAGTACTTTGGCATCTCTAAAAAATAAACCACATAAATAGTATTTACACTACTTCTGTCTGATTTTTCGTTAAAAAAGAAAAACCTTCAGCTGAAACAATTTGATCAGCAAA
>JAQLOL010000025.1:28041180-28054603 GCA_029783665.1 Naso thynnoides
CAGACTTTCAACCTCAACAATGAATCTGTGAAGTCTCTTACACATGCTCTTATCTGTTAAAAAATATAATGTGACAACTTACCCCGCATAGTTTGACAGCTTTCCCTGTGTTGGGGCAACTTGTCATAAATGCACATCTGTACTTACACATTAATAACTCTATATTAAAGTCAGCAGTAAAAATTTTAAAATTACACATTTGTGCATAGGAATTTAATATTTAATTTAATACAGAAAATAAGTGGCTGTGGTATACTGAGGCTGATAAACTGAAGCGAAAGCAAAAAGTCTGACAGGGTGCCCCGGTCTCCCCATATTCATTTTCGTCTTATTTCTTAATACACACACACATACACGCACAACACAGTTGGATGGTGTGAAAGTATGATAACGCTTTTTTTTTTTAGCTTCAGATTCTATATGCATAGATGTGACATAGTTAAAACCGATTAAAAAAGGTGAGGCAATATGTTTAATTCAGCCTTCTTTGAATTCAAGATTTAATGCTATTTTTTTGATTATAACAACATCCAATCTGCCACCTTGTTACGCTTCAAAAGTATGGGTGTTTTTTCTTATCTGTTAATTTACCTATGCCACTAAGGGGGGCGGAAACAAAAACACACATTTATGGAAGGCACACCGCCCCTAGACATACCTAAAGCGGGCACACTTCACATCTACCTAAGATCACTGAGGAAAAAAAGCTTCAGCGACAGGCAGGCACTTGCGCTGCTTGACGTGTAACAGTCTTTATCTTTATGGATGACTGCCTTGGTTACTGGGCAAGGAAGGCGAGGTAGGCATTTTCACTTTATATTGTGATTGTTAACGTTGGCCCATTGCTGAAAATGTGCTTGTTTAGAATTGTCTCTGAAATACTATTTGTGCTAGGCTTGAGAGCTTCAAGAACATTCTAGCTAAGATTCTGGTCATTAAAATGTCATCCCTTATGTTGTTTATTGCGGTGGTAGTGTTAGGTTACGGTACATTTTTTTTGTTTTTTAAGTTCTCAGAGCTCAATAAGCTAGTCAACTAAGTCACAGTAGGCTAGCAATTCACTGCAAATATTAGCACGCTAAAACTTTTCCAGCTTTAACAATAGGTTAACTGACGAAAAGGGATTAATGTCCATTAAACATCCCTCCATCGACCACTGGCACCTACCGTTTAACTGCTTGTGAAAATTTCAGTTATAGAAACCAACAAAATATGCAAATTTAACATAGTGCTTAAATTAAATTCAGCATTCAGCCTCTATTCCCAGTATTATTAACATCACTGCAGCTATGTTAAGTTACTGGGCTAAGGCTGCCATTTTGCTTGCTAAAAAAAGTGATGTCCTACTCTAAAGGAGGAAGCTTTGCTTAGCTAACGTTATCTATCAGGTTTTAATACACACATTAACGTACTGCCTTTTTAAAAAATTGTATTGTGTAATACAGTGGCGTATCAAGTACTGTATAATGTGCTTTTCAATTTTCAATATCTAGGGAGAGCTGCTATGGCAGGTCAGGGGCGGGCATTCATCATACGAAAGAGGTAAACTCAAAGGAATTTAACAGCATTATGACAGAATGAACATTTCTGACTTTTTTTAGATTAATGTAGTAGTTTTTCAGTAATTCTCAATCAATGTAATCACTTCTTTCACTGTTTGTGGTAGGGGTGTGACTGTGTACAGTGGACATGATAGCATAAATGTTAAGGAAAAATTTATAACTGAATAACGGTTTTCTATTCCTGTACAAACCATTCGAACAGTTTAACTCAGATGTGTTAAAGAAAAAGGCCAAAGGAATAAGCTGCCGGACTATTCTCTTGGACGCAGTGCACAGTGGACAGACAGCAGCCTGCTGATCTGTGAAGAACTTATCTTTTTATATATCATAAACTGTACACGACGTACACGGCAAAAACTGCCCACTGAAAACATGTAGCCTAGAGATTTTTGTACACAAAACTATTCAAAAACAACAATTGGACCATGGACGTCTGTGTAGTACTTGGTGTGATTCTGCAACAGTCTGTGACATTTATGTTCGTTGTCACTCTCTCTCTTTACGGATAATGGCACAGCAGTGGACAGTTGGTGATGTTTCCGTTTGGCTGGAGGAAAATGAACTACATACCTACAAGCAGGCCTTCATAGGTGAGGCTTTTGATGGAGGTATTCTATCAGTATGTTTACAGACACAGTTAAGTTGAGCTATGGTTAAAGCTCAAATTGTATATAATAAAATGTGTTATTCGCGGCCTTTTAACGATCCCAATTAACGCATTAACGCTGACAGCCCTAGTTTAAAAGTGTTACGCCTTTTCTAATTATGTTAACTAAGAAGTGTACACTTCTTAAAAGTGTGAATAATTTGTTCTTTGCAGGTCAGATGGTGAATTTAGCCATACGCTTCCTACCATCTATTTTCGAGGATACTGCATCTCATCTCTTTGTGATGAATGATAGCGATTCGTTCTCCTTGGAGGTGCATGGTAACGGCGGCCTGAAGGCAATAATGAAAACTCAGGAAACAACACATGAAGGGGTCGGCTAATAATTCCTTGCCTTCCTGACCACCTGACTCTCCCAGAGGGAACCCAAGTCTCTTTCTTTAACTCCAGTAATTTTGGAGCAAGTGTTTAAAATGCTGTGCAGGCTGTTCTTGTATTTAATGGATAGACCATTGATCGAACAAATAAAAGAAAAAGTTAAAAGGCTTTCGATAAAAGAACTTTAAAAGTTAGTTAAGATCCTCTCCCTGACATGAAAGAGCTCAGTTTCCTCAACAAATAAATTCTCCGTTGTCCCTGTTTGACGACTGATTCTGTTTTTAAGTCAAACTTGAGTTTAGAATCAAACATGGTACCAAGGTATTTCTATCAATCGACCGTCTCCACATCCTCACCATGTATGACACTGATCTTCAGTGTTATGTCAGAAATCGATGATCATACCCTTTGTTGTGGAAACATTGATATCGAGATTGATTTCATCACACCATTTAACAAACTCTGGTAGTGCAGGACCATGGTCAGACTCTGAACCTTGAAGCAGAGATAAAAGAACAGTGTTGTCGGAAAACTTAAGGAGAAACTTGTTCTCCTGGGCAGTCCTGCAGCTATTGGTGTACATGATAAATAGGAGGGGTGACAACACACAACCCTGGGGTGACCCTGTGTTAGACACAGACCTCCTTGACATTTGTCCATTTAAGAAAACCTGCTGGACCCTTTCAGTAAGGAAATTTAAGATCAGCAAGAGGAGCTGGTCTGGGAGATTAAAATGAGAAGCGATTCTCTCGATCTAGATATGGGGCTGCATTTTGTTAAAAACAGAGGAAAAATCTGCAAATAAAAGTCTTGCATGTGCACCCGGTTTTTCAAGGTGCATACATAGCGTACAGCAGAACAGAGGGGAGGACAGGCAGCTTACGACAGTCGTGGAGACTCATATATTTAAGCCGCCACCGTATTCCCCCTCTTCTCCCTCTTTTCCAATGCTTCGGTCTCGGTTTAGTGTCTGGTTCGCAAAGCTCTGGTGGAATGTTCGTCGGCACAACACCTTCGGTAGTAAACCGGAATGACGAGAAACTCGCGGCTGAGCATAATTCCACCTGCGAAGGCACCCTGGAATGTACCCACTTCACATTCAATCTCCTGACTGGGGTAGAGTGCAAGAAGCAGTGCACAGAGAAGCACGAAAAAAGTCCAAACTAGACAACCTCATTGTCACTGTACTGAGTCACTATACTGAGTGACTGACACACAATACACTCAAAACAAACAAACAAATAAACACAAGACGTAGGTAGGGTAGACTACATGTGTCGCACACTGTGGAGTGAATACTAAGTCGCTGCAGGCTGGCAGTACTCTTCCAGCTAATCTGTTGCTAAAATAAAATAGATTGCATTCAACAACAAAAAAAGTTGTTTTTTACCCAAACATTTTAAAATAACACATTTTTGAGCTGCAACCTCAATACTGCAACACCCTGAAACCTTTGATATTTTTGCTTAAGATTATCCTACAGTCAGAATCTCAAACAAGATCACTCAAGATCCAATACACTTTGTCCCCAGAAGGGCAGTTCAAGTGTTACAACAGTGTAATGTATTTACATGATATGTGTAAAATAGATAAAATAAAGTACGTATGATATATAACTGTAAAGCAATGTACAATTTAATACTGCAGTACACCATATTTCTGAGAGCCCATAAATGAGACACAAGTGTTACTGCCTTTATAAAATAAGAATTACAGAAAATAGTATTAAGTGTAAATACTAAAATTATGAAAAACCTAAAACAATAGCATAAAAATATGGATAAATTAAATAAAAAATCTAACAAACAATGACAGGTACAGTATATTGGGAAATTTTATTGCAGATATTGCAATTATTTTTCTCTTGTGATCTTTTAGCAAAAAAAAAAAAAGTCACTGACACTGAAAAAAAATGTGTTCACCTTCCATTCCACATTAAATTCTTTTGTACCAGGACATCTCTACAAATATTAACCAAAGACAATAAGCCAAATTCATGCATGACAAACATAAGTTATTTGTGATTCTGCAGGAAAATGAATTATTTTCCACCACATAACCAATCAGTTCAGTTCACGTCAGCCTTTTGTTGATGCACACTGAGCATCCAACAGTGATTTCAGCCAAGCTATAGAGATTATAAGTGAGTGGAGACAAAAGAATGTTATCTACTCCCCATAGGTCATAAACCCTTGAACATAAAAACCGCTCATTAAAATTAGTCATGTAAACGTGAAAAACAAACAAACAAACAAACAAAAAACCTCAGATCCCATATTTACTTGTATTTCCAAAGAAGCGTTGACCTCTTCAGTACAATTTTCAATATCTATGATTTACTGTATCTGTTCATTTAAATGCAGATTCTTTCAAGTGAATTTAAATAAACAGCCCTTATCATAATATATATCAACATGAACACAACAGCACATACTGTCTAAAGGTATAGAAGATTTCTTTCACACCCACTCCACTGTCAATGTAATGCAAATGCAGTGAAAGAAAGGTTTCCAGAATCTGCAATGCAGTGCTTCAGCAGGGTCATTTTAGAATCTAATCTCTCTCATATGGCCACTAGTATCCTTTGATGGTCTCAAGGGCACCCTGTGGTGATATTTAGCCACCTGCATGTCTGTGTGCTGGAATTGGATAAAAACAGTTTCATGCAACAAAGGCCGTGAAATGCAGGAACAAAATCCATTCATGTGATGCTGATAACACTTATGGGTACTCGCAGCCATTTGTGTAGATTAATTTCGTCACATCCATTGTTAATTAGTGGAGACTGGGGAGAAGCCGCGATTATCAAATGAGCTTAGTGTATTTAGCTGGGACTAATCCCTGGCTTTCCTTGTTTATGGGATTTGATGAGGAAGACAGCGGTGAGTCAGCTGGAGAGGTGACAGAACAACTGGATTTACACAGCAAACCCACATGCAGGGCACGACTGAAACAGAGCTGAAACGCAGATTAAACCAGTTTCAAAATCTCACTGCTTCCTCATTAGCATCAATGAACACAGTCAAGCCAAACTAGTGCACATCACATTTTACCCGACAATCTTTGTGCCTCTTCTCTAGTAAATACATTATGATGGATCTTGAAATCATAAGAGCTCTTTCAGAGAAAAGGTTTTGCCGCTGTGTGGTTGGTGTAAAATACTGATTGCTAATGTTGAAGCACATCAGGGTCACTGCACATTTACATCAGGGAGAACTACACTGCACGATGCTAGGATTAGATGATTTCTTCAGTACTGACCGTACTGACTGGGCCACCGATGGAGCTGCTCCTTAAATACTTAACATATGCCAAATTAGAAATAATAAGGCTGTCAGCATTAATGAGTTAATCGAGATCAATTAAAAGGCCGCGATTAATGCATTAATGGTGTTAATCTCGTGCTGCTGATTGGTTCCTTTGACACACCCTTACTCAAGCTGCTGCAGCATTGTCCTGCTTGCCACCGGCAGTCATGGAGAAGAACGACATACACTTCCTTATGTTATGTTCCTCCCTCCTGAGTTCCAGACAGGGACGTAGATGTCGTTCTTTCTTGTGTTTCTTGTGTGTGCAGTGCACTTTATTGCAGCTGCACGAGACCTAAGCAAGAGATGTATTCTTGTTGGCATTTGATTAAAAAGTTACACTGGTGAGAATTGTTTTACATTGTTAATATGGACTTAGAAACCGTTGTGAAATGCAAAACAACGGAATTTCAAATGTGATAATTAGGTGTGATTAATCGCGATTAACTATTGACATTCTGCAATTACTTGTAATTACAAAAAATTAATCATTTCACAGCCCTAGTAATGAGTAACTTACGTTTCTTTCCTTTTCAGTGGTCACCTTCCCTCATTTTTTCTCACTGTGTAGTTGGAGAAAGATGGGGAAGAAAACGTATTCAAGTATTTGTCTTATTTGTCGATGTGTATTTGTAGGTGTGTAAGTGTGGAGTTGTTTTATCTTGATCATTTTATGTATATATGTGTGTGTATATATATATATTCTAATTTTATTTCCCTTGTCTGTTGTTGTTTTGTGTAGTAAAATTGTGAAATAATTTTCAACCAATACAAGTATTTGTTAAAAAAAAAAAAGAAAGAAAAGAAAAAAGAACTTGCTAAACAGTTACATTGATGTTTCTGACTACTTTTTATCTCTAAAAATGTTGTTAAAATTACAGTTACTTGTCAGAATGTTTGAAACTATTCTGGATATTATCCATGGACAGATAAGGAATCTACTGGCCCCTATCCGCAGTCACGTAAAGGCCCCCACCTCTTGATCGTGAGAGCAGGACTTGTGTGTCTTTGGAGTTATTTTGCATATCTGTGTTCTCAATCTCAATCTCAAGCAGATTTTCAGAATTCTTGCACTGGACCAAACTGTTAGACAGAATTGAAAAAAAACATACAGACGGGACGATTGGTAGACCATCTGACTAGAATTCTAATAAGAATTCTTGTCTCGTGCATACTGGCTGCTATGAGGACTCTGGTCCAAAAGTCTAAAAGTTTAGGTTTCCCATCAGTTAAATTTTATGGCTTCACTTTCGTAACATTCATCTGGATCTGTGGTTAGAATGATGTGTGTACCTTATGTTTATGCCTCATGGAGCACAAATCTAACCTTCCTCATTGTAAATCTACAGCTGCGCTGCTCAGTCTTCTAATAACAGCCAGATGGAGCAGATGGAAACCGTGCTATGTCGTCACATCTTTAAAGATTCAAAAACCTTTTTTCAGCAAATATTTTTAAGCTAGACAGTGTCCTTACCTGCTGTGCACCAGTGTTAAAAAACATGAAAAGGCAAGTTGAGATACCTGTAAATAACTGCTAAGCTTTACTATTCAGGACCTTATGAAATAAAGTACAGTATCTGCAATCCCTGTATAAACTCGTGAGAAGACTACTTTGGAAACATTTTTGAGTTGATATCAGTGTGGAAAACGTGTCAAACACGCTTCCTTGCACGTTAAAGTCCTATTGGACTTTGCTGATGTCCCTTGAAAGAGACTTCTTCTCTTATCAGTTTCTGTAAAATTGGACTGTGTGCAAGAGAACTATGTAACTTTGCCTTTTTCACTTTGTACACTTCATTTTATATGAAGAAGAGCTATCCGGCAGTCAAAGAGGCCTTCTTTTTGAATCATGTATGGTGTCTTTTCTCTCTCTGAGAGAATTTGTCATAACCATCATAATAATTATCAGAGGATACATTTTTGTTTGCAGAAGAGTAACCAGTGGTGGCTGGTGTTCATACTGGGTTGGTGACCTAACAAATTTAGTAACTCACACTAAAGCAACGGCAGCATCACATACAGATACCAAGTTACAGCAACAACACTACAACTAGCAAGTGAACAACACTATGTACCAGTACACATAAGAATGGTCAGATGCCAAACACAGACACACACACTCAACGTATAATTCTAGCATGAAGTTGTTGGGTTTTTTTTTTTTTGAATGAAAAGAATGAAAGAAAGACATGCTTCATGACAAAAAGTCACCTCCACTGTCAGAAAAATCCATTCAAGTTGTGTCTAGTTGCAGCTAGAGATGCTCTACGAAATATTTCAACTGTTACAACCGCTGATACTGTAACTGTTTATAACACAAACATGTTGCTACACATTGTGTCAAACGTCATTCCATTAATAAAGCTATTTTGATAACCACAGCAAAAATAATGGGCACAGACCTGTGTGAGAGACACACGGAGAAAGGAGAGCTAAAGGATAAGAGTGTGATGCACTGGTGTGATGGACTTTTCAGAGAGAGCACGAGGGAGCTCTGTAGGCCTGGACTCAACTTATTGGAAGAGAAGCTCACATCAGCAGTCTTTCTTGGACACAAATAGGTTAATCACCATGTTGTTAAAGTCCGGTGATTTTTGGACGAACTCCTGCTCAACAGACAGCACGGCCGCTGTGTTCAGCCTGTCCTGTCCCATAGTACTGCACTGAAACACCTCCCCTTCTCTGATGATTTTGCGTAAATTTCAATGTTTTAGAAAAAGTGCTTTGAAGAATGTTCTCAGTCAACATCCTTAACAGTGACTAGCAAACGATAACCCCCAAACTCCACATTACTGTCCGCTCATTTTTCAGTTTCTTTTGGCAGATCTTTGAGAAATATTTACTTACAATGTCCAGCTGCATCTGGGGGAACCTGGTCTTAAACAGTGGAAACAGTTCAGGGTCATTAAGTTCAAATGAGGGTTGATGATTAAACACAGTGTGGATGGTGCTGCTTTTAGGCCACATTTAGACAAGAGCAGCCATACAAAAAATGGAAAAGTCTTTCCTTTGTGTCTTGAATAAAATCTGTGTTTTCATGAACAACTGAGAGCTACATAGTATGCATGCCAGACCAGCAGTCAGCTACATAAGTTTGTACTGACATACCATCAGAGCTGCCAAAGTTGTTTACTTACTGTTACTGCTAAGCCCTGAGCAGCCACAAATTAAAGAAACTTTGCCGTAAATTGACTTTAAAAATTATTCCATGAACAAATGAATTTGCCTCAAAAGACTGTTGTCATATTCAACTTGCTTTGAATGCACTGTGGAGTGTTTGGTGGTAGCTACTGCATAATGGAGTCAGCCCAATGTTCCCAGGGCTTAATGTTCCCTTCTCCATTAGGGTTTAGTTTAGGCATGTGTCCAAATGGTTAAGGTTGGGGCAAAATTACTGGCTGGAGCATAAAAGTCCAGGAGAGCAGTTAAGTTTAGGCGAGTAATTACTGATGGTTAAGCTTAGGAATGTGATCCTAATATTATCACGCAAAAGGAATTTGGTTAATTTAGGCAAGTAATCACTGACAGTTATGTTTAGGCATGACTGTCCCAGACTTTTCAGGTGTTTTCAGGACTGTCACAACCTCTGGAAAACACTGGACCCTGGGAACACTGAGCCCCAGGAATGTTGATGCGCTCCTCCGCAGAATGCTGCACTAGCAATAGCATTCGCATCGTCACCGCTGTCACAGGTATTTTGCAGTTTACACAGCCGGAAAGAAGGTAGCAGTTTCAGGTGCCAGCATACCGTTTTCATGTAAAAGGAAGGTCTAACTGCAACAAAGTTTACCGTTTGATGCAAAAACTTGTTCCGTGTAAACTGCCTCTCAAAGTTCCACCTTGTTTGTCCCAGTGCTGGAATCCTCCAACCACACACTTCAGCAGGGTGTGAGAGATGAGCAGGCCTGCTGCATTAGCAGATTTCACTGATGGGCATAGCAGTGCTCAAAGTGCGTGTAAGGAAACGTTTCTTTCAACCTGGCCAGCGAGCCTGATGATGCACCACTCATTACAGCTGCCCTGTCATATGTTTGTGTGATCAGTTTGTTTTCTGGATTATATGGCTGGAAATTCTCCCTCAGGAGTTTTTCGAGTCCCTCTGCAGGTTCTGTCCACTGGGAGAAACCGAGAAATCTCTCCACATCGGAGGCTGCAGTGATGTACCTGAGCAGAAATACAAACTGGCTTGCACATTCCACATCCGTTACTTGTCAGCTTGCACAGCCACAAGTAATGGCTACAAAATTTCATCTGCTAGTTTTTGTATATAAACAGCTTGCATACAATTAAGCTACTCATTTTGACAAGTTTTTGATGTGTACTTTTCAATCTTTGTGCTTGACATGTGATCAGCTGACTGGCTATTCAAAATATCAAAAGAATCCTCTATGTTATAGAATAATTACATAATTTTAAATTTCAGAGAATGACTAATCATCCTTTTGCATCAGAACTGACATATATAGTTAATACAAAGCAGTGTCCATTGATGTCCCTATGAGACAGTGGGCAGTAAATTCAGCAAATGAGTCAGAACTTATTTTGATGTTGTAAAACATAACGATTCAGGGTTGCTCTTCTTTTTTTTTTTGTAGCATAAAAGAACCAGTAAGTGTCTTGAGCAAGAACAGACTTTATGAAATGGTGACTGGATTTAATTTTTCCTCCTTTTTGGGAATTTCCTTGCAAGCAGCTTGACGGATAATGGCTTTCTGGGGACAAGTATGAGGAATGGGCTGCAAATGAATTCTTGTATCTCATCTGCGGAGGAGCTCTTCACATGCCAGCTATTCACAGCAGGTTGATGGAGAGCCGCACTATCCTCACACATTAATTGTTAAAGCTGTCAGATGCAAGCTCTTCCTCCTGGTGTGACGGGCACGATAGATTGCTTTTGTCTGCAAGAGGATAGTACAGGTTCTGTAACAGACACTGCAGTGATCACTTGTCACTATTTTCTCACTTTTAAACGGGTTTCTTTTTACTCTCCATGATTTTCACCTCTTTTTTGATCCCTCACCACCCACCATTGTCCACTCCAAAAGCCAAATACCTTTTGCTGAAACATTAGCTAGAGTCATTTTTCACAAGACAAGCAAATCTCTGTCCTGCCACTTCCACCCGACAAGACTGACACAAAGCATAGTGTCTGCATTATCTTTGAACTTGGAAGAAATTTTGATATGATTGAAATAGGAGGTGACTCTTCCTGCCATCAGACAAACTGAGTAGGAGTCATAAATAAAGAGCTAAAATAAAGTTTTCAGTCATCTCTCGTTATAAGATACAGTGCTTTTTAAAATGATGCCTCTGCGGAAATGTACCAGACAGACAATTCTGTGCTGAATATTCTCACATTCACTTACTCATTCAGACAGACCATTAGCCCTCATTATCTCCCACTGATCAACTCTCCAATCCGTAGCAGATAAAAGAAGGCCAGAGCAGATGACAATAAGGGGCGATTAGGAGATGACTCAGTTGTTGGACAATTTAGAGCTGTCACATCAAGTCTGCAAAACGCTGAAACGGAGAAAGGGCAAAGAGATGTGGTTACAGCTGAGCACTGGCTTTCTTTAATGTGGTTTAAAAAAAAAAGAGTACAGTTTCTATCCAAACTGATGTGGTTTTACTAAATGTGATAATATGTATGTAAATGGTTCATTTTTTTCAACACACGCAAAAGATGTGAGATGAACAGGTTGAAACAGACAGTTTAAGGTTTTTGCAGGTTTGTAAGGTTGAAGTTGCAAAAGCTGAGATGCTGGCAATGAAATATTCTGACGAGAGAGAGAGAGATGAGCAGGCCTGCTGCACTCAGATCAGATTTAACTGATGGCCATAGCAGCGCACAAAGTTGGCGTGAGGGAACGTTCCTTTCAACCTGACCTGCAAACCTGATAATGAGCTGCTCATATCAGCTGCCCCTTCAGCTTTTTTTTGTCCATCAACAGCCAACATACAATCAAGCAAATCATTTGACGAGTCTTGGACATGAACTTTGCAACCTGAGTGCTTGACAGGTAATCAGCTAACTGGCTATTCAAAGTTTATACAGTCCACACTCTGTGGTAGTGAATGCCTGTTTTTCTTTCCCAGCTCGTGTCTCTGTGTAGTGATGTGGTGCCCCTCATCAAATTGACATGCATTGATAGCTTTTTGTTATTTCTAGTGCTCTCCATTGATTAAAAATATTTAATTGCAATTGATCCCATTGTCCATAGTTACATCACAAATTAATCACATCTATTTATTCAGTTCTAAATGAACCTTGAAGGAATATTTTTTAAGTTTTTAATACTCTTATCAACATGAGAGTGGACAAATATTGTTTCTTTATGCAAATGTTGCAGCAGTCCAAAATAATGAAATGTATTGTGATATATATATTTTGATTGAGCACTCGCTGCTCTGCGATGTTAAGTCTGTTGTGATCAGGGCTCGATGGCTCAGGTCTGTTGTAGTTGTCATGAGCAACATCAGCCCCTTCAGTCTCGTCTCTGTGTCTTATTGACTGTTAGTCATAGGTGTCATATTAAACACTCAGCCTACATTCAGGAGTCAGACCGCACTATAACAGTGTCCCAGTATAACACAGACTACAACAAATAGGCCTACTATCCAGAATATTTACTTCCTCCTCCACTTGAGCTTTCTTGTCTGAATTTGTGTGTCTGGTATGTATGTGTATGTTGGTGGCTGCGTCGCCTCCTCAAACCCCAAACTATGCAACAGGCTCAGGGTCAAAACGCTGTGTGCGTTATTTTGTGTGAAAATTAACGGCGTTAAAATGAACTGCATTAATGCATTATTAACACGTTAACTTTGACAGGCCAAGTTATTTCCAATGTGACCAGTGCTGATTTCATGTTTGTTCATTTTGTTGGATAAATTTTTTGATTCCATAATTCCTTTTTGGGTTCAAGCTGTGTCTCCTCAAAAAGCAAGCATGGAAAACAGAAAAGTGCATTCTTAGCTACAGGTGCTGTTAGCCAGTCCTTTTGTTTAAACCATGGACGTCCAAATGTTTTTCAAAGAGGGCCAGTTTTGATCATGTGAAAATGCCAGGTGGCCAGCGGTCCCTCCTGACATTTTTTTTTTTTTAACCATAAAAGGTAAAAGGTTTGTCATGTTTAACAATTAGCACTGCCACTTCATAGCTTGCTTTGGTGGTATTTTTATTTGACTCACGGGTCTGCGTGAAAAAACGCTGTTGTGAAGACAGCTTTATGTTGTTTCACTTTTTCAGCGCGGTCTCTCCCTAGTAGCTTGTTGTATGCACAGTATGTTTTGTCTGCTAATGTACATGGCAACAGTCTCCTGGCAAATTAGGTGAACACAACTTTTTTGGTTTTATTAAAACAATTTTGTAATTTCCATCGCTCCTGGAAACCCTCACCTTCTGCTCTCCTCTTCTTATCTATAGTAACCATGGTAGGAATTAGCTGGTAGAGATCACAGCATGGGTCACACAGCCAGCTGAAGTTACAGAGTGGTACTGCCACCATGAAGTCAAAAGAGAAATTGCATTTGGAGCCAGCATATATATATATATATAATTAACAAAA
>JAQLOL010000025.1:28078617-28092180 GCA_029783665.1 Naso thynnoides
ACAGAATAGATTAATGGTGGAATAAAATATATTAAGGATTTAATGGACAACAACATATTATTGAATTTTGACAATATAAAAATAAAATATAACTTAACTAATAAGGAATATTTTAAATATATGCAAATCAGTCACTTTATTAACAAAACACTTGAACTAAACAACTCTGAGACCAACAAAATAGATGACACTATCTTCAATGTGGAATAAAGTACAAAATTTACTAAAAAAAATTTTTTAAGAATTACAAAAATCAAATAATACATATGTTATACTGAATAACAAGATCTAGAAAGAGACTCATGAAATAACTGGTCTGAACCTTGGGCACTAACACAAGATATAACAATTAATTAAAATCTTTGCCTTATCCAATATAAAATAATGGGAAGGATTTACTGCATGAGAAACAAAATTAAAATCAACAAGAATACATGAAAGAACTGCATCAAATGTAAAATGAAAAGTGATTCTGTAATTCATGCATTCTGGGAATCCAATGCTATAAAAGCCTTGTGGGCAGAAATGGAGCATTGGTTAAAGGAAACATTGAAGGTAAGTATACACTTTTCCTCATCACTTTTTAAAAATTAATGATATGCACGATGACAGTGCTATTAAATACCCTATAGGACGGATAGTACCTTTGTCACCACTAGTTTTAAAACAACTTATACTTGTATACTGGAAAAATCCTAAATCTCCCTCTCTGTACCATTGGAAAAAAGTCATGCTACATGTTTTGACGATGGAGCAATATGCAGCAAGTGAACAAAAAAAGGCGCAATTTAACCAGGTATGGGGAAAGGTGATGCAAAGTTTGAGAGCATGGGCTGTACTAACTACTGGTCTCCTCAGATCTCCTCAGACAGAGAGACTGTATGAAGCTGGCTCAGTGGGAGGTCAACATCTGGTATGAGTCTTGTTTGTGCCGGCTCACGTTTTATTCTGTTTGTTGTCATTTTCTCTTTTAAGTCCAGTTTGAACTGAGACCAAACAGTTGCAGGGAAAGTTGCAGCAGAGTAAACTGCTCCGTCTCAGCTTGAGCTCAAGCCGATTGACCATGGGGCTTGCAGACACTGTTGTTGGCAGAGGAGAGTCAGAGCGTAAGACATGAACAGCCCATCAGCTCGTACCAACATCATCTGTTGCTAAGAAGTGCAGCATTGACCAGCCAATCTGGACAGAGAGTACAGAGAGCGGGAATTACACTAACCCTGCAGCTTGTGTTTTATCCCATTGTTTTGGTTTTTGAGTTTAAAAACTTAGTGTTTTTGGTCAGTCTCATCACACCACAACCTTCTTAGCACCAAAATGCCCACAAATTATAAGCTGAGAAACATAGTCGAGCATTTAACAGCCAAATAGCCATGGTTAGGTAGAAAACAAAACATATGCAGTTTTTACACAGAGACTCACTGAAGGCTCACCAATTATCCTTTGTCAATTTCACTGCTTAAAATATGTTGGAAAACTCTGACAATAATAACATAACACAGCAAGAGAATCCATCTAGTTTGAGCTGCTTCTGTTGATTTCCTTCCAGCTCTATATCTCCTCTGTTAAAAAATATGCACAATGTGCACTACAAACCAGGGGTGTGTAGGCAATACCAAAATCTCTAGGCTAAACATTTTTACTGGGTAAATTTGTGTTATTTATGTTTTATGATTTCAAATTTCATTTTGGCGTGCTGCCACCGGAAAACGAAAGTGGAACTGTCCGTTGGTTTACTCCTTCATTTCCTTTAAACTTTTGAGTTTAACTTGACACTTAAGTTTAAAAGACAGGTTCATACAGGAATAAAAAATTTTCTTTTTTCTTTATGGATTTTTCCTAAACATTCATGCTTTCAAGCTCCCTGTACATGGTCTTAGCCCCACCACACACAGTTAAAGAAGAGATTACACTGCATAAAAACAGTAGGAAAACTTTGACAGTAATGTAAAACAGTCATAAATGTCCATTCTGTCAGAATTCTGTGGATTCCCTTCAAGTTTAGGCCTATCTCCCCCCTTAAGATAAATGTACCTGAGCCAGCCAGCCGGATCACTCATTTAGACAAATGCGGACTCGCCTCGGATGTGGCTCGGACACTTCCTTCAAGGGCAGGTTACTGGTGGAGCAACTCCCCCCCACTCCCCCACCCTGTGTCTGTGCTGTTTATACAGAACAGCAAGGTGGTAAGAGGCACATTTAATCAAATTGCCCTGAACTAGCTGGGCCTTCTGAAATATTCTGTCAGGCTTTGGCCCTGATGAGACTTTATTTGACATTTTATTTAAGCCCAAAGTTAAAGGCGTCCATGTAAACACTCACATTCTAAAAACCTCTTCTGAGGCATTCTGCCTGTTGTAATTACAGGAGGTCATGGTTTGGCATTGACTAGCAGCCAAAGCCTGGCCCATTGCTTTGTATTGTTATGTTAATCTAAGTCCATGATTACTCTGTCTTGGCTTTTAGTCCACAATAGAGCACTGCAACCAGGGCTATGGTATGTGTATAAATGCGTGTGTGTTTATTGTGGCTGTAAATCCAATGTTCCCAAAGCTTGAATGGAAAGCCTTGAATTCATTTCAAAGCTCTTGCACCGAGTGTAAATCAGGCACGGCACTTCTACAGGTGCACTGGTTTTGAGGCAAGTGACATTTCAGTAAGCAGAGATCAGTTGAAAGCAGATAACACTGGCTGATTTTTCTTTTTAGAACTGTGATGGCAAACAAAGTATTTCTTGATTCAAATATATCAACATGTATGCTCTCAATAAAGCTTAAATGCATTTGTTTTTTGCCACTAGATATCTTATTATCAAAACAATGAAGTACATGAACAAAAGTACATAACTCATCAAAACAAAGATGCTGTTCTGTCTAGATATTTTAATGAAGGAATGTTACATATTTTACATTTAAGAAAAAAGGGATACCATGTTAGTTTAAACAGAAATGTTATACAATATTCTCAGATTCTCTCAAATTTAATACAACTTTTTTTCAACACCAAGTATTTTCAGTTCTTGCTGTTTGTGCATACTCCACTACTGCTGGTTGGACTGCTGCTTGTCTGGATCTTGCAGCGTCACATTCCTCTTCCATACATTACAGTTCAAATAAATATGGTTCAGTGTGGTAGGGTTCTTTCTTAAGTTTAAAATCACTTTCAAAATGAGCTTGTTACGATCGCTTGTCTTGTGATGATGCGCAAGTTTGTTTACAACAACAAAGACTGGAGAACAGCTAGTGTACATCGATCTCACAAGACTTCCTGTCTGAAAGACAGGATCTATTTTTAAAAAAATTTACAGATAAACTTAGTACAGAAATAACAAACCAAACGCAGCCTGTAGGTTATTTAATGTATAAATGTTATGTTATGGGTAAAACTTTCAATATGAAGCACATTATATGTTAATTTGTAGCTTTTCAATTTAAGTGAATAGGGAGGAAAATTTCAAACACCTCCCCTTCGCCACAGAGACGTGACCTTGGTGAGTCAATTGGAATATTTTTTGAACACACTGACAATCACATTTTATGCTTTATATTAAATCTTGAAAAAAATATCACTAACTTTTAACTAATGTATCAAGTCTGTCAGTACCTGAAATGAGCTTTATAAACAAAATGTATTTAAAAAGCAAAATTTAACTTTTTTCAAAAAACTGAAACTAAAAACTAGAAAATATACTCCAAAAACTAAAATAACACTAAAGGAAATCTAAAAGCAGAAAGATAACACAAAAACTAAGTGAAAATTTTGTAGTATTATCGCATTGCTGAAGTATCAACAGACACAGACACTAAAAGTATAGTTTTTGTCATATCACAGATGCTTTATTCTGTCATTCCATTTGTTTAATGACTTTGCCAGTCTGTTTGTACCTAACAACTTTATATCATTGTTATCTGTTTCTTTTTATAATTAAAAAAAAAAATTGTGGCCTTTAAGTACTGCTCTTTGTGTCAGACGTGAAAACCTGACATGAAGGAGGCTGCAGTGCTTAAACCGATCTTCTGGAACAGAGACCCTCCAGGGCAGGGTCACTCCTGTCAAAGGACTGATGAGGCTGGGACAGAGCGACAGAGCAAGTCAAGGTCAGTATGAGCTAGTGAAAAAGCAAGTTGTGAGGTAGACAGAGAAAAAGAGGGTGGAACTGTCTTCCCCCCCCCATCACAAAAGAACAGTTTGCCTTCTTCACAGGGATGCAGGTTAATGATGTGGCTGGAGGAATGCACTGGCTGCAGGGTGACGTGGGAAAATGGTTTTTCTTCTGTGCCAAGTCCCTTCTGCTGGGGAAGGGAAAGGCTAACAACAGTGCTGTTTTTTTTTTATTGCAAGCTCTACAAACCTCTGCATAAACATAAACACAGACTTTCTGTTTCTTACAGAGACCATAGTGTGTCTCCCAAACAAAAAGTGAAGGTTGCTTGGCCTGGGCTTCTCCAGCAGTCCTGATTCCTAGGAGGATTGGCAAGCCCAGATTCTGGGTGGACTTCTAGAAGAGAATGGAAACACAGTCACAGATGCCTACCCCATTCCTACAATACAGGAGATACTGGATAGTGTACCATGTGCAGCTGTCTTCTTGATGCTTGACTTAAACAGTAGGTACTGGCACATGGAAATGGACCCATAAGTGTGAGACATCACAGCCATCATCTGACTGCTTGGTTTGTTCCAATTCAAAGTTAGGCCATTTGGACTACAAAATGCCCCTGCTACATTACAAAGGCTCATGGAAAGAGCACTCAGAGAGTTTAGAAGAGTTATTTATTTTGTTTACTTGAATACCATTATTATCTTCTCCTAAACCTGGGAACAAAATTTCGAGAACATCAATGCTGTCCCTGATAAGGATGCTGTTCAGGACAATCCTTAATTTTCCTTGTACTTATGGTGTCCGCCGAGGGAGTCCACGTGAATTCAAATAAAACTGAGGCCATGTGCAACTTCCTTGTTCCCTCCAACCTCAAGGCTCTACAGAGGTTAGAGCACGGCCGGGTGGTATTATTGTTCTGTTCCCAACTCAATGCTGTCAAGAAAAAAGGAGCTAGGTTCCTCTGGACACCTGCTTAATGCTTTTGATGCCCTCAAGAACCACCTGGTTTACCCACCTATTCTGGGTCATCTAAAGTTTGCCGCCCCTTTCCTGGTCTATACTGATGCCAGTGAAATAGGACTTGGAGCAGTGCTGGTCCAGAAATCAGACTTAGGAACAGAGGAGGTGCTTGCATTTGCCATCCACACCCTGAACCCTACTGAAAAGCACTATACAGCCACAGAGTTGGAGTGCTTGGATGTGGTGAGGGCACTGGAGAAATGGAGGACCAACTGAAAGGCAGTCTTTTCACTGTGGTCACCGATCTTTCTTTTGTGGCTTGTGTTGTGTCCAAAACAACAAAACCCAGGACTTGTTCAGCCTCCCTGGGAGATGCTTGGGGTGGACTTCATGGGTCTGTTTCTCAAGAGCTCCAGGCAAAATGTCTACCTACTTGTCTCTCTGGACTAGTACTCCAGGTGAGCAGAACTATTTCCCCTTAAGGAAGGCAACAGCAGAGACCACATCTCAAGTCCTGGGGCCTCATGTATAAAAGTGTGCGTAGAATCCACACTAAATTTTGCATATGTACAAACAAGCAAATGTACATACTCCAAAAAATATTCAGATTAATAAAGCCTGGTGTACACCTGTTGGTGTGCAACTTCCTTATGTATCCCAAATTAACTTGGAAATGTGCGTGGGTGCATCAGCCCCATGTCTTGCCCTCTTCACACCCACATTCAACCATAAATGATCGATGCAAAGTACCTCATGACTGTTTAAACATGGAAATGAGCAGCTGATCACTTCTTTTGTCCAATGAATAATAGGCAAAGCAGACAGAAAGATGAGGAAATGATTTTTTTTTTCTGATCAATAACCAAAGTGTTTGAGATTGAGGTGGATGTAAAAAACAGGTTATTAATTGTTTCCTTTTCACATTGTCCTCTCGCAGTGAGGACCGAGAAAGTCGTGCATCCATCAGCTTTATGCTGATGTGGCAGTGTGGTATTTATCTGTGTATGATGATCAGACTAACTAATTCACCTGCCCAAATAATTGCATATATTAGTGATACTTCTAGTCCTGTAATATCATTTGAAAATGGAAGTTTGATATGTTGAGATGTTTTATGTGTTGAAGTTTTGTCACTGTGAACTTGGCCTGAATTAAGATGAGGACTCATGTTGAAGACATGTAGTGTGGCAATTGTGTGAGAGCAGTCACTGGCTTTATTTCTGGGCTTTGATCTTTTAAATAATCCATATGTACAGATGGTGAAGATGCATTAGGTGAAGTGTTAAAGAGACGAGAAAAGGCAGTGTGTGTGTGTGTGTGTGTGTGTGCTCTGGTGGTCATCGCATGGCAGAGTGTTTGATGTGTGTAAGCCAGTTGTATTCACTGCAGCCATTTGACCAGCAACACCATGTGAAAACCAAAATCATACTTGATGATTAATGCACCTCCCGACCCGTTTTTATATTATTTTGGCACATTTTTTTCAGTACTTTGTAGTTTGGCACTGCCAAATGACAAGAGTGTCCAGGACAGCCAGAACATTTTCACAGCTGCTCTAGAGTTTGCGTCACAGCCCCCACATTCTCACATCATGTTGATTTTTACACATCCCAGGGTGCACATGAAACATAGCATTTGCAGCATTTTAGTACGTGTGCACCGTTTATACATGAGGCCCCCGGTGAGAGACATCTTGCCCTAATGAACTTTACCTGACTTTTTTTCCTGACATTCTTATAGATCATTGATCACAATTTGTCCTTTCTTCCTTTCCTAGCAGTGTGTCAAATCAGGAAGCCTGGCCAAACCTGTGGGACACATGTTAAGATCTGCTGACCATCCCCAAACCAAACACACAGAGAGACTAAACCGCACAGTGAAAACTTTGATTGCATCCTACATGGAAAACCAGCATAAGCTTACTCCCGAGAGTTCAGGTTTTGGGATCAGCTTCAGTTCAGGAATCCACTGGAGTGTCTCCTGCAGAGTTGAACCTTGGTCACTCACTGAGGGGACTCCTGGATCTTGATGGTTAATGAAGAGCCTGCTCTTGACAACCCTGCTTACAGCAAGATTGTGCAGCTAGAGGACCGGTGTTCCTTTGTGTCCAAAAACTTGGACTCTGCTCAACACTGCCAGAAAATAAATTATGATAAACACAGGTGGGACACTAAGTTCAAGGAACAGGAATTTGGTTGCAATCCCAATCTTTCTCCAAAGCTGAGAAGTCTTTTGCAGTCAAATTTAGCCCTGCATGGTAAGGCCCAAATCGAGTAGTGCAGCAAGTTGGACCAGTGAATTACAAGGCCGTTTTGGAGGCTTCTGGCTGAATTTTGTCCACATTTCTGCTCTAAAACCACGCTGCCCCACCATCCATGACCTGAGCATAAGCATATTCTGCAAAAATTTAATGAGGATTAAGATGAAGAGGACTTTCTTGGCTTCTCAGATCCGGCCTGTTCTGCTTCCAGTGGCACAGTAGACCAGAGACCTGCTGGGAGACCAGACAATTATTCTGACAGCATCTCTGATTATGACACCAAGTCCTTCACAAAACAAGGTTTGGAAGTCTTGTATTGTACTTCCAACCCTTGAAAGGTTCAGTGACAACTGCATTGCTGTTTGTTGGTTGGATTTCACTGAGGGGGAAGGATTGTAGCAACCAGCCCACAGAATTACAGCAACGCACTTCAGTCAGAACCTTTCTGCACCCACAAACTCTCCATAATCCAGTCACAACTCCTCAAAAGACCTGCACAGTTGAAAACCAAAAACCAGGAAATGCTTAAATGAGTGTCAGAGATGCTGGTGTTTGGGTCAATGGATGTGAGAGAGTCACCAGCTTACTGTGAGTATTAGATTGCGTGTAAAGTCTATGTTGTGGTAGCCACTCGCGGTAATCAGTAGCCTTCTGTGGAGTTTATTAGCACAGTGCTGGAATTTCCTGGGATAATATTTTGTTTGTAATTGGAGAGTGTGTGCTGGCAATGTTGATGGCAATGGCAGAGCTCAGGCCAGCGCTGCCCTTCCGACTAACTGACCAACTGACAAACTGACTGACTTCAGTGAGTACCTTGTTTAACCCTGAATTAAAACTGCAAATTTTAATATTTTGAACTGTGATCAAAGACATTGTTTTGTTAAGATTGACTACCTGCTTTGTTGGTTTTGTGGAATCCAACCGTAAAACCCAAAGTGGATTTTCAGTCCGCTCATTTTGGAGCTGCCGATACCTTCCTGTTCACATGATGGGCGGAGACTGGCGAGGGCAGAGTGTACTGCAGTAATCGAGTGCATAAATAGCCGCTGGTGGTTGCAATACACACCCGCCCCCGACATGACAGATCGGTTTGGTAATATGGAATTCTGTGACAAATTATAATGGTCAGTCGTTTATTTTACAATAGTATAACCAATAACGTATAAAATGATGTCAGCTTCATTATCTCAGCTTCAATGTGTGCAACACAGGAGCAGATCCTCTGTGGTAAAATACAAAATACCTGGGGCCTCATGTACAAAGGGTGCGTACGTACAAAAACGTGGCGTACACTCTCTTTCACGGCAGGGGTTCAGATGTATCAAGAGTGAAATGACCGTGGAAATTTGTGGTGCCTCATGCCAACTTCATGGCTGGCGTACGCATGTTTCTACAGCTGTAGATCCTTTGGCAACACTTAGAGGTGATGCTGGGAAACTGTTATAATAAATGAATGTGAAAACAATAAGTCCTCAGACTGAATGATGTGCACATCAGAGACACATGAACAATTAACACTGATGGACAATTAACACACCCACATGTCTGCAATTACATGAGTGGATATAAAAGCATGCCCAAAGTGGTGCAAAATATACCATTAAACACAATGGCTGCTTTAGCAGTATTAGAAGACATTTCAAATGGTGCAATACGAAGAGAGCGTGTGTTTAGAGACAGAGAGGATTTACTGGAACATGATGACAACTGGCTCATCAGCCGCTTTAGGTTCCTGAGGGCAATCCTCCTGGAACTGTGCGCAGAGCTGCGGCCGGCCTTGGAGCGCAACACAGCAAGGAGCCATGCACTGCCTGTGCCCATACAGGTGCTGACCACACTGGGGTTCCTAGCGACCGGGGCATTCCAGAGGGAGCTGGTCGACCAATTGGGACTGTGCCAGTTGACCCTGAGCCAAGCCATGCCATGCCGTGTGGGACGGAATTATCCGCATGTCAGCCAGGTATATCGAATTCCCATACAATGCAGCTGAACAGGTCAACATTAAAGCTAAATTTCAACGAGAGCCAGTTTTCCTAATGTAATCGGAGCCATCGACTGCACACACATTGCTATAAAAGCGCCATCACATGATGAATTTGTATATATCAACAAGAAACATTTTCATTCGATCAATGTACAGATCATATGTGATGTGCAAATGCAATTAACCAACATTGTGGCGAGGTGGCCTGGTTCAACGCACAATTCATACAGTCTGAGTAACAGCATGGTTGGGAACAGACTACAAGCTGGTACTGTGCGCGATGGGTGGCTTCTTGGTGAGTAAATTTATTTGTTTAATTGTCCTAATATTAATCTCTGTGATGCGCATTGAGCACGTGCGCCCCCAAATTCTATCCCGTCTTCACAGCATCATTAGTAGTCAGTGGTTAAAGTTTGTGACTTGCTGTTTTTTGCTGGTTAAACTACAGCTTAAGATCTTTGTAACAAGCCCCTAATTGTCTCTGTGTACAAAGTACTCATGTTAATAACCCTGTGTGTAAAGTCTTAATCAGCCTCACCTTTTCCCCGGCGCACTTCTGCACTAATTTACAATAAAAGTGTGTGATCCATGTAAGTAGTGTACAAAATTTAGGAATGGAAACTCTAAATACAGTTTACTTTGTCTGCTTTCAATTGACCCCAGGCGACCGTGGCTACCCACTTAAGAGCTGGCTGATGACACCTCTCACCAACCCTCAGACTGACCGAGAGCGGAGGTACAATGACCTCCATTCCCGCACTCGGTCAGTTGTTGTGAGGACAATTGGTCTGCTGAAGGGACGGTGGCGCTGCCTGGACAGGACTGGGGGTATGCTGCTGTACAGTCCCGAGACGGTGTGCCGCATTGTGATGGCGTGCGGCGTCCTCCACAATGTGGCACACTGGCACACCATACCCCTGCCAGAGCAGCATATCCCCCCACCAGACGAACCAGAAGCTGGACCCATGAATGAGGATCCTACCCAGGAGGCCATTCGGGCCCGGCAACATTCGATTTCAACCATGTAAAAGAGGCAAGGACGCAGAATTCACTTATTCACCGATGCATTTATTGATTCACCAATATTTGTGAGGACGCCTATCAGTTGATTTAGGCGATCATTTATGCCGCCTATTGCTCTAACAATTTCTTCTTGTGACTCCAGCACAGCATAGGTGAGGACACAGCCAGTCGGGCGGACAGCAGCAGCAGCCGGTGGTTGTGGCGTACTGGCGCCGGAGACGCTGGGGATGCTGGAGGAATCCCCCGAGTCTGTGGCACGTAGCTGCGACTGCATGTCCTCTCCTGTGTTTTAAAATAATAAATTGAGTAATCAAACATGAGTCAAAGTCTTTGATATCCTCTTTGATATGCTGGCATGTTAAATTTAAATTCAAAAGATTTCAAACCAAATAATACCATACATACAGCATTTACGCATGAACCTCTATCTTATAGGGCTGTGAGCAGGCTACTGTATGAACACATTTGTTGTGAGTTAAATATAAATATATAGGTATTTACCTTGGGGGTAATTAGAGTCACCCACATGTGCTCCCACCACGCCTGAGAGAGCAGTGTCACCCACAATTGTGGCGACTCTCTGTTCAAACGGGGTGGGCCCCTCTTCTCCTGTCCCCACGCCTGTTTTGGCCACACTTTGGCGGTGGGCAGCCATCCTCCGCTTCACATCCACCTCGATGTCGGACCACTTCTTTTTCACCTCTGCTTGTGTGCGCCTCTCTGACCTCACAGCATTGACAGCCTCACACACACTCTCCCACACACTCCTCTGCGTTTGTTGCCTATGCCGGAGGACAGCATGCCAAAGAGCACATTTTTACGCACCTCCACTTCAGCGAGTAGCGTCTCCAATTCGGCTTCCGTGAAATTCTTTTTTTCCCCGTCTTACTCATTCTTTTTTAATTTTCTGATCATGCAGAGAGGGGAGTCTAGGTGCAGGGCTCATTTAAATATTATTTGCGTATTTAAATGGGTGGGGTCAGGTACTCCAACATGTGCGCTCAATTCCACGTTGATTGGGATGTACAAAGGAAATGTGCTTGGATTCATGCGTGCGCACAGATTCATACATCTGGATATTTTTGTGTGAACGACATTTTCTGGATTTGAGCGTACGCCATGTTTCAGAAGGAAATCCACGCAAGTCTTTGTACATGAGGCCCCTTGTCATTTTCTTTTTCTGCTTGACTCTGCTTGTAAACAATGAGAAATGTCCCGCTTTCTGCCCCCTGGCTGCACGCGCGCATATCTGCAGTGACGTTACACAGAAACCCGTCTATATTGGCATCTAATTAATTTGACATCATTTAGCCAACATTATCAACAGGCCACAGCATTACTCATCTTACACGGTTTGAAGAAGCAAAGTTTTTCTGTCTCTTGCAGGCTGGTTTGCTGTACATTATAATCTCAAAGCAGCGCTGCCAGCACACGTCTCAACTGTGTGATTGATTGTGACCACATGACAGCATGTCTGTGCTGCCACCTACTCATGGTGCATTTGAAGACAGCTTGGAAAAATGTAAAGTTGTAAAGTTGTTGTTAGTGCGGGGGGACAAAGGGCACAAACATGGGAAGTGCGGGAGACATATCCCACATGTACTACGCGTACCCCGCGTCTGCTATGCCCACGCCTGGATTCACTAATGACAACTTGAGGCTCTATTTTTCATTGCAACGTTAAAATCAGGGGTGGCTTTTATTACTTTGTTATAATGAGAGAGTGCTTTATTGCTATGTTTGTATTTGTACAGCATATACTATACATATAAGCTTGCATGATTCTTGGCGCAGGCCCGTTTCTTTGTTTGCTCTGCTCGGTTTCAAACCATTATCCGACAGCCTCTCCATGCTCCTTCTGCCACAACAAGATAATCCTGCCGTCTCCCATAAGATGGCGGCATCTGTCATCTATAATGTTCCGTGGGAGCTGGCTGAGGAACAGTCAACAGGAGGGAACAGGGGGAGTAGCAAGCCTCATTCCCAATGCAATGGTCAATTAGAGGGGGTATTATCTGTCCATGTTAAGAGCCATTTAGCCCCCATGACCACCCTCTAGCATGGGACTAGGAGGGGCTGCAGGACTGGGAAGTGAAGACAGACAATGCTGTGTGACACTGCCAGGATAGGAAAAGGAGGCAAAGGCATGATTTTTTCTTCACTAGGAAAAACATGACAACTGACAACAACGGCAAGCCGAGGCTTAGTCCCAAAGTACAGAGTTCACTGACACAGCGCCAATGCCTCACAGTATTTCAAATATACATCAACACCTAATGATAAGTTTCTTTACCCCTCATTTGTTCCACTCAACAGACAGACATCCTCAGGCTCTTGCTAACAGGGTGGTGCAGCTTTCTGGGCAGCTCAACACAAACTGGCTATCAATGGTCAAACAGGGTGCTGACTCCCCAAATGACCGAAATGAGGTACTCCCAATAGGGAATTCAGTGGTTAGATTTGTGAAACTTCCTCAGACCATAACCTATTAATTCCCTTGTTTTAAGGTTGCTGTTCTGATTGAACAAGACCTGGCTAAAACTGACTTCCATTTCTCTGGTCACACTGATTGTGCACCTGGACACTAGTGAGATGATCATAACTATAGGGGAGTAAACACCATTATAGGCCTTGGTAAGATGTGGTCTGTGTAGTCCAATCCTTTTAATTGCCTTTTAATTTTGCATTTCTGGCAACAGACTTGTATTACTGGCTGTTATTTTATTGACGGCTTTGATTTATTTTGGAAGACAGGACATCAAATGGGATGCTGTTCATCTGTCAAGACATAGGATAAAACCATTTATATCAAATGTGAAGAAATCTCTCCCTAATTATTCTGACTGAGGTATTTCTCTGCAGGCCCTTATCCCAGATACTCCCTTTGTCAGCAACCAGCCTGGACTGCCCTGTTGGGGTAGATGTTTTTGTGTATGTGTGTGTATGTGTGTGTGTGTATGTCATTGCGGTAATTAATAACCTTTTAGCATATTGTAATTCAGATGATCTAAAAGAACACTAGACTTCTGCACCTCTCCTTGGCTCTGTATGCTCTGTATTCATGCTTGACTCTGTATTCAGACCATCACAGAGTATTTTCAGCCAATCATGATAATTTCAGAGAGCATGTGTTCCTATTGGTTGCTCTACGTTGTGTTTTAAGTCAAGTCAATTTTATTTATATAGCGCCATATCACAACAAATGTTATCTCATGACACTTTACAAATAGAGCAGGT
>JAQLOL010000025.1:28104564-28116566 GCA_029783665.1 Naso thynnoides
AAAGTTGTTAGAAAATGCTGTCCTGCAGCATTTGGCACTGATGAAACTCACTAACACTTGCATTGTTACAAAAGCAAACTCAAAGCAGATTGTTTCACAATTATCAAAATTTTATTTTTATCATTATGTAACATAGCTGCATCAGTGCATAAAGAAATATTAATATTCACAGACACGTGAACAAGTAATCACATTCAAAAGTGTGCTGCGTTCAACAGAACTGGCAAACTAAAAAAATTAGCACTGAATTGTTGAAAGTAAACGATTTAGTAACAAAATTCAAAGAGCATTTTACTGACTTTGTCCACCCTGTGAGGATGTTGCGGGCCGCAGTGAGATGGTCCACAGGCCGTATCTGGCTGTATTTTGCCAATGTGTGCTTAGCAGATTCCTGAAACCTCTTACATGTAACCAGTTATTCATAGAAACCTCAAGTCTGCATCGATCTACACAAATCTAAAACTGCTAATTAGATAACCCATGCAAACACAAGAGCAGAATTCTTTATCTATTGCAAAAATGATGGAAGAATCTTCATAATGTAAATAGAAACATACTAAGTCAGCTATCACCACTGAGTTACCCAGTCATTCAAAAACTCTGTTCATTTACACCAAATTTGCAAGAGCCAATTCATTTTTTGGGAAATGTTTTGCTGCATTTGTATGGCTGTGACGTCAGGTGTGTTCCTGCAGGCAAACCAATATCTTGCCTGAGTCTCTGAATTCTGACATTATGAATTAGTGTTTGAGTGTGTGTGTGTATGTGTTAATGTGTAAATGTTGACTTGTGTTGCAAAGTAGATTAAAACTGCAGATCAGTTTAAGTTACAACAAAAAATTCTAATCAGACCATATTAGATCACATTGCATGTCAATAGTTGGCCTGAAATCTTCAATCAGAGATCTTTTAACAGAAAAGTAGAGGCGATAATATGACCTGGCATCACAGCTAGGCAAGGAGAGCCGACTTCATGGGCAATTCAGTTGTTGAAACCAGGGCAGGAACTTCACGGCGGCGATGCCCCTTCCTTTTGGCCTCTTGCCTTTCAGAATTCCATACCCTGGCCTTAGTACCCTGCCCACACTTACCCCATGTGACCCCGGGACTCCACTGGGTGTGTGTGTGTGTGTGTGTGTTCTGAATGGCTCCGCTGCACGTTTTAATGTTGCGT
The DNA here is from genome assembly GCA_029783665.1 of Naso thynnoides. Taxonomy (NCBI): domain Eukaryota; kingdom Metazoa; phylum Chordata; class Actinopteri; order Acanthuriformes; family Acanthuridae; genus Naso; species Naso thynnoides. The sequence continues at coordinate 28,105,739 of JAQLOL010000025.1, forward strand.
CTGTGTCTGACTTTCTGTCCCGCTCGATCTGCTCTGTGCTGAATTGCTGTGTTGTGCTCCAACAACTGGAAAAAATAGAGCAGAGGGCTCCGGATCACCTGAGCTGTGACAGAGTAAAAAAAATGCAACCCAGCCGCAGTCAGCGAAAACTCACCCACCGACTAGAACTGAAACATATCAGCTCTGCTGCCGTCCATGGGCAGAGACGCACGACACATGTACCTGGTTGAACTTAGAGGTTACGTTAGTGTTAATTTCGTCATTTTCTCTTGTGCCTTGCTTCTGTCATTATGGTATTTACACGCCAGTGTCTGCTGTTGAGAATCTGATTTGTGAGTGAGTGGTGAGACTGATTTCAACCATGGTATGAACGGCTGGAAACCACGCTGTGTTTGACCGTAGTTTGACCTGATCCAGCCCGAATATTTAATCACCCAGATGCTGCAAGGCTGGAGAGAAGACTGAGGATTTGTGAAGAGCAGGCGGACTGAGCAACTGAGGCAACTTAAGGAAGTTTCATGTATAATGTAGAATTTCAGTCAAACCCACGTTAGTGACACCACGTAAATTTTTAAAACGGCAACCTCAGCTAACGCTTGCTAGTTATCTGATGTTCTGTGATAGGTAGGCTGACACAGGTGAGTTACCTGGTCTCGTTAACTGCAACACTAATGTCAGAGTTTATTTTCTCCCAGCAACCATGCCGCATAAGCAGCCAAGGGAGGAGCTTTTAAAAAAAATGTTTTGAGGATGCAGCTAAAAACTGCCAAAACACTGGACTGGATACTGGAGATCTGAGTGAGCGTAAATGAACTTTGGACTCAGTGTGAGTGTGCAAAGTTCTAACTTTTTATAGAAATGCTGGTTATGATGTCAGTAAACCATCTTGGGGGGAAAAATGGCATTTTAATCAGTTATTTCACTGTAAGCATATTTTAAAATAAATTTATCCTCATAGCCCTTCAAGGTAAATTCATTATTTCTTTGGACTCAAATCATTGTTTTATCATGATTTGATGTCACATATGGTTGCATCGCAGTCATGTAACTTTTTTATGGAGGAAAACAAACCTGTATGTATCGTGTATGTATCTGGAGCCTCGGCTACCCGGCGTTATTTCAACATGGATGACAAATTACAGGTGTTGCTGACCTTGTTGTCTCTGCTAGCAGCTGTTGTGCAGTTAAATTCTGCATTTTATCATCAGTCTACTACTGCTTACATGCACAGCAGTAAAGATATTATTCTGCAAACTGCAGCAGTAACTTCATTCAGTGGCGCTATCAGCCCTACATTAACTGAGACAACTTTATCAACAGAGCTGTGGTTCCAGAGGAATGGTGAGGTAACGTCGATGCAGATCAGCCCTGATCAACCCGAACAAAAAACTGTGTCCACACGTGGAGGGAACAGCAACAATGTGGGCGCTTGTGGATGTTTTCAAAAGATGACCTGCACATTGTAGTAACATTACTTAAGTAACGAGGGAAGACTCTGGAAAACCCCCCATGTGTTTGGATTACCCTGACAAGCTGTTTCTGTCATCGGACAACTTTGATTCAAGACTCTGTCTTAAAACAAAAACGCAGCAATGTAAATGAAGCCTTATTATTATCCAACTGAAAGGCAAAGTTTGATAAGATCTACCACTGCAGGCATAACCCAGAACAGGCGTCTGTCTGTCCCTCCTTTAACAAGTTTAAAACTTGCCCGCCCCCAACTCATCTTTTTTTTCCCTACATGGCTCTAACACGGTGTAGTAAGACAGGAGATGTCAGAATGACCAAATCATCTGCCAAATGACTGACATGATTTTCACATTCCAGATATGTTTCTTTTGAGGCTGTGTCACAGATTGTGTTGCAAAGAAAATGAATTAAGCACTTGACCTAATTCATTTTTTAAAAATGCCTGTTTATTTTTATCTTTTTATTTATTTATTTTTTAATTTTTAACTTTGATACATTTGGAATAAAATGAAAGTTCTGAAAATGTGGTGGTTGCTGTATCGAGTGCATATACGGCCTGAACTCTGTGCCAGTGTGGCTGTGACGGGAAGAAGTCCTCGCCCTCTTTGCACTAAAACTTGAGATTCAAACAGCTCAGTGCAGCTAAACTAGATGTGGACGATGTCCTTCCAGTCCCTTCTCATCTTGTTTTATATTTTCATTTCTGTGGGAAAACTGTGTTAACCATGGTTTCAGAATGTCTCTGGAGAGAAAGAGTTTGTACAGAGAAAAACAGACATTATGTCATATTCCAGAACAGCTTTGCCCAATCACATGTCATTCCCTTAATCCCTCTTTTTTTAAAATCATGATTTCAACATAAAGCTCTAACAGGGAAGATGAGGATGAGGGTAAAAAATAGGCTGTAAACAGAACCGGCCTTTACACTGTTTTAAAAGCCGATAGTCATTTTTAATGTCAGACTAAATAAAATGCTTTTGAAAGCCTTTGTCTCTGTAGCAACCATGCCCTTGTGAAACAGCCTCTGTTTGTCGGTTCTTCTGTGTTTACGGACAAACTTGAGAGAGCAGCATTAAACAAAGAAGCTTCCTCTGACTGTGTTGAACTACAACGAACAAAAGCCATTAATCAAGTCAAAGTTTCTTCTAAGATTAAACTGTCGCCGAGAACACTGCGTCTGCTGCATCCCCACTCTTCATGGTCTAGCCATTATAAAACATTTATTTGCAGAGATACGGCACAAGTGCAAGTGTGTAAAAATAATTACAGGGCAGAGGCACTGGCAGTGAAGAAGCGCAGCCCCTCACAGAGGACTTTTCCAATTAATTGGCTTTAATGCACCATAATGTGGCGTTTTCCTCTCTCACTCTTCATAATGGTTGCCACCTGACTGCTGTACAGTCAATTAAAACATAATACAAATTGACTTAAGCAGTCAGCACTCAGTGATTATGTTTCCACAAGACAATTAAATTTGAAAAAGAAAGCAAAGAATGGAAACTCATGATGATTTTTTTCTTCATTTCCTGCTGTCACATTAATTTTGTCATATTTAATGGAATGTCGCTTGTTACGACGAATAGCTCACAGATGTTTATAATCATCTAGGTGTCTTGGATGTCCTAACTATGTGCACGAGGGAAGCTATTCTGTGTGTACTGCAGATGTGTTTGTTGGAGTTCTGGCTGTATTATCTGCTTGGCAGTGATTGAGTGTGGCAGTAAAAAGGCACTGAGAAAGACACAGGGATGTGGGATGATTGCCGGGTGGCTTTGCAGAGAGCCGAGGTAATTTCCCTCGCCGCCAACTCAACTCTGTCGTTTGTCAGCCACCACTTGCGCCGCTGGCAGCTATTGTGCCAACAGCAGTCAATCATGCAGCTTATGAATCTGAGCTGCAGTCAATCGCCCTGCTTATGAATCCAAACAGCAGTCGGCCGTGCAGTGCTGGAATCCATTGACACATCTGATGGTTCCAGATGGTCACATGAATACCTAGCGACAGGACATCCTGGAGGCAGGCGGAGATTAATCGCAACAATCACCTCACAGGAAAAAGATGTCTCTGTTTCCCTAAGCAGTCCATCTTAGAAAGCACAGAGATATCGCTGATAATTGTTTCTTATGAGAGCTCATATACAAACATGTACAGTGAATGTTGTGCTTGCACTGGTGATCTGTGAAGATTCTGTAGCAAAAACATCAGAAGCACGAGGATCTTGGGTGGAGCAGCTTTTTTAAAATTGTCTTAAAAGAAAAGCTGGAGCATTATGCTTTCTCTTACTCCATCCTGCTCCGCTTTCACTCTGGTTCTGCCCACACCACGAGTCTGAAGCAGACCCCACCCAGAATTACTTCTGTGTATTATTAATTGCTCTGCCATCCACTCTAGGCCCCTATTCTCTGTAAAAAATCCCATGACGAGAGCGAGGATGGAGTTTACAAGGAAGCTGAGAAGTCGTTTGTGTGTTACTATCACTGTAACAGATGGCAATAATGTGGTACAAGAGAAATAATGGGATGATGTGTCTCAGCTGATAAAAATTTATTATGAAAGACTTTTTTTCTGGAGCTAATGCAAGGCAACAAAATGTGAAAATGTGAATAAATCATGTGTTTCTCACGGTTTGAACATTATTAGAAACATTTGGGGTAATGGGTTGTAAGTACACAACTTAGCAAAATATTCATGAAAGATATTGTCATTTTCAGACAATAATGTCACTTATTGTAAGCCTGAATGGATGGATGTGCAACCACCTCCCTCTGTGTGGGACACCTCCTCTTGTGCTTCTCGCTGCACTGCAGTTGTTGAGTGAGGTTAATAATGTAGAAATTGGGGTGATGAGTGGGATAGTGGTGCGTTCTCCAGCTTGGGAAAACTCGCCTCCACCACCTGTTGGCTCAGTCTAGGACTCCTCCTCTCTGCCTGTGAGGATAACACTGAGCTGGCTGTCTTCCTGCTGCAGTGGTTGGAGGTTAAATGGATTCCACCCTGCCGCTCTCTTATCATAACTGTCTGCCATTCTGTCAGAGCAGACCGCAAATGCAATTCCCCAACCTTAGGGTAGACCAGACCGAGGCATCTGTTACACTTAATAAAGTGCTGACCTAAATTTAACTCTACACTCTGCTACCTATGTGGTCCGGGGGGACAGAGGAACGAAGGAGACGGGCTCTCTTTTGTTTACGACTGCTGTTTCAAGTACTTGTAAATTCGTCTCAAAAGACATAAATCAGAAACAAACGTGGTTTCCTCCATGTTGTGTTACCAGATGCTGAGTTCCAGGTGAAGACGAGCTCTGCCACCTTTATCCAAGGGCAGGCAATCATCAGATCTCAGGACAAAGAATACATTTATAATATTTCTCAGTTTACTTGACAGTGCTAGAGCTGATCCACCCGAACTCAATGGCCTTTCAAGTGTTAATTACTGAAAGACTTATCTTTCTTTTCATCCCTTAGAACTTTTCTCAAAACAACAACAACATCAAAAGTGCCAGTGGGATGCAAGTCTTCAACTTGTTCCTGTGAAGTTTGGAATGTTTCTAGAAAGACATCTTGAAACAAAACAATGCAGATTTCTGCTAGAAACTAGAGAAAGACACAAACGAGATGTTTTGCATGGAGACAGGTTTAATTAAACCTATCTTGGCCAAACCAGTGGTTATCCACAGTGAGTCTGTGTCCCACAGCTGTTTGACAGATTGCCATGAAACTTTGGTGCATTAAATTGGAAACATAATCCCCACATGATTAAGTGTAATGGCATCGGCACTGATTTAATAAAATCTCACAAGCAGATTAGCACGTTTACATTTTTACGTATAACATATTTTAGTTTGCACCATCCTCATACAACACTGTCACACTTTCATACTCAGGACATGAAAAACAACCTGTTTTTATAAAACATTTTGGCCATCAATTTGACCTTTTTAAGCCTGTTCCTGATTATTATTACAATGTTTCATAGGGTTAATGCTTCATATTTTAAAAGCTCCGATCCATTTGAAGATCATGAATTGTTGTTGAAAGCTGTTACAAACCTGTCATTAGACGTTTTAGCTTTGATTATTTCGGTACATGTCTAAAACATGTTATATCAATATATCAAATTTGTCAAAGAACCTACAGACTTACCCTGTGGCATAGGTGATCACTATGTGAGATCATTTTCATATCTTTCAACGTATGGCTGTAAACATTGTAGTTCTTTTTTGTGTTATCCATGAAAAAGCTTTTGCATCATTGAATACTGATACGTAAATAAGCTTGTTCTCGCGGCTTTTTATCTCACAACAACAAAAACAACACGGTCCGTGTTGTGTTTTCAGGTTATGTTGGTTCCTTTTTGCTACAATTTCTCCCTGCTGCTAAGTAGAAGATACTGCCATTTACCCTTCATGTGCTCTTGACTGCAAAAAAAGGAGAAAGTGGAGAGAAACGTGCAGAGGAGAAGAGCAGGGGCAAAGAGCCTCCACTCTCCCGTGTAGATTTACTGATCTGTCACGACTTTATGTGGTTGAAATGGAAAAGAGAATTGGGCTATGTTTACAGCACCATAAACCTTTCTTTTAAACCCAAGGACTTGGCCACCCTGAAACTGTAGCGTAGGACCCATAAAACTGAGGCTAACGCCGTCTTTTAAATCTGATGAAACATTTATCGATTCTTTTTAGATCTTGTTTTATTTGCTCCTCCTCTCCAACCTCTGGGTTAATAGAAGTGAATCAGAGGACAGCAGAGATACTGAGGATGGTAAAGGTTTGTATGCTAACATCATGGAAGGCAGACAAGAAAAGAAAGAGAAGCTGCTGGGAAACACGAAGGTTCAGCTCGATGGCTTCATATTGGTTCACATGTTTCTGCAGTCCAGTCTGATTTAGCTTAGCTTCGTCTTTTTTGGATGAAGTAATCAGTTGGAACTTTCTTATGTTTTACAAAGTAGGAGGATTAGTAAATTAGACATTGTGAAAAGTTGATGGTGTGTTGACTGCAGTGGACATAAGCAAAAAGCTTCAATAATAATCACATTTAGCTGATATTCTGTGTTAATCTGTCAGTTACTCACAAAAGAATGTGAATAAAAATGACACTGAAGACACTTGATGTTCTTTGTAAAGTAAAATGGGTGGAATTGAGTTTTCTGTCTTACTGTAGCAAACTGCTTTGGATCATTTCTGCCTCGCCTTTTTGGGTGAGCACATGCTTTTGAGGGCAAATGCAGGAAGATCCAGCAAATCTAATTTTGCTTATAAATTGATTACACAGAGCAGCAATACAGTCAAAGTTCAACGTAAATTAACTCTTTCTATCAGACTCATCAAAGGTCGCAGTGGACTAAGTAGCTTTAATCGAATAAATAACCTGATGAACAGACAAAGAATTATCAAAAGCTGACATAGTCAGAATTATCTACAGTGAGGATGTTCATAATGAAGGAATATGTCGCTCAGTGCAGCAGCGTCGCTCACTGATGTGTTTCTAATAGCAGTGGAGCTCTGTGGCACAGGAGTAAATTTGGCATTTTTCCGGAATAATTTTCAGGTGACACACGTGCGGTGCTCTAATGAGTATTTACAGCACCAGGGGCCACATGTATAGAACTTTGTGTAGAAGTATGACTAACGATTTGCATACACACTGTATCATATATCTATTAATTCTTATGCATAATTCTGTTTTATTAATTAACTTGACTAATTTGACTAAATGTCAAAATCAAAGTTGTAATCATTCCATTTGTCTTGGTTATCTTCATGCTTTCATGGTGGATGATTTTTTTTTAACTCTTAGGAAAGTATGTCATTTTAACCTTGATCATGCAAACTGCAAATGTTTAATCTCCTCGCTCAAGTTTAAAAAAAACAAAAAACAAAGGGTTTGGGGCTTCATTCCAGTGGTCTCTGGTCACAATACTCTAACGGCGGCCATAAATCAAAGTAGCTTCACTTTTCATCATCTGTATTGAATCAGCACGGTACTCATTACATCACACCATCTGTATTCTCATTAAATCATCACATGTACCTGTAAACCAGTGGCCAGGTACCTCTTCATTCACCGTTCATTTCCAAGCTGAGCTGATATCGATCAGTGAGTCTATGTCAAATATGCTTGTGTCATGCAAAGGTATGTTCATTATTATTGCAGCAATCCAAAACTATGACAAACGCTGAGATCCATATTTTGATCGAGCACTCGGTGCTCTGCTATGTTTAGTCTGTTGTGATCAGGGCTCGATGGCTCATGTCTGTTGTTGTTGCTATGAGCAACTACAGCAGCTCCTTCAGTCTCGTCTTATTGACTATTAGTCATAAACGTCTTATTAAACACTCAGCCTACATTCTGGAGTCAGACCGCACTATAACAGAGTCCCAGTGTAACACAGACTACAACGTGGTGTCAGAAATCAAAGTTACGTAGTGATTCAATCGAGGCACAGTGTGCTAACAGAGCTAGCCTGGAAGCTAACAGCGGACTGCAGCCGACCAGCGCGAACATGGAGCAGTTCAAGCTGCTCTCAACGCTAACACTCACTGGTAACCTTATAATAGTGTCCCACCGTAATACACACTACGACAAATACTGTGCAGAATGTAAACCTCCTCCTCCACTTGAGCTTTCTTGTCTTAAGTTGTGTATCTTGTAAACTTGTCTATGGTGGCTGCATAGCGTCCTGATTTCCCAAACTGTGGGGCGGACTGAGGGCCAGAACGTGCATGCGTTAACTGTGCGATTACAAAAATTAACGACATTAAAAAAAGGTTTAACACGTTATTAACGCATTAACTTTGATAGCACTAATGTATATATATATACATACATATTTATACATATATATATATATATATAAATTAGTGCTGTCAAACATAAATAGGGATACTTTCAATACTAGCACTCAAGAGCTTTTGATAAGTGTGCAGTTGATGTATGAACGATCAGAATTAACAATAACGTTCTCTTACAAAATAATATTGTATATTTTCATTTTTGTTGAACAACCGTTTGAGCTTTGCTTTCCTACTCACCATTTATGTCAGCATCTTTTCCACCCTCTCTCACACTGGGTAAACAGTTTTCCAGATAAACTCCATTGTGATAGCAGCTATTCCCCTCACTGAGCTGCGGCGGCGGCTCCCAGCACAAACACGGTGTCTGCATGATGCCACAGGGCCTGTTAGACGAGCTGGAGGCCAGACAGTCCTCCAGCCACTGACAGAGCATCTGACAGGCTGCCATGCTTGGGTTGCGCTTTCCCACAACCAGGTACTCTGTTTTGAAATCCCCGTTTCCATCTGTGGAGGGCGCGCCTGCCCGAGGAGGTCCCTTCCTCATTTGAAGAAACTGCTTTCCAGCCTCTAGGAAGGCCACCGAGGCTGAGGTGTCACACAGCCGCACCACCTCGTTAAAGCTCTCCATGCCCAGGTAGGTACGTGTGGTCTCCAGGAAGGAGTCGTACTGGAAGGTGCGGAGCTGTGAGGGCACACAGTCCTTGGTAGGTTTGGTGACCTTGATGAAGATAGTGTAGCGACGTGGGTCAGGGTTCTGCAGGGTCCAGGAACAAGGAGTGCTGGGGAATACTGATGATGACAGGAAGAAGCCAAAGAAGCGACTCTGGACAAGGGTGGAGCAGGTGTCCGACTCTGGGCCTGAGGGGGCTGCTCGGCACCAACCCTCCATCAGAAGCAGAGGTGCAAAAAAGAGGAGGAGCACTTGAAGAGGCCGCCTAGCTTGGCCACAAATCCAAGAAACAATGCTTGTCATGGTTTGCAGATGAAGAGAAGAAGGTATCATGGGTTGATGGCTGGTGTCTGGCTTTAGGGCACTCGACTTCCAGCTGTGTACAGCAAATGAAGAGAGAAAGGTGGTGAGGGGAGAGGAAGAAGACGTAGGGGAGGGGGACGAAGGCTGCTCTCAGAGATCCAGCAAATGGCCCATGGCTGCACCAGTCGACCCCAAGATTCACCAAAACCTGTGAAATGGAAGAGTGAAGATATGAATTAGACTTTGTATCTGATCACACGAAATGGGATTACACTGGTTCTATTTATCTCTGCGATGAGAAACCTCTATCAGCTGTCACTGTTTGCACTGTAAACTGAGAGCGACTGCAGTGATCTGGGCTGAACAGAAGCAGGCAGAGGGAGGAAGCCAGTGATTTAGTTGAGTTTTTCTCCGCTGCACAAGTTCAGATTGGTCTCTTCCATAGAGACAACTGTTTTCCTCACATGTCTGCCTCCATATTTCATCTGCCATCTCATTAATTTGTCTAATTATAAGACTATTAATTAAGAAGAGCAACACCTGCAGTCATTAATTACTGCAGTTTCGAGGATGCACCACTGACAGCCATGCCATGATCAATGTCCTCTTTGTTTCATCTCATTAAAGCCAAAACAATCGGTTGTTTTTGTCTTTAGTACATATTCAAAAGATATAAGCTGTCAATTTGACTTTTTGGCCCATTATTTCTATTTTATGTCTATTTTACATGAAACACAGGCCAGCTTTCCCTTTTTGTGAAAAATGTGAAAAATTCTTTAAGGTGAACGAAGTCACTCACACGAACACATTCTTGCATTTGTGTTGACAATTGCCGAGTATTAGCCGACTGTACGGTGTGATTGGAAATGAATGCCTCTTAGCAAATTTGTTGTCTGTTGTTAAAGGAATCATATGAAAAACAAAAGGTGCTTGTTTGCAGCAATAAGGAACATTTACAAGTAGGTTCGTCAGCAGAGTGTTTGGTGCAGGACTGAGAAAATAACCGTTTCTCACAACAGGCAAACATAACGTATCCTGTCATTGTTCACCTCAGCTGAATTCATCATTCTTTTTAAATAACTGATTTTTACATTTTTTAAATTTTTTGAATTTTCCTTATTTTTCAAAAGGTTACCATCTGAATTTTCATTTGTATAATATTTGCATGAATATAAAGTAAAGTTGCTATTTACTGGATTTCTTGATGTTTTCAGACATAATGCAGCTTTTCCCTGACCTGCTCGAGGGGACATGATGAAGCTGCTCCTCCTGTGCATGATCACTGACAGGCTTTCTGTAGGGAAACGCAATGTTCGCTGCTGCATTTAATTGCTTGTTATAGGCCATTTGTCATGAGCTTTGGGGAGATCATGTTTTAATTATGTTTATATTTTAGAGAAAATTACTTTTGTTCACCGTTAATGAATCGGCAGACAGTACCAGACTAAGGGAGACGGCTGGAAAGTTAGAACCAAGGTGCAAAGTAAAACAAAAATGAATTTGTGTATTAGAATTTTTTTTTCAAGTTGTCATGTATGACTCAAAATAAACACTGTACGCAGACTACGTTATTACTGATCAAATAGTTT
>JAQLOL010000025.1:28140297-28152982 GCA_029783665.1 Naso thynnoides
GAGGCTTGCGGTTGACACAGACACCCCCCCCCGAGGGTGTGTGTGAAATTTTTTTTTTTTGTTTTTTTACATTATATATATATATATATATATATATATGCCTTTGTATGTTTTGCAAAACATTTATAACCTTACAGTAGCACAGTATAAGTGTAAGTTGTTGCATATGTTTGAATCAAAGTTTCACATCCTGAAGGAAGAAACAAAGATACTGAAGCAAACTTGCATGTTATGTCCACGAAAAGGGAAGAAAACACCAGTGGGGACAAAGTCAGACGGTGTCGTCACTCCCACCTGTGGAAGGCCTTTGGGCAAGGAAACAGCCAAAAGGCCTTTTTTAGGTGTCCTTTATAAAGTCTTGCTCCACTCTGTGCTGGAGGAATCTAAAAAAAGAGCACAAAGAAGAGACACAGAGTAGGAGTAAGACTTCTGAAGTGACAGACATGACAGAATACAGCACCCAGAATATGATTATACAGCAATCCACATCCGTTTTCAGTGGCAGGTTATGTCATCAGTTGAGGGAATATTTTAGATTTTGAGACAATTAAATCTCTGACACAATGTTTTTCTTATTTAATAATATGCGAAATGCTACTTTTTGAGACAGTGATCTGTGGGCAGTTAATCCACAGCTGCTGTAATGTGTGTTGGTGTTGTGTAAATATGATGGCTAATATTGTCCATTTTTTTAATAGTATTAAAGTAATGATTATGTTGGTAATCAAGTTAGTCATCAAATTAGTACAAGTAATCAATTTAAGACACTGTCCTTCTGAGCAGTTGGCCTGGAACAGTTATTTAATTAACAATAAACAATGTGTTTGCATCTGAATGTCCGCCATAAATTTTAACAAAAGCTAGTACTGAATTGTCAGTTCCTCTTAAAGTTTATTGTCAAAAAAACAAAAAAAACAATGGGAAACACTTTAAAGCCACAATATTTTGAATGAAACTCCAAAAATAAACTACTAAGCACAAACCTTATTTTTCTGCATTCAGCAAGGAAGTCTACAGAGCCCAAGGGGTGACATGGATGTGTTTATATTTTGTAAAATGCATACACATTTTGTATTTTGCTTACAAGTTTTATAAATTCCGCACACATTTTAGTAAAACAGGCATGTGAAAGAGAAACAAAATGCGTGTGCAATTTATAAAACACATGCATTAAAATGTGCTTTATGTTTTAAAAAACATAAAGACATCCATTAAACTAAATATGGTAAATATAAACTTATGCCTCCGGAGCACAGGCACTTCCTGGTGCCGGTCATTTGGTATGACAGCGTGGCCACAGAGGCGCTACAGTGCTGCATGTTACAACACAGCACTTCCGTCATGATCAGCACTCTCTAAACATGGTCGATTCAAAAACATACACAATCAGGTATTACACATCATGTTAAACAGAACTTAGACCTGTGATAATGAAACAGGTCAAAACCCTGACCTGACTGAGCGTAAAAATGTGTCCAGGGTCTGGGTCCTGGTCTGGTTTGATGAACCTAAAATCTTTCTTTTTGATGGGAAACATTTTGACGTGTCACAAAAGGAAAAGCACAGGTGTTTCAGATATCAATAACAATAGTTCCTGGACATTTCAACAGCAGAGTCCTTGGCAAAGTTATAACACCTGTGGTTCTGACTATGATGAGCCAAATGGCCTAAAGGGGTCTAGAGGAACTAAGAAGGATAAACTGGCCTTCATGACAAAAAGATCAAAACTGTAGACAAGAATATGAGGAAATCACAAGAGAAAAGGTCTGGAAGATATAGTATATTATATGTAGATTCATGAATGGAAAAGGTGAATTTTGTGCATATGTGACAAAACAACCAGGATGCTGTTTGATTTCATGTCAGTCAGGGCTTGTAGGCTTCTTGATTAGCTTTGCCGACACTGAGCTGTAAGTTGTTCTCCATGCACCTCTCCACAAGACTGTTGATTTCCCTCTGAACTAAACTGTCACCATAAATGTGGCTGATGGTATTGGTGTCGTATACATACCTCGCAGTGGGATTCTCTTTATGTCAGGGGTTGCAGTCATGACTGCACAATGTAAACAGAGGCTGAGCACACAACCCTGGAGGCCTCAAGTGCCGAGCACCAGAGTGAAGCTGGTGTGGCTGGAATCCTGACTGTCTGAGGTCTGTGTCAGGAAGTGCAATATCTCATAATAACCGCTAGCAACTGGTCTATATTTCTTTGGTTGCACCAGCTAGAAGCAGAGACTGTTGTGCCTTGTTGTAGCTCCTTGAAGACAGCGTAAGAGCGGACTACACACACCAAACTTTCTAAATCGGCTGCCTTCACTCACAAGGCAGAGAGAAGTAGAGCAAGGGTCCGTCTATATTCACAGCTTTGTTAGCAAGCACTCCTGAATGGAAACATTTATTATATTGTTAAAATTGCTGTTTTGTGAGATGTATTAAAGTGCATTGTTAAGTTTCTTTTGAAGCCGGTTGTGGTCAAAGTTACATAGTGTTGCTTTAAGAAAGCTGAGAGGAGAAGAGACAAAGAATGTCCTTGCAAGAGATGAGTAATCTCAAACTTGTTTTTGCAGATGCTGAGGTGAACCTCTTTGTATTGCATGTTTTTGTAATATTAACCGACTAACTTATGTCTTGTTTTTTCTACTTGCTTGATGTTTTGCTGTGTTATTAAAGTTGTTGACTTGTTGCTTTTAATCATAAGCCCAGTCTATTTTGAGTTTTAGCTGGTGAATGTTCTAGTCAGGTGTTAAACATGGTCTTTGGTTCAGTTTGGTTTAACTTTACTAAAATTTATTTTTAAAACACTGGTATTGCAGCCTGATACGGCGAGCTGCACAAAATACCAACACTACAGTATATAAAAATTTGGTATTTTGTCAGAAGCTGCTGTTACTACAGCTAAGGACTAAGGACATGCTGTCATTTTGACTGAATTATTATTTGACATTTATTGTTTGTTCCTTTATTGGTTACTTACTTTTATATGAGAAAGTAAGGAGTTTGTTTACTCCTTTGCCAGATGTGCTACAAGTTTAGCACTGTGTTGTGGTTTAGATAACAAGTTATATGAATCAAAAAAACCAGATGATGTTTTGTGCCTTTGCCATCTCAGTAAAGAAGTAAGTAAGAAATTGTGTGTTTCTGTATTTGCGACCTGTAGCACTAAAATTAAGTGAAAAGTTTGTTTTTGATTCAGGGATTGTTTTTTAGCTTTTCATCTTTAACACCTTTATGTCATGTCAAACACATCTATATCAATAATGATGTGATGGTAACAGTATCTAATTAAAAAAACAAAACAAAAACACATATATATTGTAATGTAGCTCAATCCTTTCCATCTGTTTTCAGAAGAAAGGCTGCCTCGCAGTGTATTGTACCTTAAAATCCATGTAAAGTTTGTTTTAAAGGGCAAGACTAAAAAAATAAATCAAATGACAAACTCCCTTGGCTAATTAGCACGCACTTTGGGGACTGTCTGGAGCATCAGCTCTTCAGTTTCTGCTCTTCAGCTCCTGTAGAGTCACACAGTGCAAAGTAGTAACACCTGTGGATCATCAGTCATGCCTCGTCCTGAACGACACAGCTAATTTGGTGGGACTGATTAAAAAAGAAAAAAAAAATTGACAGTGTGGCTTGCTGAATGTTATATCCACGGTTCATCTATATATGCTGCCTAGGCCCAGATCATAGACTCCGCCCTCTCCACTGACTGCACACTCTGCACGGTTGACAATTCAGTCTGACATTAGATTAGTAATGTGGTTGTATGTAGTGTCTTTGATTTGAGTTTAAAAATGTCAAATTTATATTCAAGTAGCCTTCACGTGTCCGTCTGTCTGTACCGATGCTTTGTGCAGCTCCTGCCAAGGCAACGGCATCTGTCCTCGGCAGCAAGAGGATTTCAGGTGAAAAACATTTATTTGTCTCAAGTTATTATAGTTATTGAGTATTAATGATCCGTGTGTGTTATGCCCCGGGGGAGGAGCACAGAGTATATAAGGCGACCATTTTGCCATGTTGGTATGGAGAGTTGGGGGTACACTGAAGGTAACAGAGGGAGAAAAGAGAGAATTGTATTTTGATCGTGTTTTTGCTGGTGTATGAGTTGTGAAAGAACTCAGTTCAGTTTGAACCTTTTTTTTTGTACATTTTGTAAATAGTGTTGATGTTACTTTTCGCATTTTTATTTTCTTTTGGTTCTTTTGGCACTTTGTAAATATTTTCTTCCACTGTTTTTGGGATTGGTGAAATAAACACCTTTAAAACGTATTCTTCCTGGCTACACCATATCATTGCCTGAAAGAGCCCCGCGACACTTTTCTTAACGCTCACTCCACAGCAGGCAAAACACCTCCTGGCAACAACCGATCGCACAGATTAATTTGAAATTAACAAATTTAAACAAATTTGATGAATCTGACCAATACTAAAAATTGGTCTCTCACTCACTCAGGAAAACGGTCATGGTGAAGCCAATGTGAGACTGAAGATTCCAACAGGTTGACCATTCAGTCTGATATCAGCGTACTCTATGGACTGTCAGCACTTAGCCTACCTGTTAACAGGTAAACACGTCTGTATGGTGGCAAGTTGTGCTGCTTTGGCTGCTCTCTACACAACAACAACACCCCAGATATTATGGAGACAAGTTGTCCTTGTTTCATTTTGACAGAGTTGCGAAGAGGTATTTTAATATTTATTGCATTTGTGTCACATTTACTAATCGTAACTGAATCATATATACATACAATCATATATATATATATAGATGTATATATTTTTTTCTTTTCTTTTCTTTAAATATCACTTGGAACAGCCTGCTAGCTGAAGTCATGCAAAAGGTCACTGAAGAGGAAATACACACAGGGCAACTTGTCCCCTTGGAGAAAGCAGAGCCCTGTAAGTATGACATGAAACTGGAATGGCCCATCTTTGATGTTGTGGGTAACAATAATGTTTTTGTTTGGAACCAATTCCATTTCCTTTAAAAGTCTGACCCGGCGCTCCATAGCTGGGAGCTCCTTCATAATGATGTAGTCATGCGCAGAGGGGCCTGATGGAAGAAAAGACCTGGACCACTCATTAATGCTGACCACTGAACCACAGAGACCTTTAATGTGCTGTCGCCAACTATCTGCACAGCTTTGTCTTGCCAGCAGTTTCTCTGAAAAGATATCATTCTGACTTGTAAAGCAGATCGATATGCAGTGGTATAGCTGAATTAAGTGGCAATCCATCATATGTTTGTACATGTAGACAGCTCTCTCTCAGTTGTAAGTCTTGCTTTGTTTTAGTTTTATTTTGCTGCCATAATCAGTTCCGAAATGCTGTGTTGTTTCAAAAAAATGATCACATACAGAACATCTCTTCTCTGTGTGAGCGTCACGTCTGCAAACATGAGCAAACATGACATTTTGCATCAAACATATTGTTCAACCGGGGAAAATGTGTACTGCCAACAAGTTATCAAGTTATTAAGTATTAAATGTATTAAATTATTAAGTTAAACTGTATTTATTAAGTATTAAGTTGAAATATAATTAGTGAAAAACATCATGATTTGATATGCAAAAATATTTGCAGTGAAGCCATTCATGAATTATTGTGAAACTGCAATGAAGTCAATTCATTCAATGTTAGTGGTTAAAGTTAAGGTCATTGTCATATAAATCAGCCAGAAACCATTTAACAGTGTTGGGCAAGTTACTGATAGTTAGATATTAATTACAATTACTAGTTACTTCTGTCAAAAAGTAATTCAATTACTTTTCATTTACTGCATCACAAAATAACTAGTTACTAAGAGAAGTAATTTTTGCATTACTCTTCTGTCATTTTCATTGATGCTTCTATTATATGCACACATATTATTTTAGTGTTGTTTTCTCACCGTGTGGGACAAAACTGTCAAATTCTATCTACACTGGCCCCATTATCACTCTGGTGAAAGTAAGTAGTGGAGCAATAAAACACAATATTTTTAAACTTTCATAGGCTAATTTGTTGTAATCCTAACAGGCCTTCAAACAGAGCAACAGTGCACTGTTCTGACAGTGTACAATATCAAACAACCTGACAAAATAACTTGTCACTAAACAGTGTGGTTTATCCTCTGTTACATTAACAGAAATTCAGATCAACTCAACTCAGTTCACATCATCTTCAATAATGGAGGAGAGTATAAAAGTATTTTCAGCCACATGAAGAGGAGAAACTACATACGGTAAAGTACAATACCTTGGTAAGCTAACCCAATATGGCTCAGAGATCTGATCATCTGGATGTAAGATATCAGGTATCCTTAAATAGTTTAACAGAAATAATTTGACCTCATCTCTGGCATTTCTTAGCAACTGAATAAATCAGTTAAAGTGGAAAAACTTATATAGTAAGCAATTATATGACATAAACACACTGAGGTTTGTTACCTTAACTCAAATCAGCGGCACTCCATTTAACAACTGGAGACATCATCTTCAATAATTGTGAACTAAAGTATTTTCAGCCTCACAAAGAGGAACTAAAGACAGTCATGGTTTAACAAAAATAAGTTTTAGCCACCTATGGCTACTTGGATTTATATAAGAATTACACTGAAGGAATCAGTGATGGTTCATTTCAAAAGTGCTTTCAGCTTCATAAAGAAAACTTAGTAAAGATACATAGAGATGTTTTTCAATAAGCCAACAGTGTTTGGATGTGCAATGCTTAACAAAAGGTACCCAACCTTAAACACGTTAACAAAACCTTCATGTCTCACTTCAAAGTTTTGTTCTCGCATAACAGAACAAACTACTCTGTTATATTTTTGAGTCTGTTTACTTTTTAGCCTCTTTTAGTCTTTAGTCCAGCTGTGGAAAATGTTATTATTTACTCCTTCTATGCACACAAAAAGCAAATGTTGTGGATCGCATCTGATTGTTTTCCAAGCACCCCAACATTCCTAATCCTCAAACCAGTGATTGTACCTCAAGAGGAGAAGCTTCTCAAACTTGTGATCTGACAGCTTATTCCGTTTTGGGGAGAGAATCAAGTTTCTCAGGCCAAAGAGCCTTTCACTGGATGGAGTGACAGCATCATGTTTAAGAGCTATTTCCTTTATCATTGAAAATCGATTCAGTGTCTATACCTGTTGCTCCTGATTTGACGTACTCACCTACTTCAGTTTCTGCAGTGGCAGAGGTGTCTCATCCTGCTCAAAGGAAAAGAGCTCCTCCTCTTGGGTAATGCAATCCAGGTGCTCTGTTTCCTTGGCTTTACCTGGTTGCTGCTTCTGGGCCGTAACATGTCTTGGGCACTCTGCCACCAGACTCGCCTAGCCACGTCCTTCCTCTCCTGGTTACGCAGCCAACGTAGCCTTGACTTGGTCGTGTCACAGCAGCCAGCAGTGCATCTTCACTTTTAAAAACACATGCAAATCTTGTTTTGATTGCCTGAAATGACACATAACAAGAGTGCAGAAACATTGCTGCATTATACATTGTAAACATGGTTTCATATATAATGTATTTTCACTTAATGTAAAAAAAAAAGAAGAAAAAAAAAGTGTAGGTCCAGCCACTGCACAGATGTTATATCTTAATTGTTTTAACCCTCCTGTTCTGTTCACTTCAGCTTAATTATTCTAGTGTTCCTGGTCAGAAATGACTGATCCATTTTAGGTGGTTATAAATCCATAAAAACATATTTTATCACCTAATGTCGTGTTCTATCTTTATTTTAACTCAACTTTTGGTGAACATTACAAGTTTTGTACTCACTGACCTCAGCTCGTACAACTTTTAATCCAGAGCCTCACGTACAGTAAATGACTTAGCCAGCGTGCTGCCACAGAATGAATTTTTAGCAAAGCCTCAAAAAAGTTTCGTACACCAGAGCTGCAAGAAAGTTTCATGTACCATTGAAATAATGTTGCATGGGTTTTTTTTTTGTGTGTGTGTGTTTGCCTCAAACAGGTGTGTTCCTATGGGGGTTCTCATAGAAGGCAAAAAGGGGGCATAAGGTGTGTGTGTGTGTGTGTGTGTGTGTGTGTGTGTGTGTGCCTGTTCAAAGACACCTGCATGTTGGGGTGTGGGAGAGATGTGAGAATGTGCTTGAACTGGCCGGTCATTTTTGGCCGGTAACACCACGGGCGTACACAAGTTCAGTAAAACACACACAATTTATTGACAATTCTCAAGATTTATCTTGTGTGTGCGGATACTATGTGTGAACAAAGTCATGGAACCTCATGACAAACAAATGAAACTGACTGCATTTCAGATTTTACAGATTTTACTGAACATGGTAGGAGGGTTAATCTGGTTAAATAAAGGTTAAACAAAAATATTTCTGTACAGCTTCCAGATTGGGCAGAGAGTCAAAAGTTTCCCATACTCGTACAGCTGTAGGCTACAGATCAATCGCACACGGCCTATACACCGATATGTGATATAGGCTGTTATTGCTGATGAGTGATTAAAGATAAATGCAAAAGAAAATAACAGCTCCTACCTGGACATCTGGTAGGTCAACAAGGATTTGCAGATCATTTTTCATTTCCAGAGTCTTGGACATTAATTTTTCCAGTTGCATTGGAGTGTGCCATAAAAACAATTATGTTTTCTCTGGAGAATGTCCACTGCCACCATCAGTGGCTTCATCACAGCACAGTCCTCTCTGAAAAAAACTGTTGCTCCCTTTCACTGATACATTTCACGTGTAGTTTGGAGGAGATGGTGTTCAACCCAGCCATCATCTCTGTGATTCGAGCCAGGGCGTCGTAAAACAAATACCACCTGGTTGTGCAATGTACTAGTAACTTCTTCGCGATTACGTTGGTCACAATCTCAGAGGCCGTTGTAGAACGACTCGCCTTGTTCCACAGCCCTGCACGTTTTGTGGTAGCAGTTCTGTAGATAGCTTTTGTTTCAGATTTTGACAAAAGCCACTTCTCCACATCAGTGCATGAGTTGAGGTTCAATATGTGAGATGCACGGCGTTGATGTGGAGGTAAAGGCATAACGTCATCAACATCATCAGCCCCGTTCAACAGCACTTCTCCAGTGTTAGTGATGGTAACCTCCTCTTCATCCTCCATCTCTTCAGAGTCCAAGTCAGGTGGCTGGTACATTTGAAAAGCCTTGACAAAATTGGAGCCATCATCTATAACAGTTGCTGTGATTTTGTAGGAAAGGCCATAGGATGAATGAATGGCGTCTAACTCCCATGCGTTAGTGTCATATGTATGCCGACCCTTTAATCCTCTGCACGCCAGAGCTGCTTTCCCATGTTGCATGTTGTCCGGATTTATTCAGTGTGCGGTTACGCTAAGAAAACTTATTCTGCGCAGTCCAAATGACTGCTGTGGTAGACACATACTCTCTTCTTCTCTTCTCTTCCAACTTCTCAAATGTCTTTTTGAGCTCGCTCTCCATTTTAGCATACTCTTTGCCCAGGTAACTGGAAAACATTTTTTTTCCATTTTTTTTTCTGTGTGCATGTTAGTCCACCGTCTGCCCTTCTTACTAGTATTTTGCTGACTAGATGTCTGAAAGCAGCAGATTCAACAGCTGACAATGATCGCATGTCTTCCACAGTGTACCTGCCAACCAGTCTGTTAAGTTCCTCCCAGCTTTAATACTGTGAAGCAGTCAGGCGCTGGTTAAAGTCGAGCCTTGGCTGGTTGGATGGAGTAGCGGTGGCAGCTCCCTTTAGGTCAGCATTAGCGCCTTTTTTTTTTTTTTTTTTTTTTTTTTAGTGACTAGCCTCGTGGTGTTGTTTAGCAAGGTGCTTCTGAAGATCAGAATTGTTAATCTTTGATATGGATAAAGTTTTTTCACCTTTACACAGACTACATCTCTCCACTATATTCTTATCCTTGATCTTGAAGAGGGAAAAATAATGTCTGTATTTCCATTTCTGAATGCAGCTCGCACCTGAAGTGCCAGTGTCGCTGTCAGCCATTGTATAAAAGTAATCTTGGTATTTGATTTACTTTTGCCATGCCCACTAAATTATCTGCTCTTTTCAGGGAGTAACGAACCTAAGTAATTGTAACGCCATTACTGAATATCAGAAAGTTATCAACTACATTACTCACTACTGCCAAAAGTAATGGTACAGTAACAGCGTTACTTGGTGACACAATACTCCCAATGCTGATCATGAATGTTGAAGTTTCTGTAGTCCACAAAACACTGCTGAGGTTTCACAGAAAAATAAGTGTTGCACTAATCTTCCAAACAATTGAAGTGAATGATGAACAATAGTTGAACACAAAGAAAATAGTAATAAAACCATGATAGTCCATGGGCCAGAGTCTAACACTTTTTGGTACCACTTAAGGTGGAAAAGATTACTTATAGTTTTTGAAAGGATCCATGTCAGTAGATGATATTTTGGCATTATAACCCTTCCTGAGTCACAGCTGTATTAGATTTACCAGCTGTTGGAGTTAACTTCCCCCTTAGAAAAAAATGCATTTTAGACGCTGGTGCATATCTTGGTTTAAGCTTATGTTCAGGATATTTATCAATATTAAATAATATTGTGTTTGGTATCATTTTAAAGGGGACACTACAAACCTTTATTTAAACCCTATTGTGAGTCCTTATGACAGAAACAGAGTTCACCAGAGGTCTTCCAACTTTTAATCACACACATTTTTCTACAATTTATACTTAAATCATTTACTTTCTTCTTGTCCTGTGACATCAAGGAAAATCAAAGACACAAAACAGAAAAAAAGGAACTCTCACAACTCTCCAAGGATTCATGAAATGTATAATATACCCATATGATCCATTCAGGTGTGATTTTCAGCCTTATATTGGAAGGGCAGTTGAAGGTAACCAGACCAAAGTCAGTTAAGTCACAAACTTGTCTTTATACATTTCTTTCAATAGACAATGAAAATCCAGCCTAAAAAGTTATACCTCATTGATTAAACAACTATGAACAACATTGACATCTGCATAAACTTGGTCGATGTGGGATATATTTTTGTTAATGTCACTTGTATCAAGCTCAATGTGCACTTAGATGGTGTTAACAAGGGTAACCAGGTCCTGAATCACCACAGTGTGCATCTACTACTAAACTACTACTACTACTGCTACTACTACTATTACAGTAATACCATCAGAATCATTACACTGTGTTACTGATCAAACTGATCATCTCTTTTATCATCTGACCCCCTAAGTTCAAAGTCTGGTTCTGGATCACCCAGTAGTTTTTGGTTACTGCAGGTCTGTAAACTGCAGTTCAGTCCATTTGACAGGCACGTACAACTTGACAACTTGCATAAACACACACACTTGCATGTTAGCAGCTCCAAGAACACATCTGGTGCAGGGGGTGAGGGCATCCAGTGAATGGCCAGCCTGCCATCATTGTCTGTCCATCCATATTGAGTAGGGCTTGGCACTATGGGAGTAGCTTGCAGACAGCACTTTCAAATTGCTTCCTGATAGACGGCTTGTTTAACATGCATGAAGAGACAATCTCTACATGGTGTCAGTTGGCTGGACTTGACTTCTCCCCTTTTCATACAAAAGAGCTGGTAGCAAAGTTCATTTACCTTGCCAGTGCTGCTTTTAGCAACATACACGTAACAGGTAAACTGCACAATTTTCAGGAATAGCTCCTCACTCACATTCCATGACTTTCCCAGTTAAATGAAAGTCTTTTCGTTGGAACTGTCCCTTCTGACCATCTTCGGGACATTCAGTGAAGAACTGCAAGCCAATTAGGCTTTCACTGACGCAGTATCCAAGTGAGCTTACCAGTTTGCTGATGTCAACAAAACATGTGCGGTTCTGTGTGTCACATTTCTGGTGGATAGGACAGGCAATGTCCTTCTGGAAGCCAAAACAAAGCACCATGATTTCAGTGTCTTCAGCTGTGATGATAACTGTCTTTGAGCCTGGATTAGCTGCAGGCAATGCATGCAGGAGCAAACATGCATCAGCTTCTTCATGTGTGGCGTGCTACCTCCTCATGCTTATCTTGGTCAACTTGAAGCAGGTTTCATCACAGCGCATGTGCAAGACCTTATCATGCAGCATTTCTCTGTATTGCGGGCCTTTCCACTCTTCCACCAGAAATTTGATAAGACTAGTCTTGGAGGGACTGTGAAGGAATTTTCACCACTGCCTGACATGGTGTCCAACTGCAAGTTCTTGTACTGCTGTGTGGTGTCTGCACCCTGGTTGTGTCATTCAGCATCTTTAATCAGAATCTGGTGGTAGACATCCTAACAGAGACAACCTTGTTCCCATCAAGAATCCGGTATGTTGTGGTCATGAGCGCACGTTCAGCGCGAATATTAACTTAGCTTGAACGTGCGCTCTCTTTTAAACAAAACATTTATTATAGATGACCTGATTTTGGACAACAAGCTAGATGGTATTCTTTTAACGGAGACATGGCTTAGCACAGATGCTCCATTATCCCTCACCGAGGCTTCCCCACCAAATTTTAACTTGTTATTTTCTACCCGTGGTGTTAAAAAAGGAGGCGGAACAGGTTCAATTTTTAAAAACGCATTGGCTGCAAAGGAGGTGTTTTTTAACAGCTACCCCTCATTTGAGCACCACGCCTTTGTTTTTAGTAGTCCTCCTATCCTTTGTGTAACTGTATATAGACCACCCCATCACTCCACTGCTTTTATCAGTGAATTTTCTGAGCTTTTATCAATCAC
>JAQLOL010000025.1:28168404-28179182 GCA_029783665.1 Naso thynnoides
AAACGGGCGAGTGAGTGGTGTTAAAGCATTGTTCTGTCAGACACTGTAAACTGTAAGTCATCGGAGGAGAATATCACGGTGATACTTCAAATTTTTTGCACAACTGGTTTGCAATTAAATCCTCAAACATATCTTTATTCACCCTCTGCTTGTTAACACAAGAGAGCAGAGAATTAACCGGCATTTCCTTGGTTGAATAAAGTTAAAGAATGCAGCTCTAAACCCTCGTTTTTGAAAACATGGTGGCTAATGACATTGTGCATCTGCAGACGCTAAATTTTAAGTTTTAATTTATCAAGCGCACTGGCTGGGTTTTCATTAAAATGTACCGGAAAATTTTAACAGAATTGTCAGAAAATCATGACAGAAAATTTGCAGTGGTGTAGTTTCATGTACAACTGTAAAACAAATATCAGGAGTTAGTTCATCGAGATAACCAGTGGGCGGCGAAAAGTTTCAAATCAGGTATCATTATACCACTGCAGAAGACGGGGCGACTGATGACATAACTAAACAAATGGGAAGGAGGGAAAACCAAAGGAAAAGGAAACAGTGAAGAGCATAACGGATACTGAAGGAACTCTGCCGCCTCCTCATCAGCCATCACTGTTTTCGGCTGTGCTGTTGCTGCCTTAGTCTCCCCGCTGGCGTGGAACGCAGGAACTAGAGTGACGTCTGAGTCATTTAATCTCTAAACGTCTTTATTTTGCTGAATCTGCTTAAATTTAACTTATTCACATTAACCTTCTACTAATGTACCAACATTTCCACACCCTTCATGTAAATCCTTTTATGCGGTATTTCAAGATTTCTTCCACATTTTCTGCTTCAGAGGCAACTTAACGTTTACACTGTCAGTCGGCCTGTTGAGCCAGCTTGCTTGCGACTGTACATTCTACAGAGCATGAAAGAACAGACAAAGAGAGACCGAAGATGATATTTAGCATGTTAGCTGTTAGCAATGACAGCAATCACTTGATAACCTCGGGCGTGCTATCGAGCTGAACACCTTTTGTTTTGATGGAAGGCCCATCCCTGTTTGTGTGGAAGCTTTTGCACCCAGTGCTTGGCCCTTCACTCCTGCCAGACATTTTCTCAGAGGGGAATCTGAATCTTACTTCATAATTTGCATGTTTTTAAGAATTGTAATGTTATATTTTTCCTTTTTTCAATTAACAAGGTCTACATGAAAGTACATATTTGTTTTGATATTTTTTTTAGAACCAAAGTTGTTGTTGCATTTATTTTTTTATTCAGTAATGTTTGTTTATGACACAAATGGTGCCTTCTACATCGTTTTCCACACAAGTATTGGTGCATTTATGCCACACAATGTAAAATGTACAAGTTTTTTTTTTTTTTATTTTAAAGGTGCATAGCAATCTGTTGTAATTAGAGCTTATATAGTTTATGGAACTATGTACCAAAACATGGCTGTCAGTTTGTAAGATGCACATTGTGTGTCCACCCTTTTGTCTTCTTCAAAAGTTTAACATTGCAGGTGTTTTTTGTAACTTTACAAGTTGTACATGATGCATGTTTTTGAATTTAATGGTTGTAAATTGTACATTTCTGATGGTATAAAACAAATGTATAATCAGTGACTCAAGGTTCTTAATTTTATCCAATATAAACTTTTTTTTAAATAAGCTGAAATGGTCTTTACACCCTGACAGCAATCAATAAATCACACGATCTGAAAAAGCACAGCAAAAGATCTGTCCTGTAAAAACTCAAAGCAGTCACTGTTGTGAGCTCTGAATGGAAAGAACCAATCAAATGCTTTCCTGTGTGTGCACCCTTTGCGTGCACCACCCCCACTCAAAGCACTTCTCTGCCGCTAAAGGTATACCACGTTTACTGGAGCATGGCTGAAAAAACTCCGCCGAGAGCTGATATGATAACTTGTAACTGCCCATTCTCCTGCACAGGGCAGGAAAAGAACAAAGCAGAGAAACTGTGACTAAAAGAGCAAGAGGACGAACCAAACTCAACATTTGTACATCAGCGATGGTGACGGCTGAGGGAGCCGAAGAGCGCTGAAAGTGAAGCCATGGTCGCCGTCTTTCTGTTGCCATGTTTGTTTTGTCACATTCAGTATGGTAATGTTGTTTGAATGAGACATGAGGTGACGTAGTTTAAAAAAGCTGACAGTGATGTGCTGAGCTCCTCTCATCATTCTGTTTTGGAGTGGTCGTGATGCGTGTGTGAGGGGCGTGTCTTTAGAATGAGCCTCGAGGGGAGGGGCGGGGTTTGACAAGATCCGAGGAGATGTTACATTTCAAATCTTGTCAGCTTTTCAGAATGACCAACTCTGCCTTTAAAGTCAAAACAAGGTCCGAATGAAAAGTTTTGCTTTGTAGGTTGGAGGCTTTTGCACATTTATTCACTTGTTGAATTTTAATTCACTGTATATGCTGGAGTTATTGGTCTGAATAAGAACAGATTCCTAATAATTGATTTGTTCTTGGTTTTGGTCCATTTCTATTTTATTTCAGTTTGTTTAAAGTTCATTGTACTTCTTCAGGCCAAACTTCTCTTTGAAGATATTTTCTTTGTGATAAGAAAAGTGTTAGGAAGACAACAAGCAGGAAGTCTATAGTGAAGAATGAAGCGAAGGCCAAATTTAAAAAAACAAAAACAAAACGCTTGATCACAGAGAACACAAAACTCAGAAACATGTAACCGCACACGATTTCATTGGCACTCAGTTATTTTCACTTTATATTGCCATATAGCCTCTAGCTTTTGAATGGTTTCAACACTATTTTCTTTTTAATATTGCCAGCAGTATAATTTAGATTTCAAATGCTTCAAACATTTCCTTCACACAGCACATGAGCTTAATTCATCCATGTCAATTACTTGCCTGTATGTCTGGAGAAAAAAAAAAAAAAGGGAAAAAAGTGTTTACTGTGTTGAGCCAAAATACTAAAGTAAATAGAGTGAAGAGTAGGGGTTAGGGAATATTTGTAATTCCTAGTCTCCTCAGGCAGTGACGATGTGTTGAAGCACAGAATCTATGTTGTTTTGAAATGCTTTTTCTCCCATTTTTTCCAGCCTGTTTTCTGCTACAAAGGCAGCAAGAGCAGCGGCGTTAGACCAGAGCCGAGGCTGGAGTCTTTAAATCCTGACGCGCTTCAAAGCAGGGAGAGAGCAATTCATCTTCTTATCTGAGACTCAAAACAGGCTTTCTGTGTGGAAGAGAGAGGGAGAGGGGGAGCGGGAAGAGGGAGAAAAAAAATGCTGTCGAGTAATTTTCCGTTTAAACGTTCCACTCCACAACAATTTGCATAAGCAGCCCTGCGTCTGTGATAAGAAGATTGGTAATTTTCAAAGGCTCTGTGGGGATTGAGAATTAAAAGCCTTTCTCCGCTATCTCCCCTCTTGCAGCTGGCCACCACAGATTCCCCAGCTTCTCTCACGCGTTTCCTCCTAAACTACGCCTTATAAACTTTTTCTGCCGTCCTCTTCTTCTTTCTGCTCGCGCTGACAGTGCCGAGTCACTCCCTCTCCCTATACACTGTATTCCCTCCCTCCATCTCTCCACATACCCTTTCCTTTATTTTTTATTTCTCCCTCTCACTCATCGGAGAACAAGAAAGTAAATAAGGTAGAGGGGGAACAAAAAAGGGCTTAGTATAACAAAGGAAGTGTTGCAGTATTTTTAAACCAGAATTTTCCAGATTGCACGGCATGCTGGGAGGCGGGACAGAGAGACTTGCAGAGGGAGAGACAGAGAAGGATAGAGGAGGACGCTCTCATCACCGGTGCCTTAAACTGCCAAAGAATGTGTCCTTAGTGCCAGCCCTTCAGGGCCCATGGGTGCTGCAGACCCTTGGGGAGAAGAAAGCATCTTCCTGCCACCTTTTTGTTCGTGTTCAAAGTCTGTTCATATTTACGCTAGGCTAGGGTACATTCGCTAGGTTTGTAGAAAATGATAACTCACTAATATTCAGTATCTGTAATTATGATGACGGGTTAAAAAAAAAACATTTTTTTTCAAAATTTTTGTCAATGTGGAAAGTCCTTTTAATCAATGCATTTTACTCATGGGTACTTATTTTATTTCTTTGACATGAACTTACAGTTAAAACCCTACAGGGCTAAGTGCATTTCCATCCACTCACTTTTATGCACATTTGCAACTTGTGCATAAAAAAAATGGATATAGTCTGGATCATGTTGGTGTATTGCCAGCATTAAAATGTGAAAAGGTGCAATGGACACAGATTTAGCCAAAGTGTCACGACATAAAATTAATAACAAAGAGCATGTGACCTGCATGTCACTCAGGCTTTCATTGAGGAGATGATTAATTGCAGCAGAAGACAAGACAAAGGTGTAGCTAAGACGGCGAGCTCAAATGAATGAAACAAACACAAATGGATATTTTCTACTGGCATTCTTTTCAAAACTGTGTTGTCTCTTTTTGTACTTTGTTGCCTTCCTCTGTGATGGACATGACATGTATTACTTTGTATTTCCTTTCACCAATTTTTAAAAAATATATTTAAAAAATCGGCAACACTTTCCTTAAAGCGTTCATCTATGATGCATTATAAACATACTTATAATGCATTACAATGCACCCATAGTGCTGTACAATCATGAGCAAGGTTAGGGTCACACCTAACAATAACCCTGACCACATATAATGCTTTACAATGTGTTACATATGCTTAGAATATGTTATAATCAGTGTTAATTTCATCAGATGAAACTAGACGAAATATATTCGTCAACGATGGGTTTTTTCATGACGAAACCAAGACGAGGACGAGATGAAATCAATACCCTTAAACACTGACTGTGACGAAATTAACACGCATTTTTTGTTGACGAAAAAAGACGAGACGAAATAATAATCCTACTTCATTAAATAATAACTTAATAAAATGTCTCTTTCCTTTTTCGTCATAGACTTTTAAATTACAATCCAAAAAGTCCATTCATTGGAAGTTTTTTCTCCTCCTGTGCTGCTGTATGCTCATGCTGGTCTGTGTGTTTGTGTGTGTGTGTGTGTGTATGACTGATGAGCACACACCCATCGGCGCTGTCTGAAGCGTAATGCGGCAAGAACAAAGTTAAAACCTGCTGCCACTCAATACACAGTTGTTTCACATGTTAACCTGTGTTTCAGTAAATGTATTCCTGCCTGAAACACACTGAACAATAGACAATAAACTTATTATTCCTGATTTGAGATGTCGCAGCTGCATCTGGATCAATATGCGTATTTCATAATAGAATATGCAAATTAGAACATGGAAGTATTTCTGTGAATATCAGACCAGGCACCTTTAGCAACATAGCATTCCTAATCATTCAACATGTTGAGCTACTTCATCAGGAAATAATCACATAAAATTTAGAGATGAGTGAAAAAAGACTGAAACTAATCTATTGGTTAGACTAGATTTTTAAATTAACATTACTGTCAATCTGCGATCAAAGACTAAAAAGACTATTGACTAAAACTAGACTAAAATGCCAAGACATTTCGTCGACTAAAATGTAACTAAACAAAAAAGAATACAAGTTGACTAAATATGACTAAAACTAATAAGGGCATTTGACACAAGACTGAGACTAAAACTAAATTGAAAAATAGCCGACGACATCAACACTGGTGTAAGCTTCATTCACTGATCTGCATCCTGACATATAGAGTGCCTAGCACTCTGCAGTCCAGCAAACAGAGTTAGTTGCATCTGTCAAAGATCGTTAAGACGTCACTTGTGTGATAATCGGGCGTGTCATCTTTCAAAAAACGTATTTTCAAAGTCTTGTACTTCAGCGGTTGTGTGATAAGCTGAGACTTTCTTTACTTGCAAAAATAATCTTTTAAACTGACAAACAACATATTTGAGATTGGCGGTACAATTTAAACAGGATCTAAAAAAAAAAAATGTCTCTTTCCACTGACCACCATCTATATTCTTTATGAAATTAGGTCCTGTGGGGCGTGACTAAGCCACTTTACAGTCAGTTGAATTGTTTCAGTTAAGAATAAAGACTTTCTGACAGCAGCTGCTGAAAAAGTTGTAGGCGGAATGAGATGATACGAAGAAAAAGGTTAAGAACCGCTGAACTACAGCGACCAGCACTGTCACTGGAAAGAGATGTTGATTTTTTATTTTGAAATGCTCAGAGCAATACAAACAAATTACATTCATCCTCATTGTTTTCTTCTAAAAGCAAGAGTCTGGGAGATAAATACATGTCAAAATACCTCTACAGGTGCAGGAAGTACAACAATACGTCATTTTGTCATTTCTGTGATCTGACGCTGATCAGGGCTGACCATCAGTGCAGCTGTGTGTGTTGCAGTGTACCACTCTGTACCTTGGGCCGTGTAGACCAGCTCGCTGTAGACCGAGGCGGGGACGATGGGGGCAGGCAGATCCTGCAGGAAACCTCTGAGAGCATCAGTCAGAGAAACAACATCATACTGGTCCAAATCCACCGAGGCCAGATCTGACAGGACAAATCAGAGGCAAAACAATATTT
Organism: Naso thynnoides; assembly: GCA_029783665.1. Taxonomy (NCBI): domain Eukaryota; kingdom Metazoa; phylum Chordata; class Actinopteri; order Acanthuriformes; family Acanthuridae; genus Naso; species Naso thynnoides. Next base: position 28,174,918 of record JAQLOL010000025.1, read on the forward strand.
GAAATATTGATCAGTCCAGAAGTCAGTGAAATGCTAAACTACATGAAAAGCTACACAAAAACAAGAAATATCTGGACTACCTCTGAGCTTAAGTTTACATTTAAAGCAAAGTTAAGATTTTATTAAGTTTAGTTTTATATATTTTATCGTTCTTTGGAAGCTTGATCATTAGACTCAACTAATATTTCATGTAATTGATCATTATGTTTATGTTTTATTGAATATAAAATGTGCAGTGAATCGCTGAAGGAAATCTAGCTAACGAATGATGACTCTTATATATGGGCAGTGGCAAAAAGATTTAAACAAATGTGGAGAAATTCCACTAAGTGTTGGATCATTTTGAAGTTGAGGCACCGTGTTTCCATTCAAGTATTTCTCCTAATACTCATGGTCACAAATAAACGGAAGGAAATAATTTTGGTCACCTCGTGATCTTTCCTTTTGCACATTTGACACAATATATCTCAGTCTAACAGACAGACTGTCCGGAGCTTTACTAAGCATATTTCATGCTTTGAGAATGAACCACTGTAGTTTGGAAAGTCGAGTACAAGGCATTATTATGCACTGATTTTTCACACTTTGCTTTTGGACCACAGGGCAGATTTATCTGATTTTCTCTGAAAAGAGCAATGTAATTGAAACTAAAGTCAAGCACAAAAAACGAATGAAGTAGTTGTACCTATGGCACCATTTACCACATAAAAAAGTAAAGTCAGTATGTACTGCAAGACAGAGGACACTAACAGGGTCCGTGGCCAAAACTCTGTATCAGAAAATTTGGGCCAGTGTTGATCTGATCTGCTCAGAGTGTGTTGAGTCTCATGGTCAGTTGTTTCTGGCAGAAAGGGAATCCTGTCCAACACATAAAGAGAGTTTACAAATCCATCCGTCCGCATGTGTGTGTGTGCGTGGGCACCCCTGCAGATTAGCAAATAACAAACCACACGGTGTTACAGGACGCTTTTTCTGTCCCCCGTCTTACACCTCAACCTTCCTCCTCTTCCTTCCTCCTTGCGTCCTTCCCCATTTCTGCTCCCAACCTTCTTTTCCCATTTTTCTCTTTTTTCCTCTTCCTCCTTGACCTTCCTTCCATTTGCTGTTTATCTTTAATCATCTTACACCAGCTCCATTTGCTCCATTTGTTTCCCTCCACCCTTCATCTTCCTCATTCCATCCTCCACCGCCACCTCCCGACACCATATGCACCAGACCCTGCGGAGTCAAAACGACCGTTAAATCCCATTGATTTGCCCCTCTAACTAATGCCTGAATAAACTTAACCAATCACCACAGGCAAGTAGACCACCAAGTCATTAATATCAATGTGTGACCTCTTCACATTGCAGCGCATTTGTTTGGGTGGCATTTTAAAATCCATCCTAAACAGCTGTCAAAACATCCAGAGGGAGAATGCTCTGTGGTGACAATAATGCAGGTATTATTCTAAAGGCAGGTTGCTTTTATCTTTTAAAGTGTGCTCATAGCTATGACCAGTAACGCGTGCATTAACCTTGAACCTCCGGCTGTTTTAGCTTGTGTTTTTTTTTTCTTCTCCTATTTTATTTTCATATTTACCACATATCTTGGGAGCATTGTCAGGGGCAACACACACAGCCTTCACATGTGTCACCATGAGCTGACCACTTGAAAGCAGAAATTTCAACACATTTAACACATTCTGGCAACCCTTGACAATTTCCTCTGTCTGTATGACACGACTGCTGTGTCCTAAGTGTGTCAACAGACTCATGAGAAATGTCTGTGTTTGTGAGGGCAGAGGAGATTTAGCATCACAGGGACATATGGTGAATGTTGATAGGACATTCTATAATACAGGTTTAGAATAATTGGCTCAGGCTTCTATGCATAAATATGCTTCTTTCTTCTGTTTACAGGATGTTGATGAGTTTATCGATGAATCATGTGAAGTTTGTTCACCATCTGAGGGTTCAAGTTCTTTGGCGCTCGCTGCAGGTGTGCAAACATTAACTCAGCTGCTGATGGAGACTTTGTTTTTTGTGTATCAAGCACGGTACACTCTTCAACTGTCAGACAGACTTTTTGTTCGATCTTGTGTTTCCTCTGGTCGGACATGTTGCTCTCCTCATCCTTACATCCGACCTACAAGTATTACTTGCCATCGGGTGCCAGCTGCCGTGGCCAGCTGCGCTGTGCATTATGTGCCGAGGACAATATTGTAAACGAACTGCGAGCAGTTTGCCATGACAGAAACATGAGTTAAGGGTCGACTTGGAGCAGCGAAAAAATTTGTTGCCTTCTGATATTTGGACAGATGACCACACAGCCCAACAGCTGGATACGGTACAGATAATGAGGAGTTTAAAATGTTTAGCTAATGGCTGAAGGAGAGGGGATTCGACCAAATTTGGCCTGAGTGAAAACAAGCAAAACCAAACCGTCTCTGGACAACTGCCGTAACCACGAGGCTACCGACCTGACCTGTCACATGCGGAGGTCGGGACATTTCTTCCCTCATCCATCGTTTATGTAACCAACAATGGATACGCCATCAATGATGATATCAAGTGGGTGGCACGGTGGCTTAGTGGTTAGCACTCTTGCCTCACATCACGAGTGTCCTGGGTCGATCCCTGCTGGGGGAGGGCCTTTCTGTGTGGAGTTTGCATGTTCTCTCCATGTCTACGTGGGTTTCCTCCGGGTACTCCGGTTTCTTCCCACCATCAAAACATACATGTACCCATCTACAGAGGGACAACAGATGGAAATTTGCCTCTGGGTAGAATCTGAATCTGCTGTTAGTAATGATCATTAACTTGTAACGCTGGAAAAAGGACAGTGGCGTGAAGGGTCATGGGAAACGCACATCGCTTCGCATCTATCTGCCACCAGCGTGGAGTTAGTCATAGAAAATAATATGAGCTGCGGTTTTGCTGCGGCACTACGGCGCCGGTGTGTTTTAGCTGAGATTCATTCTTAGATACCAAAATTTTGCACTGATTGTGAATCTGTGTTTGGTGGTACGGACAGAATTCTGTCAGTACACTTAAAAGTTCAGAGTTCACTATCTGACTGACGATACACGGAAATATCCACATATTTTTCTTTCTCATGTTAAACAAGCCTTGACTTTAGAGACTGACTGTCTTGTTTGGCTTGGTTTCTAGGTTAAAAGCACAGTCATTCTGTACAAAGAGGGCTTTGTGTAATTATAGATGATGACAATACGAGTCTGCAAACCGGGATTTTCAATAAAGCAGATACTGTAAGCATGAATCCAGACAATGTGCTGGATGGTCATAAGTTGCTTATGACTTCAAAGACTGGACGGAAGCAGCACAGATTTTAAAAAAAGGCTTGCTTCAGACACATTTCGCTGAGACATGTCTGTCTTTCCCACGCTAACAGCAAAAGGGCACGATTGTTCTGAAGGAATGCACATGATGTCTTTGAAGTCACTGGGTTCATAATTTAGTGCTGTGAAGAATCAGACAAACACAATGTGGAAACAAATAAATGTGAATCCACCATGGCCCTTTCACTGCATTTTAAGGGTGACTATTTTTAATTGAAAATGTAGACAGTTTGTGCAAAACAACAACAGCTGTTTGTCTGTTTATCACACTGAGAAATTTGGTAAGAAATTTTGACTTTAAAAACCATGTGAATAATTGTTGGCCTATTTAACCAGAATCTGTCTGTTGCTTCAGTCAGTGCTTTCTTTTGCCCTGATGTCACTGAGCTGCACCAGGTGTCAGCAGTTGACCTTCTGATTGGTCCCAGGGGTCTTTAGGCTGGACTGGCCAGGTAAGACAGCAAATAGGAAGTAGAGGTCATCCTTTTTAACGTGTTATGCTGATGACCCTAGAGCCAAAGTAATCCACAATGTGATATCGACAATGTTTTTTATGACTGTATGTGTTTCAAAAGGTGCCGCTTGTGGAGCTATGATGAAGCCAAAGAGAAGCATTTTCAAACTCTTTACTCAAAAATAACACCCACATGGCACAGGTACCGTCCAGCACCAACAAATTACCAATTTTGTAGAATTTAAAGTGATACACGTGCGGATTTACATTGTAGGCTTTTTCTCTTCACGGACGTTAGTCAAACGTTAGGTCAAAGATAAAATTCCATTGGTCGCAGCTTGACCGAGGTTGGCCATTTTTGTAGTTTTCGAGCCCGGTGGCTTTCTGCGGCGGGGCACGGGGCACTTCGAGTGACGCATACAAAACGCTATTTTAAAACACTTAGAAGGTTCAACATCACATGACACTTCC
>JAQLOL010000025.1:28210554-28222246 GCA_029783665.1 Naso thynnoides
CTTGAATATTGCATAGAAAAAAAGTTACATACAATTAAAAGACAGCTATGGATAAATTTTACTCATTGGTGGTTCTAGTGTTAAGTGGGCCGGTACACACCGGCACGCAGTATCGCCACTTTTGTGAAAATCGGAATTTTCTTTAATGTCTTTTATTCACCATACAAATTTAGAAAATAGACTATTACTTGATGATTTGTCAATACTGGCCTCCTGATTCACATGCCAACAGGTGAATACATGGAGTACTGGCACTTATTATTTTCCACTTAAAGCACTACATGGAAGTGAAGAATGAAGCAGTTCATTTAACACAGACATACAGTTCAAACTGTGTAACAAAGTGCTCTCAGTTATAAAACTAACTCACTTTATCCACATTATCCTTACTCTTTTACAGAAGAGGTTTACAAACGGAGTTGCTGGCAGTGCCCTGCATGCCACTTTGGCCTCTTCTCACCTTCAAAGTTTGCCTTAATCCTGTGGATTTTGGCATAGTGGAGATGAAGCACTTCTCTGCAGTGTGCAAGGTCCTGTGTTTTCCGATCTGTTTTCTCCACAGGGTCCCTCAACAACACTCATTTAACAGCCTGATGCTTTGTAATTAAGAGTAACGTTGAATAGCATTACCGGTGCCCAGTTAGCTCCAGCATTCTGTTTTCTATTGGAGAGACCGCTAATGAGTCTATTAGTCTCTTGTCAGGGACAGGCTGGCATTGGGTGGGGGAATAAGGATGCACCAGATGTTTGTTGACATGGAGTGAAATGGCTGTTTGCATGTATGCATGCCTCTATATGTGTGTGTGTGTGTGTGTGTGTTATTTGATTTTTTGGTCACTCTCTAAAGAGGGTACTGGAAAACAAGCAAACTACTCAGCATCTAAAGCTACTTAGCATTTCTTTTTCTTTTATGGGTGACATGTAATGATTTACTTAACAATACTAAGTGGGGCTGGGTATTGGCAAGAACTTCACAATACAATATGCATCATGCTACATGGGTCATGATATATCATGATAAATATGATGTATATTCTGATATATTGCGATATTCCACATAGTTCACTGAAAATGTAAAAACAGCAGAAATATAAGTTCCTGGTAGGGTAGTCTTAATACATCACATCACATCACATGTTGATAATTCAGCAGACAAATTGAGTCAAAACATTTTAATTCAACATTTCCTTTCAAATTTATTTTAATTTTGGCAAATGACCAATGACACACACACACACACACACACATTTTATTTTCAAAAATTTTTTAGCTGGAAATCGATAAAGATATCACAATATTGAATATCGTGATATATATTGCCATATTGCAAAGCTCTAGTGCAAAGTAATTTAATTGGTCAAATGGGCCCATTATTGGATTAAGAAAAAACAGTAACATATGCATGCATGTTTCTGGAATTAGGGCTAATTGGATAGATTTCAAAGAAAGCCACAACAGTAATCTTAAACTGTAGACTTGATGAACGTTGCACAGTTCGGTGATAAATCATGGTGGACTCAACACTAAGGGCCTGATTCTCTTAAGGTTAGTGTGTGTAAAAATGTGCAAACTTGATATCACCCACAAACAAATGTGCAAACTGATCTAAGAGGATACATGGAGTTTTGAGCAGTTTGCATCTGTTTTAATAGGTTTGAATGAAAGGTGTTAATCTGCCCAGTGTTGCACACAGACATCTGCTGTTATCGGAGAGATGAGGAATCATAGACAGAATGTGTAAAGAACATGTTTTTACTACTTGTGTCAACATTTTTGGTGTGGGCTCCCTAAGGTAATGGATGCTTTTTAAAATCATTCCTCCCAAATGAATAAAAAACATGATTTAGGATAAGCAAAAGATGATAATATAATTTATTTTATTTAGGGCTGTCAATCGATTAAAAAAAATAACTAATCAATCGCACAATTTTCTGTAATTAATTGCGATAAATCGAATTTCCCATTGAGGCTTGTAATGGTTATTTATTTTTGAAAAATCATGGAATTAATGAAGACACAGAAAGTATATTTAAAATTTGAATTCAAAGACCATTTTAATAACTTTGAACGAACACAGTTTCTCTCCAAGTTTAACAAAAAAACAAAACATCTTTCTTATATCCGCTAACAGAGATAATAACAAAATCCAGACAAATATGTTAAAGAGCAGGTCCACCACTTTGAGAATTTAAATAAAATATTTCTAGAAAAGTTGTAAACTTATTAACTACATGAACAAAGTTACAATTATATACTGTACTATCCACTAACAGAAACAATAAAGACAAATGTCTTTAAATGTCAATAAAGACAGCTCAAAGAGCGATTATTTCTTAAATGAATGATTGGTAATATACATGATATTGTCTTTGGAGCGTCTGCCCCCCTCCATTCTTTCACATACCTATTTGTAGAGAATAATTTGAAATGTTTAAAAGATCAACTTTAAAAAAGCTAGAAACATTTTTAAAAAGGGATGTTGGAATGGGGTCTAAAAGGCAGGTTGCTGGTCTTAGCTGGGAAACAACCCCCTCAAGCATTTCAGCATCAACCAGGACAAACTTCTTTAGTGTTTCTTCATTTAAAAGCAAAGATTCTTACGAGCTAAAATATGTAGGTTGCAAGTGAGAGAAGTTTGATGGAATAAAATCAATCTTATTTTTGAAGTGGGCTGCAAAATCTTCACAAGATAAGTTTGTATCAAATGTCTGGTTAAAAGCAGGATTGATTAAGAAGTTGATGGTGGAGAAAAGGACTTTGGGATTATTTTGGTTGTCTTTAATTAATTTTGAGAAGTGAGCTTGTCTTGCATGTTTTATTGCTTTATTATAAGTGCTCATTTTCTCACGGTAAAGTTGTAGATGTATTGTCAGTTTGGTTTTCCTCCATTTTCTTTCCGCCATCAGACAGTTTCATTTCAATTTGATGATTTCTTTATTTCTCCAGGGTGGCATTGTCTTTGTTTTGACTTTCTTTGGTTGAAGAGGTGCCACTTTGTCAAGCGCTGAACTGAGTTTACTGTTAAAACTGTCTACGATAAAATCACAAGAGGAAGGCAAAATATCTGGAGGAATATTTTGTAAGATATCAATAAAATTTGCAGCCACTTCAGATGTAAGATAGCGTTTCCTAACAGTGCGCACTGGAAGTTCCTGGTGATTAAAATCATTTATATTAAAAAAGACACAGAAATGGTCAGACAAACCCACATCCACAACAGAGGAGACATAGGCTGATAGACCATATGTTATGACAAGGTCCAGAGTATGGCCTCTGTTGTGGGTGGGCTGTGTAATGTGTTGCATGAAATTCATACAATTAATTATACTTAAAAATTCTGAGCTAACAGAGTCTGATTGATTGTCAGTGTGTATATTAAAATCTCCTACGACAATGATTCTATTTTTTTTTTTTTTTTGAGTGAATAATTGAGAGCAGTTCTGAGAATTCTGTGATAAAAGCAGTGCATCGTTTTGGTGGTCTATATACTGTTAGACAAAGTATGGGAGGACTGTCAAAAACAAAAGCATGGTACTCGAAGGATGTGAATTCATCAAATAAAACATCTTTAAAACTAAGTGAGTTTGAGAGAATAGTTGCAGTCCCTCCCCCTCTTTTGCCTTTTCTGTATGAGTAGGAAAATCCATAATTTGGGGGGAAGGCCTCAATAAGGGATGCAGGTCCATCAGAACCAAGCCACATTTCAGTTAAGAACATCCAGTCAATACTTTTATCTAAAATCAGTTCATTTATAAGAAAAGTCTTATTAGAAAGTGATCTGATGTTTAACAGTGCCATATTCAGTGTCTGGTGTGCAGTGAGGGAGGGTTGAGCAGGAGCTGTATGTGTCTGTATGGAAATAAGATTATTAAGATTAATGCCAGACATCGGTTTTGTGTGGTGATAATTATTATGAACTCTACCTGAAATAATGACAGGGACTTGTGGGTTTGGTGGAAGACAGAATGGTCCAAGTCCAGTTGATTTTGTGCTTCTATTAAAAGCGGAACTAAAATCATATGGACTGGGACCAGAGGGGCATCAATCAGTGGTGGACGGGTTGGCAGGTGTTGGCTTGCAGGGAGTGTGTTGCATGCTGTATGTAAAACTTGCAGACAGCAGGCGGCTGCCAGCTTTGTTCAGATGTAGCCCGTTGGCCCCGAAAAGATGCCGCCTATCCCAGAAGGCATTGAAGTTGTTAATGAAACCCACACCGTGAGAAACTAAACATTAAGTGAGGACTGTTTGGCAATGTTAAAAAGGTGGAGATAATCCCGTTTTAAAAGCTCTGACTGCTGTTTAGGATTGTCATTGATACCTGCATGGATAATGAGCCTTTTAGCCTCTGGATAGGATTTAACAATGTCCGGGATTTTTTCAGTTATATCCATAACGGTGGGGCCGGGGAAGGACAGCATTAGCCCCCGCTCCAACGCGCATTCATCACTATGGAGTCCCCAGTGATGAGGGTCGACGTGGGAGCCGTCTGGTGGTGTGGAGGGGGCTATGTAGCTGTCTCCATGGCAACATGATCATATTGTGAAAATGGAGACGAGCGTCTCTGTCGGATCCTGGGGCGCTGGTCCAAGTCAGCCGTAGGAGCCGGGATGTCAGCTGGCACCGAGTCACAGATGGGGGACGGCTGCCCAAAGTTGGAGTTGGAGCCACCTGGGAGTGGTGGAAATTCCCCCTTGTCCAGGATGTTGTACCTGTTGCTCAGTTTGAAAGCACAGGCAGGTGTATGACGCAGTGGTGACTGTTTCCCCTGGTTGTGAACTGTAGTCCAGGGATCTTTGCTGGAGTGGAGCTAATCAGTCTCTTCGGCTTGGCTCCCTGAAGAAGCCAGTGCACTTCAGCTGATTGTTGAGCCACCGGGATAGTGGAGTTGATATCTGGGTCCTCTTCAGCGGTGGCTCAAGCAGCTGCTCCCACCATGACCACAGAGTTCTCCCGAGTTTTGTACAGGACGGAGAGGAATTTGTGCAGGTCGAGGATGGTCTCAGACATCTGCCGGCAATGTTTACATCCAGATGGAGAGGTAAGTAGAGGCATAGTGGAGATTCAGAGGCTATCCGTTTGCTACTAGCTTAGCCTAGCCAACAGGCTAAAAACAATGCAATAATTCAGGCGCAAGGAGTTTAAAACTGGGGATTTACGGTCCCGATGGTAGCGATTCAGTTGCTTCGTAAGCATGTCAATAAAGTTGTCAAAGTCAATAGATTAAACTCCAAGTTAGGCTTCAGAAATCATATAAAATCTTTAAAAGTCATATTTTTCTGAGAAGAGCTTCTCTCATCATTGTACCTTGTTTCCCTCCAAATCACATCCTCCTTAATAATAGTGATTGCTAAGCTTTATGGGGATGTTTTGCATTTTTTACAGTATTTATGGCTATTATGTACTGTCTGGATCTTAAGTATTGTCTGTATTTTGTGTACTGACTGTGTCAGCTACAGAACATCTGAATTTCCCTGAGGGGATTAATAAAGTGTCCTTCTATCTATCTATCTATCTATCTATCTATCTATCTATCTATCTATCTATTCATCCATCCATCTATCCATCCATCTATCGGAATTTTGTGCAGAAGGGTAAAATATTCAAATAACCAGCAAAATAGCAATATATGTATGTAATTACATAATTGTTATATTACCTCTTACCTCTCCTACTTTTTTTCTTAATACCTTCTCCCCCCATGTTTGATTTTCAAAAATCACGTTCAATCAATCATCTCATCTCATATGTACTCATGTAATGCACTCTATTTTGGTGTTCACCCCCTGTCGAAACTCCCCCCAATCTAGAAACTTTTAAATCGTGTCTTTAGACCTGTTGTTATTCCTTGGATTTAATCCATCATGACAGTTTGGGGTCTCATGTGCATGTTTTTTATTGTCCCTGAATCATTGTGTGTTTTAAGTGCTTCCTTGTCCTTTACAGTTTTCTTAAGTGTGTTTTATGTATGTTATCATAATGTTATACTTGATATTTTTAGTCACTGTGAAGCACTTTGGTTGCCCTGCTGTTTTTAAAATGTGCTATAGAAATAAAGAGGTGGGATGCATTGGAAATACAGAAATTTCTGGTATTTTATTTTTTATTATTAGCAGCATCATGAAGATTTGCTTGAGAAACTTTAGATTAAATTACACTTATGTCTTATGTAACTTTAAATGCTTTGCACAGAGCCCCTGATGTACAACTATATGCATGGATTTGTAAAAACGGAAATTCTGAATCAAGTTCTATGTTCCTTTAATTAGCAAATTTGGTTTATCGCTTTAATCCTAAATATTGTGTGCTTAGCTTGACCACAAGTATAAAAAAGGCAGTCAAAGTTTGTGTTCAATTATTTCTCTGTCAGGGCACAGAGCAAACTAGTACAGCTATGCTTGACCGCAGCTAATTCTCCACAGTCTCCAAGCCTTGAATCTGCTGTAAATGTTTCAGCTCAAAGCAATATGAAGGCTTATAAAACCTCTGTCTATCTCCTGCTCACAGGTCCCCTCTTTCCTCCATTATGGCTCCATGCAATCACAGCTGTGTTTGTGTAGCCTAACCCACTGGGCCATCCATCACAGGTGGTGGAGATTGCTGTGGAAACTGGCAGCCATCCTGCCACTTGGCAAAATGCATTTCAATAGAGCCAAAATGGCCCCTGGCAAACCCTGTGATGCTAAAGACTTTTTTGAATTTATCTTTGGGCAACCCTGTCTATCAGGCTGTAAGCTAATAGAATAACAAATTTATTTTACCTGGCAAACCATTGGACAATCAGGGTTCATTTAATCATAATGACAGAGCAGTGTGTAACCAATTTAGCAAATAGAGTGTGGATGTGAATAAGCAGACACAAACAAACACGTACACACACACACACACACACACACACACACACAAACACACACACACACACACACAGGGAGAAGGCAGAGACGCGGTGGGTTGGGACCCCTGCCTGAGGACTGAGTGGGTGGCCAGGCTTCAGGCCAACACTGTGCCCTTTTCCATATTTCATGGGCTTTAAATTCTGCTCATGGCCAATCTAGCAGCCACTGGATCCTGGCAGTGGGCTGGGAACCAGGACCGAGATTTTTCTATCATTTTTCAACAACACATTTACTACATAGGTTTTCTCATCACCAGTTTTTGCGTGTCTGGACTAAAATGAACAAGTTTATAAATTAGTTGCCTGTCGGTTCAGTCTGTTTGGTTAATACACGTGGTCAAAATATTTACCAGTGGTGGAGGAAGTGCTCTCTTTACATTTCAAACCCTTTACTTGGCAGCAAAACCACAGTTTAGAAATAAGTCCTGCATTTAAAGATTATCTTAAGTAAAACTACAAAAGTATTAGCACTAAAATATACATAAAGTAAAAATACTCATTTTTCAGAATTGTTCATTTTTGAATAATGTAGACTTATATTGTATAAGAATTACTGTTATATCTCAGTGTAATAATACAGCTGATAAAGTTGGAGCCAACTTTGACTTCTATGTACACTGCTATTCAAATTCATTTCTAATAAAATAACTTTTTATGGTTTATATTTTGTTTTAATAATCTGAATTTTCAGAGTAACTTTAATAAAGCTTTAATATCAATGTAGTTAAGTAAGAAGTACACAATTTGCCTCTGAAATCTAGTTAAGTAGAAATCAAAGTAGCAAAATTGGAATCACTCACCCTAGTGTAAACATTTTACTGTACTGTACTTGGGTGCATGTACTTAGTTACTTACCAGGTATGCATACTTAATTTAAGTGTGCTGTTGATAGCTATTGTTCATTTAAAGAGGAAGAGCCTGACACAAACTGTCAGCTTAAATAAGTTATGTTCAGTACTGTTTATTTTTACCCACCTGTGTTTCTGTCTCTTAGTTCTGTGTCTTGCCCCCACCTCCTGTGGTCACACCTGTGCCTCGTTATCATTTACAGTCTGTTGTGTATTCCTTCATGTCGCCTCGTTCCAGTCTTTGTATTTCTAGTAAGTCTCCCAGTGTGTTTTGGCCTGGATTGCGTAATTACCTGCGAACCGACTTGGACTGTATAAAACTCTGCTCAATCGATTTGCAATTGTGTGAGCCTGCATCCTTGAGTCCTCCATTGTGCAAGCCACCGGTCGTGATAGTATGAACTGACAAAGAATTGCCTCAGTGGGCTCAGATCCTTTCCGTCCTACGTTCCATGAGCAGGAGGAGCACATTTCCCATCACAAGTCCCAGTTCAACAACATCTATGCCGGAGTTCAAGATTTCACCAAGACACCAGAGCTTCCAGTCAGACATCGGTGAGCATGTTAAACTCCCATTTTCAACATCTTGTTGCTTGCCTGGGCACTTTAATACCTGCTGTTCCTGTTGTCTGCACCTGCCTCTGTGTCCCCAGCTTCCCTCACAATCTCTGCCTCTGCCATGGCTACTTCTGCTCACCTGGTGACACCAGAGCACTTCTTAGGTGAATCTGGCAAGTGTCGACCCTTCTTGGCGCAGTGTCAAACGCATTTCAAACTGCAAGCTTCCTTCCCCACTGAACATGTCAAGCAGTGTTTACATGAGAGAAAATTGGTGCTGGTTAGTGTCTTGAAAAGATTTCAGTTTCCTGGACAAATTGGAGAAATTCTGGTCTAATATTTACTGAGATTAAAAAAAAGAAAAAAATGTTGGGCAGCCCAGATAAAGAATGACATTATCAAGGCACATGAATTTGGCCTACAATATTTTTAATTGTAAACATTCTACATACAAAGTTGCATCAACAGATGTGCATTAACACTAAGCTCAGCAGAGTTCTAAAGCTGGCTCCTCAACAATGCATTCATTAGTTAGATTAGGAAATTAGATAACATTAAATGAGAAGGAGAGCTTCAGTGGAGGAAAATGAAACCGAAACATAGAGTGTCAAGCACAAGCTTTTTATCTGCTGTGAAACAATCAAGGAAATAAAGTTGTTGTTTCTGTCATTTAAACTTTCCATGCTCCCCCTCCTCACAACTCCACTCAGCCTGAAGATTCCTTGGCTAACCCTTCACAATCCTCTATTTCTTGGAAAGAGAACTGTCAACTTACCTGCCTGTTGTCTGATTCCTCTCCTCGGTCTCTGAAGGATTCTCAGAAGAGCAGTTTGCTGGGTGCCTCCTTGACCTCTCTGCGCCAGCTGGCGAGCTCTTCAAAAAAGAAATTTTTTGGACCTCTCAAATGTTCCCCTCTGCTATTTGGATTAGAAGAAGGTATTCAATAAAGCTAAGGCAGCCTCCTTACTTCTACATCAGCCATATGACTGCTGCATCAACCTCTTGCCTGTCTCAACTCTCAACAAGCCAAGTGGGCTCTTTTCTTCAACCACTTTACTTCAGTGTAGCCTCACCATCCTGGTGCTAAGAACTTTATGCCAGATGCTCTTTCTAGACAGTTTGACTCAGACCCAGCCCATAAGGCTTCCACTCCTATCCCACCTACTTCCTGCTCATTACTTGGGGAACTGAGATAAAAGTGGCTGATGCAAATCTCACAGCTAAAACGCACTAGATGCAGTCGTGCGCAAAGCATCGCGGAGCGGAGCTATTCTAAGTTCTGCGCCCATGTAATCCAATATGACTGTGCACACTTCCTGCTGTGGTGTCACGAAGCACTCTGCAGTGCCAGTTTTGGTGTCTGTTCTATTTCTTCCACGAGCCGCAAGCAACTTTGTCAAGCTGAACAGAGCAGATGAGAGTAGATTATACTTGACAGAGAAAAGGCACAGAGAATCCGGCCAATTTTCAAAATAACACCCTGGTTAATGATAGTGTGGTTGTCCTGTCTATATATGTATCTGTCAGTTAACAGAGACTGACACACATACACACACACATACACATACACACACAGATTTCAATATTTGATGAGGAAGGGGCAGACAAGCAGAGGAACTTCTTGACCGGCGCGGAGAAATGTGCTTCTGGTGTGGACAGCGAGGTTGCTGCTTGGACGGGAAATGGTGCTTCGCAGTGCGTCCGCCTCTGGTGTGTCCAGGGCGTTAGCATTCAGGGTCTGAATGAATGTCCACCTGACTGTTTTTTTGTGCCAGCATCTCTGTACAGGCAGGTCATTCAGTGGGGTCACCCTGGTTCTCACCAAACCCCGTTTGTGGTCTAAACAACAGTTCTGGTGTCCGTTCATGAAAAAGGGGGTTAAGGATGTTGCCACCTGTGTGCACAAACCAATGCACCCCGAAAACCAGGCCAGGTCTCATTACTCTTCTTCCTGTGCCCTAGTGCCCCAGGTCAGACATCTCCCAGGACTGTGTCATTGGATTTCTGCCTTAAGAAGGTAATACCACAGCCTTAACTGAGGTTGACAGGTTTTTTACGATGGTTCACTTCATTCCACTGCCTAGGGTTACCCTCTACCAAGAAGTAGAGGTCATATTGACTAATGTCTTTTGTCTTCATGGATTTCCCAGAGATTTAGTGTCTGACAGGGGGCCTCAGTTTGTCTCCAAGTTCTGGAAGAAATTTGCACACTTTTGTGGGCCACAGTCAGCTTTTCATCTGGCTACCACCCAGAATTGAATAACTGAAAGGTCAGATGGAGTGCTTTGACCAAGAACTGGAGACTGGACTTCGTTGCTTGGTGGCACGGAACCCATCAATGTGAAGCAAACATCTCATCTGGGCTGAGTATGCGCACAATACACTTCCATACTCATTCACTGGTATCTCCCCTTTCCAGTGCACCAACTGTTATCAGCCACCATTATTCCCAGCTGTAGAGAAGGAGTCCAGTGTGCCCTCTGCCCAAGCCCTTGTCTGTCGCTCTCACAGGGTGTGGAATGGAGACCAACAAATGCCGCTACACAGCTCCGTATACTACAAAGGATAGCTGATTGGAGTAGAGTCCAAGCTCCCACATACTCACCTGATCAGAATGTCTGGCACTCATGACTTACCTCTGGGGCCACATGGAATCTCAGAAGCTGGCACCTTGGGTCATGTTCCTGTCTCCAAAGTCTTCAATCCTGTGGCGGTCCATTTTCAACGTCGCGTGCCATAAAGATCCACCCAACATTCCACTTTTTCTTGAGGCAGACTTGTCAAGGAAGGTCCTTTGGACCCTGCTGTCAAACCCCCTCCACCCTCTTGGCTCATCTATGGTGGTCTTGTCTACACAGTCAAACAGCATCTGTGACTGAGCTGTCATGGTCACCCGTTCCTGGTTGATTGGGAGGGTTATTGCCTAAGGGAGCATTCTCAGGTCTCTGTCAGTGACATATGTGACCCTGAGCTCATCTGAGAGTACTGAACCTGACCAACATGGGCTGTCCCATCAAGTTAGATAAGTAATGTTCAGTTCCATTTGTTTAATTTCCAGTTCCTGTTTGTTTTGATACTCACCTGTGTTTCTGTCTCTTAGGTTCACAGTGTTTCTTGTGAATGGTGGACCCAGATGTAGCACAAAGATAGCAGCTAAAGTCTTAACCATCTTCTTCTGAACTTCAGCTGCTGAGAGCTGCAAACAGCAGCCCCAGCTAACAAGAGAATTTTTTCCTACAGCAGCAACCGTTAGCGGCTGTGCCAAAGCCCGCTAGCTAACCACAAAGCAGAGGACAACCAAGTAAGCATGGAGCTGTTTACTTTGCAAGGATTACACTGAGCGACCAGCTCACAGCAAGGACAATACTTTTCAACTTTGGGACCAACATTACCC
>JAQLOL010000025.1:28226605-28244863 GCA_029783665.1 Naso thynnoides
GGCGTGTGCTTTTTTTTTTTTTTTGGTAACGTTCTAGTTTGTTTGCTTGGTTTCTTTTTGGTTTGATGTGTATTAAATGGAAATGAAATACTGAAAAATAAAGTTTAAAAATAAACAACTGGAATTTGAGCAGGTGCTGGACGATGAGGGGCTTTAAATGTGAGTATAAGAAGCTAAAAATCAGTTCCAAAAGAAACAGGAAGCCGGTGTAGGGGAACTGACACAGGAGTGATGTGCGCTCTCTTCCTGACCCTTGTGAAAAGCTTTGCAGCAGAGTCTGAATTTCAGAGCAAGTTATGTAGAAAGGTTTTAAAAAAAAGAAACAAAGCGCTCTGCCTGATGTCCTCTGGCGTGGTGTTCCACCGCTGTGGGGAGCTGCTCCAAATGCTTTCTCTCCTCTTGGTTTTATCCCTCACATGAATTTTGACCTGGGAATTACTACCTGACCCCCCCCACAGGATCTGCTGTGTCAGACAGAAATTTTCAAAGAGTCCATTTCCATTTCTTTGGGTGATAAGCTGCCCAGCTAGTATTTTTCCGGGAACTTCACTTGAAAAGACAGTTAAGTTTATTTGAGAACTGGATGACCTTCAGTAAAATAATCAGGCCCTCATTAAGATAAACTGAGGTCATTATAATAAGTCGAACCAAACGGTAGATTGAATTCCTTAATTTGGCAACGGGGCAGATTTAAAGATGGAGTGGTTCCCTGTGATGGCCTCCTAACTTAGCTAGCTGTGGTCAGTAGTGTAGTAAACTCTGCTGAGCTGACGGCTCAGTTTACAAAACATCCAAAAGTCGGATGACTTCAGTATTTATCGTTGTTGAAAGCTAAAGGAAAAAACTTGATCTGAGAAGAAACATGTTTGCGAGGCCTAGCGAGGCTGGCTAATGGCTGCTCAAGTTCCCATCCACATGCCTGACTTTACATTTACTGCAAGTGTTTTTCTCAGTGTGAAATTTAAATGTGTTTGTTGTGAACAGGAAGAGCAGCATCGTTATTGCTGCAGATGAGAGTACCATCAGCTGGGGCCCCTCACCCACATTTGGAGAGCTGGTAAGACCCAATGTCTTAGGACAGTCTCGGCCATTACGAGACACACTGCTGTCCTCTCAGAATTGTGCAGCACACGGATACTGGCTTGTTCAGATCTGAAAGTCAGCTCTGATTTCTGCCGTTATCGTTTGTCCCTCAGGGATACGGAGACAACAAGCCCAAGTCGTCCACCACTGCACAGGAGGTCAAGACCTTGGATGGCATCTATGTTGAGCAGGTAAATGGACATATCAATCAGAAGCTCTGAGCACCAGAAGGAACTAAGAGTGCATTATACATCACTCCCACAGTGTCTGCACCGAACCATCTCCATTTATAAAGGCTGCTGTTTTCCCTGCTGGGACCTTTTCTCCACAACAGAATCAGCTTCACACAGAAAACAAAGCAGGTGTCTTCAGTCACTTGCGCTACTTTGACTCCAAATTCTTTGTTGCATGTTCACGTTATTTACGGTTTATTGGCAACATGCAAAGCATTTACGCACAATGCATCGGGTTTCTACAAATGTACCATGAGCGCGTTTACACGGGGGAAGGTTCAAGACGTGACCAATCACACACACATGAATAAGTCTGCCGGTGGTAGAGGGACGTCTTTTGCAACATCGAACGAGCTTTAATGTCAGACAGAATCATCCAGAAGTAAAAGCGATTCACACTAAAATCAGTGCAGCTGCCAGATGCAGGGACGCAATTTGTCCTCACACTGCTTCTGTATCTGACACCACTCCGGATGAAACGAGTACACCTGATTATTACCTGCCCCAGTGCAGGTTAGGCATTCAGGCAAGTTACCATGGCAACACACAACGGTAAGCATGAAAACCCAGATTAAAAACTGAAGCTACCTGGCTGAGCGGAAATCCTGCGATGCGCTTGAGGCCTTCGAGGCTCCTGTGGCCAAGCAGCAGCTGTCTTCAGTTTCAGGCGAGCGAAACACCCACCAGCTCCACCTGAACTTCCTCCTGACACGGAGCGGCTTCAAGTCTTAGTCTTTTTTTCCCCTTCTTCTTCAGGAAACGAGTTTTCTAGTTAAATCCAAAACACTTGCTTTCAAGTGAAAGTAGATAATCTGGTGCAATATGCTGTGGTTAGATTATAAATGAAAAAAAAGCTCTGACCCTGAACACGAATGAAGCTCACTGCAGGAGTTCAGAACTTGTTTGACTGTGGATTTGTGTGTAAAACTCAGGGTGTTCACATTTCACAGCTGTCAGAGATGGATGTAGTACACATTCCATCAGCATGTTACTTTGACTTTATAATGGTGTATATTGGTCACTTAGAGCTAACTAACTCGGGCTGATCATGTCTGCCATGCGCTTTGCCATATGCTCAACTATTCTATCATCACATTGATTTGATTTTCATTTTCACAATTTTAGGACAAAAAACAAGAAAAATAACAGTGAAAATAAAGGGTGCAGGGTAACAAAATAAAATAGATTTGGGCAGCGAGACAACAGAAATAACAGACTTTCAGTAAACAATAACATAAAAGTTGCTGAATGTTTGAATAGGGATAAGGATGAAGAACTTTGCTAGTTTTGTAAACGAAGGACCAGCAAAGAGAGATTCATTTCAGGTCCATCAGGGTTGGTGATCACATGACCAATCAAAACTTTGAACGCAAAAACCCTCGCAGAAACTGAACATCAGCCGTTACTTTCGTGGCTTCACTTCACTGAAGTCGAACAAGCGTCGGTGTCATCTGTCCAACTGTACCAGTCAACTGGGAACACTGGCTTTACTGGTTGAAGGAACGTCAGCAGTACTGTAAAAGATACCACAAGATCAAATGCTGGGCGAAAAAACATGGGATCGCCGAGGCAGTTACGCTTCAACCTGAGAGAATTTAGATTTTCACGCGACTGTTGTCTGAGGCCAAGAAATGCAGGTTGTCATCAGACGCTGCTCCACGAGATGTTCAGAAAGCTGACGTGAACGGACTTCCTGAAGCTCATGAGTTCACACATTGGAAACATTTCCAGCCTAAAACGTGTCAATTGTTGTTGTTTGTTTCGTTCACAAGGTGAGACGTAAACTGTGATGTCATCAAAGAGAAAAGTTTGTGCTGGGACATCTGACCCCTCCGCACTGGTTTTCACACGGCCCTCAAACATTTCTGCTGAGAAAAATCAGTGTGGGTGTGTCTGTTCAAACGTTCGGATGCTTTGTCAGACTTCAGGTTAAACTTTACACACCCGATGCAGTTTACAGATATTGTTTAAACTGCTGATTGGTTCGGAGTATTTTCACACGGAATGCAAATATGCTGCGATAAAGCGACTCTTCTATTTTTCAGAACAAGATCAGTTTTTCCGATCTTTAGCACTGCAAACAAAAGCGTCAACCAATCACAATGGTTGTAATCATGTGACTTAACCTGGTGGCTGATCCATTCTGCTATATTTCAAAATGGTAACGTGATTCTCTTTTTCCCTCTTCGGAGTGAGCCGTCAGAACTCTTTTGCAAATTCGTGGTGTTGTGTGGCTGCCAGTGTGAAGAGTTTGGATCCGAGCAGTTTGCAGTTCTGTCATTCATTCGTCACGCCCCGGTGTGTGAAGGCCTTAAGGCAGCAGAACGTCATGGTTCTGTGGAGGAGCTTACTGACTGTCATGTCTTTGCAGGTGGTGATGGGCTACTCTCACTCTCTGGTGATTGCCAGACAGGACACTGAGCAGGAAAAGGAGAAACTGAAAAAACTGCCCGAATACAACCCCCGAACGATTTGATTGGGCCTCCAGCAGCAACACCTGAACCCGTCATGAGCAGAGACCAGCACTGCTCTGTAGGAACACCTGCTATCCTCCTGGTGTCCTTGTGCGACAGCTGGGTTCAGGCGGGAGCTGCTCACAAATCTGAGTTATAGCCACACATCTCAACTACCAGCAAACCGGCACTACATCAATTTGGACACTGAAATCAGAGAAAATAGGACCAAAGACTGACTAGTCCTCTGGATGGTCCAGCTCTCATGAAGAAGGGTGAAGATCCGCTCACTTCCAGTGAACCTGCAGCAGCTTGCTGCGAGCACTTAGCAGAGCAGTGCTTCCAAAAAACCTTTTCTATTTTGTAATACAGCCAAACATTCACATCGTCAAAGATCATGTTCTGTTTTCTCTGTTGCAGTATTAAAAATTTTAAACATTGTCACATTTACGGGTGCTACAGCGGGACCCTCCGCCTTTTCGTACCGAGGGCTTTTCAAAGACCAATACTCCATACATGTGCCTTTTCTACATGTATGCACAGGATTTGAAAGTGTCGTTCAGAAGATTAGTTCAGTCAGATTGAGTGTTTATGGCAGTGTGGGCAGGCGTGTGTGCGGTTGCCACAGATTACATTCAGGATGTGGAACGTGACGTTCTGTTTTGGTGCACTCCACTCAATGTTACATTCCTTTTGTTGTCTTCTTCTGTGTTTGTGGTTTTCACAGGACTGGGGTTGCATCCAGTGTCTTTAGCTCTTCTCCGCTAATTTGAGTAATATGTTAAATTCAAAGTCTCTTCATAGTTTTGAAAGCATGCCAGAACTTTCCAAACCATCGCTGACATGTGCGGACGTGGTTCAAGGTATCAGGGTGTGCTGGAAAATGAGGCAGACGTGTCCCTCCTACTTGTACTTTATCCTTGAAGAAATTTCTCTGGGTTATTTTTTATTTTTTTCATTGAAAAGGTTAAATAAAGATTTGTGATTAATTGATTTGTCTTCTCTGCACCATGCCTATGATGGTGTCATTACCTTAGTCTACAATGTGTAGTTTGCTTGTAGTTTTACGTATTTGTGATTTAATGTTGAAGTTCTGAATGTTGTGTTGAGACTCACAGCTGATGTAAAAATTCAAATGCCTTTACTTCTTGTGTTTCTAGTCAAGTACCAACGTTCATGCTGGACCTTTTGAAAGTATCTTGACAAAAGTCTGAAGCCACGTTCCACTCAAGTTTCTTTAACCGCATCTTACAGTCTCACCCAGACAGAAGAAGCAATCCAAGCGTTTCACACACTACTGGAATAGAAACGTAAACAGACGTATCGATCCAGAGGACCGGGGGAGGCCTGCACAGAGATCACCAGCAAACCTTGTTGCCTCAGCGTGATAAAGCCACAGGAAATAAAGTTGGACCAGCTGCTCGCGGTCAATGTTAACCTGTGAGTCACTTTGGTTTTTCACAAGCAGAAAATCTCAAAAGGGAACTTCCGGAACAAGCTTCTATACAGCTAACATTCATTTCAATGTACAAAATCAAAAGAATTGTCAGTTTAATCCTCATCTTCTGCCTCCTCTTCATCCTGGTTAATCTGAAAGTAGCGCAGCTCGTAGCTTTCCTCGTGCTCACCACAACATGCAGCCAGTCACGAAGGTTATTCTTCTTCGGGTATCTGCAAAAGACAAGACAAACTGTCATTTATTTCAAGAACAGTGGGGACACAGTTACCATGGATACAGAAACAGACTCACTGGATGCTGGATCATACATCAACATCACCGCCATACTGCAGTGGCCCGTAAACCAACAACAGTTAAAGGAGCTGCAGTTTTGGGGGATTAAAGCACCATGAAGTTGACTTTTATCTTTTGTTTCAATGAGTCTTTAATGACATAGAATTAGAATTACATAGAAACTTAATAATCAGTTGAATAATCAACTGCTTTAATCTCAGATCGGGTTTCATCAGCCTACCATGAACTTAATCACTTGCTTGGTGGAAACTGAATCATTGTGAGGATTCTAATGACTAACGTGGAATAAATGATGTTTTTCCTCGGTTAATATTTGCTGAGACATGCCTAGATTATATAACTTGGTGTGTGAAATATCAGTGTTTCCAATTGTGGAAATAGCTTTTCTGTCTACATCCTATCATTGTCGCTCATGGTCAAAAGAGCTCGCTCACACTAAAAAAAAAGTGTAGTTCAATAAGGTGATGGTAAAAATGACCATTGACAAAGATCAAACAAAATTGGAAAACATAGATTGGGCAATATTTTAAAATTTTCCGACCAGCCTCCGTTGGCCCATCATGCTGTGCAGTGAGTAGTCACTGCGTGTCTAATCATGTGATGTCACAGCGGTTTTGCTCTTCACGCCTGCGTTGAGGAGCATGCAGAGATGAATGGATAGATGTGTCTGTATAAGACGGATCCAAGATGCTGCGCGTCGCTTTACGACAGTCTGTGCACTCGTGTGATTATTTGTGTGTAACCATTTCTTATAATTATTCTCAGCACAAATGGCCGAGCCGCCCCACAGGCGGTCTGCCGGGGAGTAAAAGTATTTATTTTGATAGAAAAGCCGCTTGTTACTGTGACACCTGATCGATACAACAATACTGCAAACGATGAGTTAAACGTGTTGTTATCTTTTAATTGGGTGAAGTCAAAGCCATGTGATGTAGGTCTGCATGTGCACTTCCACAGCCGAGGACACACTTCCTGTCAGGAGTCACATTAGTGCTGGCGCTGGTCGGTTCTGCTGCCAGCGGAATGAGTGTTCATTTCTAATCACAGTTAATTTAACAAAATAAAATGTCAAGAACAGAACAGAGAACATTGTGGTCTAATGAAGGTAGCTTAAGCTGAAGGAATTGAATTCAAAAAGATCCAGTGAGAATTTTTTAAGTTCCATTATGACACGTGGGCATGTAAACAGCAGTGGATTAAGTATTTCAGTGTTACGGCCTCAGAAGTGAAACCTAACTCAAATGAGCCTGCAACATATAAAAACAAAGGGACGCCACAAGACCGGATTAATGCCACATAAAGTTATTTGTTAAGTAAAACATAATCAAATAAAACAAAAAGGAATGGAGATCCCAGCCAAAAGTAACAAAAGAGGGGAAGAGACTTAACGCAGCGACCCATGTAAACACCACCCCTGCAGATAAGATTCACTTTATTTGGCTTGGCCTTTCACCAATGCTGCATCCTTAAGACATTCCCGGGAAAAATCAAGAAAAGCATTTCCTGTACATAAAAGACATAAAACACAACAGCAAAGAGCCAGATACATATCCAGTGGTGTGATAATATAAGACATACATTCCAAACCTACACTACTACAACCATACATACCACCTACATACAGTGCCTACATTAGTGATGACCGCTGTGCTTCCACTTCCTCCGTTTCATTTGTTATCATTAGGTAGTTTTACAGATGTAGGGAAGAAGGAGTTTTTTAAAAATGGTTCCTCTGACAGCGTGGGACTCGAAGTCTCCTCCCTGACAGCAACATCTGATACTCCGTATGCAGCACGTGGAAGGAACGGGTACGTGCAAACTGTCTCTGCACTACATCCTGATCGATGGTGATTTTTGGACAGTCTGATGCAGGTAGCATACTCAGAGCCATCCTTTGCTCCTGTGAGAAATCAGCTGTTTCAAACCAGGAATAAAAGTCTTTCAGCTCGTTGGCCTTCTCTGCCTTGTTCAGAACACTCTGACCTTTTGGCTGGAGCCATGTTGGTCATAGATTTCATGATGTCCCACAGTGTTTTGGTGTTCATTAAGGAACATAAGTTTCAAATCTCTTCCTTTCTTTCTTGACTTTCCATAAGTTCTGATTGAGCTCTCTCTGTATATTCTTCATCTCTACAGGATTCCCATTTTTGAATGGAATCTTTTTCCAAATTATGCAATGTTTAATATCTTTAGAAATACTGGGTTTATTGTGTGGGTACATAGTTAGGAGACTGTCTCTACAGAATTTAATGTATTCTGTGATGGTATCTGTAGCCTCTTCCAGGTCCATACTGCCGAAGTCTCGATGCCATCGCTGTCCCAGACGTGTGCACTTTGTACTTATGGTTTGCGGCTTTTAAACTGGGACTTGTGAGTGGGGATTAAGTGAACAACATTATGGTCAGAGTTGGCAAGTGGAGGTTTCACCTTAGTTGTATGAGCATCTTAGATATTGCCATAACATTTATCAAGAGTTCTGTTACCACAAATCATACAGTCAACACTCTGCTTAAATCCAGGTAGCGCAGTTTCAAGTTAGCAGTGATTACGTTTCCCGACGATAAAACACTTGTGGAGCGCACTGTCGCTGTCTGTGCACACAGTTTGCAAAAAAGCATTTCCACCTGGAGGAATACAGACAGTACATGTGACAGAAAAAGTGTTGGGTACATGAGCCCAAGCTTAAGACCTCCTTTAAATCCTTGGTTGTAGTTTTGAATGAATTTGCAGTCGCCGCAGGTAGTCTGGTAAGAACTAGATGAGAAGATTATCACCTTATAACGATGCTTCATTAGCTACTACACACACATAATGCAAGCCACTCTTCAGCCTATGTTCAGATCAATAGTTGTGAACTGACATGTGGTCTCTGCAACACAACAAGAATAAGAATAGCATGCATTACTTATCTTTGAATATGTTATCCCTATTTCACCCACATCCAAATTACTTTACAACAGAAAATATAATTCTTTTGATATAGCCAATAAATTGACTGTGTGCAGGCCAAATTTGACAGTAAGCTAACAGTAGCCCATTAAGCATACAGAGGGCGGGTAATGTGATTAATCATGGAAAGAAAACTACTGCAATAAATTAGGCCTACTTTGGCTGTTACATGAATCAAACCTTTTATGCCTCAAATAAAATAATAAACATTAAATTAAATGAGAATTACACACAGAGTGCATTATCTTAACCAAGACATGGATTAAGGTGCATGAATCAACACTGCACTTCTCAACTTAATTAGTTGTCAAAACTCACACTTATGGACGCACAACCTCTTAGTCCACAATGAGCTCTGAAGAAAAGTAATGCAGGCTGGAAGAAACTAAAGGGAGGTGAATATTCTGTCAACTAAACAACCGTCCTGATGTGGGAAAAATAAACGGTGCACTAACACTGAAAACCCTCGGAAACTAAAGGGGATATTGATGTCCTTCTCTGATTGGCTGAGGCCTTGATTGGTAAACCTGCCATGCGCCCACATCATGCAGGTCTTACACTTAAGTAATTATTCTACTGTCCACCAGGGGGCGCCAGAGGACCGCTTGTTGTAGTGCAAAATAAGAAACTAAACAAACTAAGTCTTTGTCCAAGAGGAGGCGCCACTGGCCTTTTCAATAAGTGCATAATAAAATATTCCCAAATTCACGGGGGAGGAGAAAAGACCTGAGGCTCAGACACACCAACTCACTGTCAGGGTTGCAGATGAATTCCCTCGTAAACTGGGAGCACCACTTCAGATTCACACACACACACAGAGGCCTCCTCCTTTACTCTCGCCAGAGTTGTTATTCTGTCTAAGGAGAAGCCCTCCAGGGTGACGAGTGAGTCGGGCACGTCCTCCTGAAGCCATGTCTCCCTGATTGAGATCAATCACAAACCATGGCATTCATGTCGGATGCTGGTGTTGACCTGTAGCTCTTCCACTTTGCTCTTCAGGGAGCAGGCATTGCAGAGAATCATGAAGGGTAACGGTGGTCTGCTTGCTCTCCGACATAATTGCTCTCTCACCCCTCCACACTTCCATCCTTTTCGTTGTGGTACTTGCTCGCTTGAGGTCTGAGGCCGAGCCCATAGTTCTCTCGGTAGCTGGGGAGCAGGTGAGCTGTTAAAGCGGAGCGGATGGAGTTGGTCTCTGGTGTAGCGTAGAGGGTCGAGTAGCAGAAAGTTGTAAACTCCCAGACAATTCAGCTCAGAAACAGTACTTTCCAAGAGGCCATCATCACGCACTTAGTAAAACAAAAAGCCTAAAAGTGTTTAAATATGCACAATAACGCACCGAAAAGCAGACAAACAAGACTGACAAGGTAGCAGCGTGGCCACCCAAGTCACCTGGGAGTGAGGCATGATGCCTTCGTTCCAGGAAAGAGGAACGGATTAAGATAGCTGAGTTACGCCTCAGTTAACTGGAATATTCTGGCATGTACACACTTTACCCCAGTAACTACTGAAGCATGACCTCGTGTGCATGCTTGTTGTGACTCGTATATCCACCAGTTAGTTATTTAATTAAGTTAATTTTAGACTCAGATAAACACCAAATATGTTTACTGTTTTTATAAGTTACTGTTTACTGCACGTGAGACGTGACATGGCACAATTGTTTGTACTCTGTGTTGTTTTTCCATGCAGGGACCACACAGGATAAATTTAGCCACAACTTCAGCAGAGGCTAGCAGGGCATGCGCGCATGTGTTGTTTGGCAGGTGAGCGAGCACTATGTGGGCTCATGTATACAGGAATTTGAGCAGGAGATGTCAGTGGTTGTGCATGTCAACAGGTCTGACTGTTACCGTGGTAACCAGAATACTTTGTGCATAAAAACATCTTCAGTGAAGGAAACATTACCTTTAATCTTCTGCCTGGCTCAGGGATCAGTGAGGGATCTACTGTCAGATTAGTGTATTAACAAACAAACAAAAAAACAAACAAGTGTTTGTTACCTTTTGCAGAAGGGCACCTCAGAGGACACGGTGATCTTGCTCTTGCTCCTCCCCCATATAAACATAAACCAAGGCAGTATACAACAACTGAAAAGCAAAAAACAAAATAAAACCAAAAAAAAAGGAACAGGAAGGTCACTGTGTTCAGCAGCACGACCTCCAGTGTGACTTCACTTTATACCACAGTTCTACAAACCATGTTTACCTAACAGTGATAAACAAAAACACAGTATGTGTTGTTTACTCAGTCATTTGATTCTGCCAACACAAACAGTAAACATTTGATTCTGCAGTTTGTTACAAAGTGATGTACAGTGATCAGAGCCCTATGATGCAGAGTGACGTGTTCATCACACAAGCTAACAAACATCTCGTTAACACTGACATAAGGCCTCAGAAAGCCTCAGCGACAAACTGCACCTGCGACACAATCCCAATAACTGCGTGGATCCTGAGAGCTCACGCCACCAGTTACTTACAAGAAGCGCCGTGACGGAGAAGCTGGCGGAGAGGAGGAGTGGAGTGAGTGCATGCACAGCTCATCAAACACATACTTAGATTTCTGTTTGTGAGTGGATAGAATTTGGGGGTTAAATGTATTTTGTGTGCATCTGATGCTAGCAGTCAAATCAAAGTTTGTAACGCTATTTTGAAATTTCCCACAAAATACTGTAGAAATGTCATTTCCACCACATTTCCCTCTGTGATGGAAATGACATATAAATGAATAAAGGCTCTATTATAGATATTCGTCTGTTTTTAAGATGCCGTTAAAGATAACAACTGAAAGGTCTCAGGCCTATAGGCACAAAACAAATATGACCCTGTGTAACAGTTGAATATAGTAGTCTTATGAATTTCACTAAATCACCCCCTTTTTTGTTGTATTAAAACCTTTATTTTGCCCATAACCCCCTGCCTGTGTGTTCAGATTCTGCTGTATGCGTGTGAGTGTGAGCATCCAGCGTGACGACGTAGTCGCGTCCATGAGTGCTCCGGCAAAAAGCCTTGTCTAATGGCCGGAGGTGAGTTGGTGTCGAGCCATGCTCTGCCGTTAGAAGTGCTTTTAAGAAATTATTCACCATTTAAACTGGGCCAAACTGCTGTAACTTGTTCCGTGCAATGTCCAACATGTGCTATGAGGCTTTTGTTGAGTTCTGAGTTCACTAATTTTAAGTTTTTAACAAGTTTAGCAGGCATGCTAACGCTTCCATGCTATGTAGGGTTAGGGTTAGGGGTTATCGAATGAATGTATTGCCGCATGTGGCTAATGCTGTTCATGTGTGTGTGTGTGTTATCAGGAGAGCTTGACAGGTGCACAGTGTTCACACAGCTCATTTGTCTTTGTTTGTACCACAGCAACTGCAAGTAAAGATTCAGAGACCCATTGCTGCTTCCTGTCCCTTCATTCATCCAACACAACCCAAAACACAACGCAGGAGTAACACAGGTTACACTAGCTCACTAAATTATCAACTTTTCCATTAAGATAAAAGTAATATACACATAGATAATACATAGATACAAATAGTATAGCAATAATAGTATTTGTACACGCCACGATACTTGTGGTGGAGTTCAGCCTGGAAGGAGGGGCTGAATTTGAATGTTGTGTTTACAAGCTGCAACAGACAATATTACTAAAAGCTCATTCATACGTTCCTTACGTACGAAAACAGATCCATACGTTCTAAATGCTATAACCGGCACTGGCCTCATACTTCCACGTGTAACTTACACTGAGATGGATGTTATGTGATACATCCAGTAGGGGGCGCCTCTCAGCGAACAAACCAGTGTCACACAGACCTCCTGCCGTCCAGCTGACATTCATTTCCTGTCTGTTCCTTCCCAGTTGTTCTGTTGGAGTTGTCTGTCACTGTGCCAGGCGAGGTAACATAAATACGTCCGTAATTCCGTACCAACTCACACAGTCTATCCTTAAAAAAGTTCTGTCATTTTTCCAATATATTCTTCTTCATTGGGCTTCGTTAGTCGTGCATGAACCATAGGCTACACCGCCTGACACTGCCCCCCCGATTTCCAGTGGCACTGCTACATTTCGTCCATATCCATGAGCCTCCAGGAGACGGACAGAAATAAGGATGAAATTAACGCAGAGAACAAACAGAGGGCTCCGTCCGTATCCGTATCAATATTTAACGTAGAGCATGAATGAGCCTTAACTCTCCGAAAGTCAGTTATGGTATTGCAGTTCTTCTTTTTGCTCTGTGTGTGTGTGTGTGTGTGTGTGTGTGTGTGTGGAGGCTTTGGGAGTTTTCACATTGAAATCACATAAATTATACAATTCTTTCAAGAATACAATTTTAAGTGTCAGTTACAAAAAGCTTTAAGTGTTAAGGCCTCGTTCTTTAGGACAACAAGGGTAAAGTAATTAACATGAAAGGCACCATAACTGAGGGTTTTTTTGTTTGTTTGTTTGTTTTTTTTAATTTTATTTGCAAAGTACTCACCCTACACCTTGTCTACACTGACTATGTTGACAAGGCAGCATAACGGCCAAAACTGCAGTCCTCCATCAGCAGAAGGTCACAGGTACATGAGCACAAGCGAATAAAAATGAGGACAACTGTAATGAGTAAAAATGAAGCACATCTGTTCAACTAGTTATACATAAAAAAAGCTCATCACAATCCAATGTCCACATGAAGTGAAGGGGAGGAACTACAGCTGACCACGGATGAATTTCACATTCCTCCCATATTCACATGGTTCATTCAGGTGGAGTGTGAATGACACAAGTGATTGAAAGGGAGGATGTCCTTGATAAAAGGAAGCTCATACAAAGTGTGCTTAAAAAAATCTGCTGCATCCCATTTTATGCTATTTAATTCCCGTTCATGACTGTAAAGTTCTTGGTGATATGTCTTGAAAATTTGCTGTTATACCAACATTTTGGTCTTGTTTCCTCTGGGGAAGGCTGTCAGTTTAATCTATATACTTGTTCATGCTTTAGAAAAATCTATGTGTGCTCAAAGTCATCAAGAGGCTTACACACTTACCCACAAACAGCGAAGACAGGTCTTTGAGAGGCCGTTAGGAAAACATGTATGAACACTTGTGGAGAGGCTCTTTAAACCTCAAAGAGACTAACATTACTTACAGTCAGAGCACCATGACTTGCCACCCCAACTGCGGCCAGGAAGCTTTGATAGAGAGCACACATACATCCAGTCTCCAAGGCAAAATTAACCTCAGAATTACATCAAAGCTTTCCCTTCAAGAGCGGAGCTGATAACGATGACAGACGCTGGGCTCACTTGGTCCCCTGAGAGAAGAGCAGTGAAGGAAAGTGAGGTGTGTTGGCACTCACGACAAACACTGCTGATCTAGTGGTATGTAGAGATGGCAGGAACAGAGGCACGCAGGGTGGTATGGAGGTGAAAAAACACATTGTCAGATGCTATCACTCTTCCCAAAGGAACAACGTCAAGGCCCTGAGCACCTGCCCGACTGCTGACTATGACATTTATCCATGCTGCTTTGAATGAAGCACAGACCAGACAACCCTGTCTGAACACCAATCCTCTGACTGGCCCATCTCAGCGGCTGTGCTGAAATGACACTGTCATTCATGCCACGATTACTCTGCGGGGATAGATTGATGTTTTTCCTTTTTTCACTCCTACTCAGTGCAGCTCCTGTGGTGGGATTAGCTGATTTGAAATGTTGATGAAGTTCAGACAGCTCCAACTGGGCATGGAGATACATCTTCATTATGCTGCAAAGTGCTCCTAAAACATTATCATTAGTCTTCAAACCACTGCACGGCGAGCTGCAGTCCAGAGCTGGACTGTCACGTATAGGCTTGTCATTTTAGCAGACAGCTGCACCATGTGTCAGACTGTGTCGGCTTTGATTCAGCCATATGGTATTCACGAGCTTTATACGTAGATTTTGCATTTGGTGACATGTTCAATAAACCCCACACATCAAGAGTGCTGTTACAGCTGTACACATCCAAAGCTGGAGTTCCATAATTAGGATGAAAAGATCCAACATGTCAACAGCACACAGGTCAAAAAAATCACACACACATTCAGGTCAACTCATGGAGTAAGCCGTGTTTTACCAGAGCTCCCACAGAGCCTGTGTTAAATTAATCCTACAACAGCATTTTAGATAAATCTTATATAAGTACAGGTTTTCCCCTAATCAGTCTCCTACTTTAACAGGACACCCTGAAGATAAAAACATGGACACTGATGCGATAAAAATGGACGTGCCTTCCTCCTTGAGAGTGGACTTCTCATTAGCTATAAAAGAAGAATTAAAAAGTGTGTTTGCAGAGACCTTTGAAGTGATACAGGCCAAAATTGCAAACAATGTTACCACCACTCGATCTGAAATCAAGTCAATAAAGCACTGCATCCATAATGTGGAAGTAACTATACTTAAAAACCATGTGGAGCAGAAGGAAAGTGTGAGGACATGGAGGGATGGATGAGAAGAAGGTCAACACTCGACAGTCACATCTGACCCCACCATCATACCTTAAATAACTAAATGAACGCTGATTTCCAGAAAACAGGGTGTGCAAAATCAGATTGTTTGTCTAATTACATTTTTATTGAAATGAATCACTGTTATGTCTATTCCTGTGTAAGACCATTAAGAGTTTTGAAAAGCCAGATTCAAATTCCCTGAAGACGTGCATATTCCTTTCTGAAAAAGCCAATTCTGATTCTTCTGATATCACCTTTATAGGTAAAGATACATCATCACTGTTCACAGCTCCTCTCCACTGCCCACAAGAGAAATACAATAAGACATGGAGAAGATTATCAAGCACAGCATGGCATCGAGGCTTTGTCCTCATCACTCCCCACAGCCAGAAAGCAGCAAGATGTGAATGACTGGGAGTGGCAGTGCTGCAGCAAGCACAAGCAGCTTTCAGGTAAGGAGAGTAAAGGAAGGAAAGCAGTGAGAGTGAGGAGGCACTGACAGCTTCAGCACACAGTCCTGATTAAAGGGATATGTTGCATGTATGTCGCAGTGGGAGAAGTTCTCACTCATGTGGGTGTGGTGTCCCTTATAGCGGGGTCAACATGCAGGCTTTGCTTCATTTATTGGAGGTTTAAGAGATTAAGGACCACCATTGCTGGAACTTGCATACTACAGTGCTTTAATATATCTGTAGTTGACTACTTGCAGTGCATTTATCTGGAAATGGGTCCCTTGTTGTGACAAACTCACACAGAAACACTGACACATGTTGACACTATGGTGCTTTTATAGTGTGTGTCAGCTCAGTGGTTAGCTGTTTGGCTGCAGCCTCATTGTTCTGGTTTATTCTGACCGCTCTCACAGTGTCTTTTAGACAAGAAGGCCTGCTTTGCAGACCCAGACAGTAGCTACACAACATTTTTTTCTAAGTAGTTGGTAAACAAAAGAAGAGCTAAAAGGAGAGTGAAGGTTTGACGAACTCTTATTGGGTGGACAGAAACACAACTCTCTATC
The DNA here is from genome assembly GCA_029783665.1 of Naso thynnoides. Taxonomy (NCBI): domain Eukaryota; kingdom Metazoa; phylum Chordata; class Actinopteri; order Acanthuriformes; family Acanthuridae; genus Naso; species Naso thynnoides. The sequence continues at coordinate 28,242,561 of JAQLOL010000025.1, forward strand.
CAAATGTTTATCTGTTTGCTTAGTTCAAGAAGCAGTTCACTGTTTTTAATGCCAATAAATGAATGGGTAGCAATGTAACTTTCCCTAACTCTCTCCGGAGCTGAAAACATGCAGAAATCTTTAATTAATTAATTAATTAATTAATTTCTATGAAAGGGACTCAGGTCAGATTTTTCCGTGAACATCCAAAGGATGTGGCGTTTCTGGGCATTAGCGAGTGAGCGCTGAATATAAACTAGAGAAGTACACGCACAGGTGTGAGTAGCATACTGCTCACTGCAGTTCACTTTACAGCCACCAGTGTCGCTATGGAGAACACGTTTTTGAACAATATCTATTCAGCCTTCAACTTAGAGGCAAATATTTGGTCATTTTGGTGATGCCTCCAAGTAGCCACTGATTACAAAAAGGTACTGCAGTTGGAAGTTAGCCTGTAGATAGTGTGTTGGTTTAAGTGCCATCTAGTGGATTTGCTGCAGATACAATACAACCGCTATCCCTCTGCTCACCTTAAACTTGTTAAAAATGCAACAGACCCTCTTAAGAACCCGTGTTTGGTTTGTCCATCATGGGTTACTATAGAAACATGACAGTCCACTAGGAAGGATTATGTGGAATAGGACCAGATCCATCTAGATAGACCTGATATAAAAGCCTTATTCTAAGGTAAAGAAAAAAAACAAAACACTAATGAAAACATTATTATGAATATGATGTTCCATTTTGGCCATTTTCTGTAAGTAGATCCACATGAACTCTCCATGGACCTTTTACGACACACGCCTTTGAGTGTTTTTAAACCATCAGTTGACTTAAAGACAGGACTCAGTCGTGTCAGACCGACACCATTGGAAGAAAAATCCCATCCATCTGGATTCCATCTGTATCATATTGATTTCACAGTATTTAAGAATGATGTGGTCTTTCATGCTAGCTTCAGAAGTTAAGTCTGGGATCATTATAATTCCATACACACTTTACCCAGGTAAAGGAACAAACAAGTCTATATAAGTACCTTAGTAATTGGGTAGCGTTCAATATCCTGCAGCATCATGGGGGCACTGTGACAAATACTAATAAGCTTTTGGAGGAGGGAGAAAAAGATGGAGTCTGCCTGAGTTTCTAGTTACTAACTTGGCATGTGTTAGCCTCCTGGGAGGCAATATTCAAAGAAAACAAATAACTTTTTTTTCCTCTTTATTTTTGGAAAGTGTTTTAAATTCAGGTGTTCTCAATCTCACATACCTGAATGCTTTAGAGGTAAATTGCCTTGTTGTGTATAAGACGGCATACACATGCTTATACACATGAAAAATATACAGGTTCTTATTTTTCATATTACACAAGATGCTATCAGTTTAGATAATATGGCCTGAAAGATTGTCTGTAACAGGTTCATAATCCCAAGGTTGGTTTAGAGTTTGTGGACAGGCTGGAAAACCATGAATGGGAAAAAGAAATGATGAGCGGCAAATTTTTTTGGCTTGTGGGACATGTGTTGCATCGACCATTAAATACTGTCTCTCTGCAGATATATTTCACACCAGAAAATATGATTATTAAAAGAAAGAAAATAATGTTGTCTTGCTCCAGGCACAGGCCCCTGGGGCCCCAAAGGGGCTGCCACTGCCTCTGTGTAAACTAAATATTACTAAAGAATGAAGCAGAGGAGTTTATGGGCAGGACTCCAGTAACTCCAGCTCATGATCCTGCTATGTCCGTGGCACACATTCTGAAACCAAGTTAAAACAGCAGATACATAGTTTTTGTTTTTTAAAACAATTCTGTGATACCCTAAAAATCCAGATGCTTTAGTTTTTAACAAGCATTATCAAACAGGGTGAAGCAGAGAGATGTCAAACTATCAACAGATGCAGATCAATCCCCTTTTTGTGCTTAAAGGATGATTTAGGGCAACAGGACATTAATCAGTATATAAATGTCAATGCAATGTCAAGTATATTAATATAGCACACTTAAAAGGAATGCTGAAGAAATGATCAAGTCACAGGGGGCTGTGGTCATTGTATGGGTTTTAAATACAGCCAGCTACATTTTGTCATTTGTATGGAATTTTAAAATCTAACACACATTGCAATTTAAACACAGGGCACATGCGCAATCCACAGTGGATGTGCTGGTCAACAAAACAAAATGTTTGTTTTGTAAAATTAAAATTACATTAAGTGCTAATGTAAGTCTAAAATAACATAACATGGTAAATAAACAAGCACACAGGACCGTTTAGAGTTGTTGGAAAGTTTATCTGATGACTTCAGGTGGAGGCAGGCTAGCACTTCCCA
>JAQLOL010000025.1:28302034-28312098 GCA_029783665.1 Naso thynnoides
CCAATCTAATCAGTAGTAATTGTGTGCACGGTCCATTAAGGCAAGGGCTAGCTGACAGACAAGGGTGAGATGCAGAGAAAAGAGCGATGGGTGTGTGTACATATGAACGTGCACGTGCATGTGCGTGTTGACCAACGCAGAAGTGAAACTGGTAGAAATAGCATTTTAACTGTACAATCCCTTCTTCTACGCAGCTCAATACTCTATGTCTTTTTATAAATCCCCCATCCTTGTTTGCTTTTTTAATGCACCCCCATCATCAATCTTCCTTTCTTTTTTAGAAATTCATCCATCTGTGCCCGGAGCTGTTGCGAAGTTGCTCTCCTACTTTTAGAAGCAGGAGTTGCTGAACAACGGTCACCACTGGAAAAACAAGGCCGCTCTCTGCTATCTGTCTCACTCCCGCAAACACACACACACACACAGGCACACACACACACACAGGCACACACACACACACAGGCACACACACACACACACACACACACAGGCACATACAGTAAGGTCTTATACTCAATGAAGGAGTTCATACATATGCTGTACAAACAGAAAAGTGTCAGTGGTTTGTACAGCACTGACTTGTGCGCTTTCTTTCATGTCATTGTATTTGCATGCTCATTTTTACTCATGTACATGCAGTGTCGATTGCTTAAATTATGAATTTCTTTATAAATAATTAATGTGCTGTGATGACTGGAACACCTGACACTGATTACTTGCTTATAAGCAGGAAAGAGGGTGACTACAAAATTTCAAACATTCATAAGATTCCAATGTTGACTTGCAACTGATGCAAAATACACTTGAGTGTTGCCTTTATTGATATGAAGTTTCCAGTTCAAGTTCACAAGGAAGTTTTTTTTTTCATATTTCTTATTTTTTCTTCAAAAGCTGTTAATTTTTTGTGTGTACGTGATTCACAATTTTTTAGATAGTAAAATATTTACTCGCAGTGTATTAATTTTTTGTCCTATATGTGCAGAAGGAATGCAAATATGAGAAATGATTTTCTGGTGAAGGAAAAGTCAACCAGTCCCAGTTTTCAGTGTTCAACCAGGAAGTTATCTGTTACGATCATACAAACATTCAAGCTGCACTTTTCCATCCCTACAGTTTACAAACCTGAAGAGCTATGCGCCAACTCACACCTCTTTGCAGAGTCTTTCAGCTCATTGTTTTGGTTTTATGGCCACTTTTCAAGACCGTCACTCTATTTGCCTCCATAAACCAAACTATACTATAGTCACAAGCAGCAGCAGGCAGTTGTTTTCAGTGAAAAAAAAAAAAGTCCTGTCAAACCAGACTGCCTGCCCAGCACCAAACATCAGAGGTAACAAGTTCTCTAACAGCTGGTGGAAACAGTGAACCATTTAGCAGAGAGCCAAATATATATATATTTTTTATCTCAACAGTCTGTGTAAACCAGAACCATGAATTAACACTGGACTCAAGATTTGTTGGAACTATGTGGAAAACAATCATGATAACTTTTGACTTTGTGTTCCCTTAGACAAAAGTTTTAGATATCTGCATTTAATGAACTAATTTCATACCTTTGTGAACCAACAGTTAACATTTTTGTACAGTTTTTAAAGGATGCAACATGATGTAAAGCAGCTGCGTTTCTGAGTTTGGATCAAAATCAAGATGCAGAAAGTTCATGTACATAAATTTACACGTGTCCTTTACACTGAAGTTGACTTATTACACGGCTCTGTGAAAGTCTCGATGCTGATTGGTCAGTTAAGGCACTCTAGGGTCTGTTATTTCTGTATAATAGACTGCTGTTGGGGACGCTGTTCTAACCAACTTCGAAGGTTCTCGTCCTGTCATATCATCCACGGAGAGAAATAAATATCCTGTAATGTAAACAATCGTGTCTGTCGTGTCTTGTTGGGTCGTGCTTGTGTCATGTTGCATGGCTCCTATGAGAGGGGGTCAGCTCAATGTTCCCAGGGCCCAATGTTCCCTTGTCCTCTAGGGTTAAGTTTAGGGTAAAATCACTGGGTGGGGCATAAAAATCCAGGAGAGCGTTTAAGTTTAGTCATGACTGCCTCAGACTGTCCAGGTGTTTACAGGACTGTCACAACCTTTTTTAGCCTGCTAGCCAATGCAGAACGCTGATGACTGCCTGTAGGCTACACTGCTATGCAACCAATCCTGACTGTAGAACTGCACAGACTGTTCTATAGCAGAGGAAATAAAATCATTTTAAAGTCAATAAAATCATTTTTAAATCCATATTTTGTGTCATATTATTGATTTTGTTTTTCACGTGTTGTGGCTTTTGTTGAATGTTTTTTGTACTATGGATTTCTTTAATAAATAGCCATGTAATAAGCGAGGTAATGTCCAGACAGCTGGCCAGTATTCCGAAAGACCCTGATACAAAACCTTCATCACCCTGTCGAGGTTCTTTTTGCAATAATGACTGGCTTGCTGGACATTATCCCCTACTTCAACTTCAGTCTCAATGACCTAAATCTACTCTCACTATCTAGCAGTATGTTTAGGTTAGGATCATGACGTTTTAATTTTTTTACAGAGCTACTTAATATTTGTTACAGATGAGCAAAAAGATAATTCCTTTCCTTCCTGTCATTCAGTTTTATCTGACTGCCTATGTTGCAGTTAGTTATTAAACTGATGTTGGCTGTTTAATTAAAATACATGTAGTCATTCATTTCAAGGCACAAATAAGTTACCCACTGTAGTCAATCATAATTATACTCTTGACGAAAATCAAAAGGCCAACTCATAACATTAATTCATTTTAAACACATTTATGCTGCACTCTTCATAATATACAGGACTGTTGCTGCATGTGCAGTTTGGACCCATCAGAACTTCTTACATTTTCAGAAAGTGAGAAAAGTGTCCAAACGTATTTGCTTAGTTATGTGACAATCATTTTGTCATGGAAAACTAGCAGTTACAGGAATATTTCTGTGTGATTGATATCTCCAAACTATGACGTAAGTGTATGTGACACGACAACAGAATGTTCCGTTAAAGGCGGTCAGTAAAAATGATCCAGGAAATGGTCTTATTCCTCTGCCAGTGTCTCAAATTTAAATCATAAGCCTTTTTGTTGTTAAATGCTATATGATGGATATTCTACGGAGCTGCATAACTTGACATTTTCATGAAATAAAAACAAAACAATACTAAATATCCTTACCGACTGGCTGGTAACCCTGCCTTGTAGGACCTCCAAATGGGTTGCGACTGCCAAAAGAGCCTCCGTCAATGGACCCGTACGACATTATGTCCGACGGTTGGTGGTGTTTCAGCTGCAGGCACCTGCCAGAATCCAACAAAACACAGTTTATGTTAACATTGATTGATCAGTCTAAAGATGAGTGCACTGGCAATCCTGACAAATGAGGAAAGTAAACATGATGATGATGATGTTGCTGGAATAAAAAAGGTGTCGCTGAGCTGCAAGGCCACAGCGAGTTACTTTGAAACCTCATATTTCAACTTTTTAAAAGGCAGCAGTAGCAAGAACGGTTCAGTCTAATTTTGAAATAATTATATTGGTGGGATGTGAAGTATATCGTTGACACTTTGTACGTCTTTTACACTGTCCGACAAACATTAACGCAGAGGAACAGCGGTTAGCTTTAACAAACAAGAATGACTGACTGACGCACACGGAAGCATTAAACAACTTAATCCCACTCTGAGGTCAAGAGAAAAAAAAACTGAATTTCATTCTGTTTTAATTCAAAAACTCTCTGGATGCTCAGCAACTGTTCAATGGGATTTTTTCCTGAACTGATAGTACAGCAGAGAGGCTGCCCTCCTCTGCAGGAGACATAACGTTAGCAGGGGGAGCACTCTTCCTCGTTATATTATTCTTATGTAGACAGACGTAAGATGCTTTCAAAGTAATTAATTCAAGAATTAGTTAATTAGTGTATAAAAAAAGGATTTGTTTGGACTTAACCCATCATTGTTTGAGCAAGTGTCTGCTGTGTAATATTATTACATCTTCTGAGATGTGTTATGCAATCAGTTTTTAGAGACAAACATTAGATGACTGTTGCTTATGATGCTACTCACTTTTTTGATTTTGCAGCACATTTTCAGTGCATATGTCCAATCTCCTCTCAGCCCCCTATAGAAAGTGGGTCTCAGCAAAAGCTCTAATAAAAGCAGCAGACAGGCAAAGTGACCAGCAACTAGCTGATAAAAATACTCGTGCATTTAATATCTATAACAAAACGGGAGTGGATGGAGATGATATCAGATAAAATAAGCTCAACTGATACTGTTTTTCTCCTATATAAAGTCGATTGTTACTGTATGGCACAGAAGTAAAAATGTACACTATGCAGTAAAATAAGTACTTCAGTGTATAAAAAACAGACTGGTTTTGCATGAGATCACTTGAAGGAGGGTCTGGTGTTAGCATGGCATTTACAATAAAAGGAAAACGTTATATGTGCTGATCTCAGACCACCAGTTCTGGCAGTTGTGACGACAGGTTCTCTGCCGTGACTTCACCGAGTCGGGCAACAAACATAAGTTGTCACAGGGTCAGACTGCAGAGGTTATGGAGGTTATAAACAAGCCAAGAAGTTAATTTTATTTCAAAGACAAAACACACGGTGAGCCAATGTGCTATGAACATCTATCACAATTTATGGACCAACTTACAGTTTGGTTTACATGCAGTCGTGTGAACAGTTTTATGATGCAACTACAGCCAACAGTCATGTGTTGGTTTAACGGAATTTATCATCTGACTTCTCATGTCTGCTGCTCTGATTGGCTTGTTTTTAGCCATGTTGGTGTGTTATAATACCTACAAAATCCAGTGCTTGTGCAGTGATGTGTGATGTCTGTCCAGGGCCAGTTTTAGCCGGCGTTATTAGGGTGGGCCGATAGAAATCATAGGAGGGCATCTTAGTGGTCAGCAGACGACTCAAAGTTTATATAAGTAGGCTAGAAACCCAAACACCTAATCCAGTGAGAAATTTTACCCATAGCCAATATTAAGCTACAAAATAAGAAAAAAGTTAAATTTAATTTGAACTTAAAAGTAGGCTAACATCAACCTATCAACATTATTCTCAAAATACAACGTGACAATCCAACAGGAACAAGTCTGACTTTTATTTGATTTCCCTCTTTTGTTTATGTTTTCATGTCTTTTTTCTTTCTTTTGTTCATGTTTGACAGAACTTGAGTGAACAGTGAGTGGCCGACTTTGGAGGCGGGCTATCGGCTGCCCATCCAATCAGAAGCTAGAAATGGTGCCAGTAAATTCTATACTATTTTTCAATTGGCTGAGCAAAACAAAGTTTACTTTTTTTGAGTGGGAAAGATGCACATTTCAGTCAACTCTACTTACTACAGAGACAGATTTCTAACCAGCTGTAAATTTCAGGATAAATCACATGTAGAAATGTTTCTATTTAATCAATTCACCTGTACAGACAGGCAGTGTGGCCACTAACAATCTATGTCCAAAACAGACCTTAGAACTGTGCTTTTTAATTCAGTTTTAATACCAGCATCAGAGCACATTTTTATGGTTACAAGCGCTGATAAAAACATTAACACACAAGCCTTTCACATGGTCAAAGTGCACACAGCTGACAGACACATCGTCATTAACTGAGTGTATGGAACAGTCGCCACATGAAGCGCACATGTGCACAAACACGCCAACAAGTGGCAGCTGCAGCAACATCACCACAGAGCCCAGATGCACACCAAACAAAAGCTATTGCCAAAGGACCACAATATGGAATTATGTATAGCGCTGCTGCAGTCTGAGATCATAAACTAGCTCACTTTGTTTGACTACAGCAGGACTTCATGTTGAAACCTGACAAATTTTATTACAGACCATTTCAGTCAGTTCTTTTTCAGAGCCGGGGACAGGGAGTGAGCTTAGTCTGTATGTTATTATCAAGGTTGGATTTTTTTTTTTTTTTTTTTTTGTTCGACTGACAGTTGAAAAGTCTTTTGAGAGTATGTCTTATTATGAGTCTGGTGATGAGGGCCCATAGGCGATGTTTCATTTTGGGAAATACTTCACTGGAGCACCTCAACAAGAAATGGAGAGAGCCTGATTGCAGCGACCTGCCTCTTCAGCAGCTGTACAAACAGAGTAATATAACATGCATCTAATAGTACTGACACAGTTACTGTATGCAGTGTTGTGTAACTGCCTGAAATTAGCTGTTCATTAATGTTTTTGCTGAACGTTTGTTTGGAAATTTGCTGAGACAATTTCAGAGATGCGTGGATCGACTCGACATCATCCAACTGACACCCATCTGGATTAATTAATTTCTCCGCTTTAAAGACCTGCACTGTGTTGATCTGCATCTAACAGCACCAAACTGTGGGCTGTTGCTTTTTAAATTATGTTTAGCAGCTCTAGCTTTCTAGGTAATTTCTGTATTTGTGCTTTGTATTGATGCGTGGAGTCTATCTTCTAACAATTTACTTTCAAGTTGAAAGAGGCTGCTTTCAGTACTGTTAATGTGCACTCATCAAAAAATACAATAAACACTTGTTTTAAAAGATGTGAAACCTGCCAAATGTTTAGTAGTGTCCTCTCATAACACAAAAACATGAAGCTAAACATGGATCTACAACCAGGAAACATTTGTTTGTTTTCGTCAAGCAGCTAAAAGAGCTGCTTTTGGGTTATGTACGGTGTGTAACTTCGTGTTTTAGTGTCGGTACACGAGAGGACACCACTAAACATTCAGCAAGTTTTTAAAATGAGTGTTCATTGTGTTTTTTAATGGACTGCCTGAGTGCACATGCTCCTCTGTTGTTTTCAGCGAGTGGTGACATCAGCTAAGAGCTCCAGCTCTCAGGACTGAACCAGTTGTCATAATAATGCTGCAGAACATCAATTATGATCGTAAATATCCTTATTTAAAGGCTTAATGTCCAAAAAACAAAGCTCTCTTCTAAAATGAAAATATAGAGATTTTTAGTCAAAGTCAGGGATCTGCATCACTGTAACTTTTAATTCAACAAGGTTTTATGACGTATAAATACGAAAATGTTCCGAATGACCATCATGGCCATTCTAGTTTCTCTTGTGTTTCCCAGCCTGTCAAATGTGGGTAACCTACACTCAATACTGTCCCTGAATGCATCCCACATGAAGACAGAAAAATGTCTGAAAACATGCTGCTCACACTGAACCTCTTCTGCAGAAACTTCTGCGAAGGCGGCTATAGGCCCATAAATGTTAGTGATGTCAAAGTTTGAAGCAGACTTGGTCAGAACCAGACACTACAAATATATCAATGATAATATTTTAGAACCAGGAGAGGAACAGAATTTGAATGGTTGGTCAAGCTAAGAGATTTAAATATTCTGGAGCCAGCCTCTTAAGGATGTTAACCCATAACCCACTTCCATGCTGAGGGCTGAGGAGGACACAGAATACTCATCTGAATACTACTGAAAAGGTCAAATCATCATGCGAACATGTGTTTCACCCGCGGCCAGAGACACACAGATGAGACTTTCGTCAACAAAACTCTCACAGCACTTCAGCATCTTTATCAAAGGTCAGAATAGGATACTGGTCAAGTAGCCAATGCTCTTTGCGCACCGTGAAAGACAAGCATTCAGACAAGCAGCAGACGTGATTATACTTCAGAGTCACTGTGCAACCCATTGTTGAGAGGAAGTCAGTGAATCTCGTCTACTGGACTGGCAGTATGAGTACAAGGCGGGACAGAGGGGCAGGGAGAGCTTCAGCGTCCGCATATTACAGGAAGACAGATTCACTGGGCCACAAGAATGTTTAATCCGATTAATTTTTAGAGAGAAGGGAGATTAATTACTCTTGGCAGTCCATAAACAATCTTCACTCTGCTTGATTTCAAGCCCAGTGACTGTGCCTCACATCTCTCGTGTGGACACGTACCGCCACTGTCTGCACACGAGACGCACATTCAGAGATGCACATTCATGTCCACAAACAGCCACTCGGATGACCTCACCCTGCACTGCTGTGCATAAATCCCTCAAGTTCTTCACTTAGTTAATCGTACAAGTTAAAACTGAGGTCACTGGAGTGCTGAAACATACAGTACATTAAAAATAGGTATTTTTCTGCGGTATTACTGATGGCATCATCCCTGATGATGTCATGGGAGGTCGCCCTGCCCTTTGAATATCAACATTCTGCAGAAGCATTGTCACCACAGTTGTTATGGATGGGAAATGCACTAAAGCACGTGTCAAACTCAAGCCACAGGCCAGAGGTGGCCTGCCAGGTGATGTCATATGTCTAACATAAATGGCTTTTGCGCTGGTGGGCTATATCGCACACACACTACTGATACTGCAAGTCCCAGAAATCACTGCAACAGCTGGGCCGCCAATCAAGATCTGCAAGTGCTAGCTCCCACTTCCCCGCTGCTACAGACGCACTGTGAGTTGGTGTTTCTGTGCAATATATTCAGCATCCAGCTTCAGGGAGGACCGAGTGATGACAAGAAAACTCGGTTCACTTTCCACGTTGCCAGACAACAGCAAGCCTGGTCTCCATCGCAGTGTTCTCAATTGCACATTTCACCGATAAACTGAGCACTTGACACCAAGTTCATACAGTGAGAGTGCACATATAGTTTTTGCACCTGTAATTAGATAGAGTGTCAATGGTCATAATGATGTGTGTGTATAACCAGCTGAGCGCTTCTCCAAAGGCCCTCAGCCCGAACCAGCATACGAGAATATGAGTTGGTTAATCAAATGAGACACTTTCAGCATTTAAGGATGTCTAAATATCTTTTGATGACCTCCTACGCTGGACTACATCCTATATCCAACACCGAAACACTCACAGTAATCCCGTTGGAGTTCTACAGAGACCAGCTGTAGTGCTACGGATCATCTGGGTCGTCACAACAGTGTGTAGTGCCAAAAATGCAAATCCCCTCATAAATATTGCCATCTGCTGGAATATTTAAACAGCTACACTCTCTCTAGGCCATGACCTCCAGTCTCAGGTGTAAGGTTCCTGTTGGTGGATGACGCGTATAAAGGGGCTTTCTTTGTCTTGGGCTCTGTTTGACTCCCTGACGAAGGCTTGTTTGCCAAAAATGCGCTGGAGTGTGTTTTTTAAGGTCCACATTGACCGTGCCATGAAAATAAAGGCATTTTTACATTCTAAAGAGAGAACCTTGGAGTCTTCTTTTTGATTTTTTAAGTGTGTAGTGCCAGTTGCTCCTCAAAGCAATGCATTTTGCAAGCCTGATTTTTTTTTTCTCCTTTAGCAAGTAGAGTGCTGTTTCATCTCCATGGCAACGACAGAATGTTCGGTTCAGCCAACCAATCAAAATGTGAGACAAATCAAAACAATGTCTGCGATGTTACAAGTTTTGACAGGTGCAAGACAGACAGCAAATTTTTACGTCTTTTTTACGGGATTTTCGTCTAAAGATACTGTCAACAGACACTTGTCTTTCAAGCATAAAACAGCCTTAAGACTGCTTTAAGTCCTTATTTTGCAGTGGTGAATGGGACAATTTGCTTTATATAAATTTAAAATGTTAAATGGATGAGTAATAAAATATGTGTGTGCAACGTGGCTCCATGGGCCACACAGGACTGTGGAACATGAGGGACAGTGACTGACCATCACCTCTCATAGACACATGCTTGATGCCAACAGTCACACATAACCTGAACTGAGCAGTTACTGCCAGACTCTGTTTCTCTGCTGGAGAGACAGGCAGTTCGACAGGACCAGCCGGTGCTGGTCAAATACGAGAAGTTCTCCTGTCGTGTTTGAGGAAGGTGCCAGTGCACAGATGTAACAGCTGTTACAGTCGTTAAATTAATGAAACTGTTCCGAAACAGAATAAAGCACAGTTATCTGTGGACTCATGTTTTGTCTTCACTGCCACAGTGGATAAATTAACCAGAGACAAAGTTCTCAAAGCATATAAACATATTAACAATGATGGAAAAACTTCAGTTATTAAAGATGTTCAGAAATGGCCGTTTGTACCGTCTCCTTCCCCGACTTTACCCGAGTGAAAGCACAAGTTTACACGAGTAAGGAA
>JAQLOL010000025.1:28380588-28393387 GCA_029783665.1 Naso thynnoides
GTGTTCATGTGGCATTTAAGCCTTGTGTTTTTGTGTTTTTCATGTAGACTTAAACTACTGTATTCTCAGTTCATTTATATATTGGCGAACCTAAGTTAACAATGATTTCTCGCCTATTACAGTTTTATTTTGTTTTTTCTGTTTATTTTTTTCTTTCTGCTTTAAAAAAGCTATATTAAGTTATTCCTTATTTCTCATGAAATACGATATGAAGTCTTGAATTTCTGCAAGATATGATATGAATGTCTGAACTTTGGCAAGAATATATTATTTTACTGACTTTTTATTTAATAATGTTTGCGTATTCAATTATGTTCCAAATTGGTCTCTGTATAATATGTAAAGTAGCCTAATGATCTTGTCTCAAACAGCATGATTGATTGTAAATGAAATAGTCACAAGGGGTCGTTTTTTCATAAGCCTTGGCTTCTTACCTGTCCTTTTCGTTTGTATGTCTGTCATTCATACGAAATAAACAATCATTCATTCATTCATTCAAGAAGGATTTATGAGTGGTGGAATGCATGCTCCACCCATTTTCCGCCTCTGAGGGCCCTTGAGCAAGGCACCTAATCCCACTGCTCTAGTGGAGCTGCTCAGTGGTCACACATAAGCCTGTCGTTGTACCGGGCAGCTTCCAGGTGCGATCAGGGCGTTCCTGAAGAAGAGAGTTGGCTCTCAGTGGAACCCTACCTGAATAAATAAAGGTTAAAAAAAATCATTTGCATGCTGTTTTCCTCATTCAAGCTTCCATATTATTGGATGAAATGAAAATTCCAGAGACAAAAGTGGCTGCTTAAGCTTTACACTTTCTATTCAGAGATGAACTGGATACCATAAATATGGAGTGTGGGAGGAGAGATGCAGCTTCAGACCAGTTGCTTTTAGTCATTGTTAAAGAATTTAAAAAAAAAATCAGACATAAACTTTAAATAACAAAATGGTGAATGTCCTCCACTTTCATCATGGTTGATGTTATCATGTTGATGGATTTCTCGCCCTTTACAGTCACCTATGACTCTCCACACTCAGAGGAAAAAGGAGCGCGGAGAGACTGCGACCCATGCATTCTTGTAGCTGCATGTATAGATCTGCCCTTACTCGGTGCATGGATGCAGATACACACAGTCCCAGTCTGCCCACACACATCCTCACACTGGTACAATCACATTATTCTCTGTATGCTCCATATGCTGACATATATTCACATCTCTGGCAGCCCTTTCTCCCTCTCTCAGCAGAAACATGGCTGGGGGATGAGATGTGAGCAGCGATGATTTCTCTGGCTTGGATGGTCTCAACCTCCCCCACACAGTTAACACCCCAGCCACAGTAGAACTGGACCAGGGCCAGATCCCAGCTCAGCACACTGGGCTCAAAAAGCCTGACTGTATTTAGGCACCGAGGATCAATGTATCACTAAAATAAGCCTTGTACAAGAGTCGGCCTTTTAAAAATAGCACTCTGTGATGTGTGATTAAAGACACAGGGAATGTAGCTACATCCAAATTTAAAAGGTTATAAGGCTTGTGTAAGGTTTAGACTATTTGGCATATATTATGCAGGGACAAAAGCTAATTTATGAATAGCTACTGAACAGACTTGTGAAAAACCCTCACAATGAGAGAGGCCGCCTTTCCCTGAGTCCTTCAGATAAAAGCAGCTAAAAAGGTCAGACTCAATTTGGGGTTTAATGTCCCTGACAGTATTATCCAGCATGAGCTGTACAAAGCCAAATGACATGGGGCTGCATCCAGAGATTAGATAGCAACCACAGTTTACACAAAACAAACAATTTAGGCAATCCAGCAACAGAAAGAAACAGAGATTACATGTATACACAGAGGACGATAAGCCACTACGTGTCACATGGTGACATTTCTCTGAAAAAAGTTCACATGTATTTATTGAATTACTCTGGACACTTAACCAGGTGCACATCTCCGAGATGACAAGACCGAGCAATGAGGGCTACAATGTGTTTAGGTGAGGGAGAGCCTCAAGTGCTTCACGGCTGCTCTGCATGAAAGCTGCACAGGAAGGGCTGGTGTGAGGTGGTGGATAGTCTGTGGCCCTATTAAATATTTAATTCCACATTTAGAGTCTTTTGGCCACGTGCTGAATTAGTCATGTCCGATAATGGTGTGCAATGCAGATGACAGGGCTGTGCAGTCTCCAGAGTCCTGCAGCACAATGTGCTTATCCACATAACCTCAGAAAAGAGAACTTCAGTGTGCTCGTTCTTATGATCAAAAATTGCCAGAATTGAACATGAAAGCTGAAGTGTTACTCTAACTGCTCTTAAAGGAAATATGCTTGTTGCTGTGGAACCTGTTCACAAAAGAAAATCAATACAAATTTCATCTGTGTGTGTCTCTGGTACAGAGATCGCTCTAGGGTGTGTTTAGCCTGTTGGAGGCTAGCACAAAAACCGAAGGCAGGGCAATCCACTGAATCCACTGCTCTGCCAGAAGCCAACGCCGTATCCTAATTACATAATGATATCATGTGTCCAAATCACCAATCCATTAAAGAGCATTATCTGTTGCAAAGAGCAGTGTTTAAACCTCTCAGCCTCAAAATGTGCAGTGCAGTCTCTTCAGGGACTGTGCTCACCGTGGATTATTCTGTCATGACAATTTAACATGGAATTCCAAGGTTTAGTGTCAGTGCGAGACACAGGGCGTCACTGACTCTTGATACCTATAATAATGTTTTGATTTACTGTCAAATGTCGGATCACAGAGATTGTTTTCTTTTTTTTTTAGAAAAAACTATTATTTCAAAGAATATTGTTAAGCATTATTTTTTAATGTCACAATTTTCCCACGGCATTCAGCCTTCTGCTGGGGGCTACATCTGGCATTTTGAGATCACTCACTCTCTGACTCACTCACTTGGACACCAGAACACATTCAGGGAAGGAGCTCGGTTGTACAGTACCACCTCCAACCACAGTGTGGGCTGCAGAGGGGCGCTGGCCGTGTTTTTGCTCGTTTACTCCACGGACAGAAGAAGAAACAAATCAGATATTTATGAGGGTAGAAGAAGCAAGTGAGCATTGGAGGGGACTGAAGACTTGATGTCAGTTTACACTTGGCCACATCTGATAAATGTTGCTCAACAAAAATGATGTAAATTCAACAAAAAAATGTGTCGCTCGACACTTTCATGTTGCCTAGCTGCAGAGTTTAGTTCTGTCACAGCCATCATCATATTTCGTGTGAATGTGACTGGCTAGTGTTAACGTCTCGCTGGAGACGGTTTTAACTGAACTTTGTTGTTGAAGATGACTGAAACCTCTCACCAAAGCATAAACTGAAAATGTTGCTCTACTCTTCAACTTCTGTCGAAATAAACCTAAAAAATGTGTTGAGCGACAAAGCATAAATTAGCCTTCATTTATTTCACTGTAACATATACTGTTATTGTGGCT
This sequence comes from Naso thynnoides, assembly GCA_029783665.1. Lineage (NCBI taxonomy): Eukaryota > Metazoa > Chordata > Actinopteri > Acanthuriformes > Acanthuridae > Naso > Naso thynnoides. The sequence goes on from JAQLOL010000025.1 coordinate 28,384,025, forward strand.
ATAACACAGTTTATTTTAACGATTACCGTGTGCATAAGTGGAAACGACAAATATTGAAAAAGAGTGCAATTTCACAAAAAGTTTGCTCGCTTGTGGTGTTTTTTGCCTTCGTTGGAAAACAGTTAATGTGCAAAATGGGAGACGGAAACAGCTGTGTCGAATTACTCTGGCATAGTGAATATTTATCTGGTGTTTCTGCTCCTAAAAAGAAGCAGTAGAGGAAACTGATTCCGCCATCTTCCTGAGTATTCCTCAGACGTGTGAAAACATGGCTGACAGCAACAACAACGGGTGCACGTGGAGCGGCGAGGAGACTGAAGTCTTCCTGAAGCTCATCTGAAGAACATAACTGCGATTTTAGCAGTAACAGAATACCACAATGTTTTGTTTCCAGTCTGCATCCACTACTTCTTATCATTACAGCCACGTGTAATGTTGCCCATACCGCCATCTTCTGACCACACTACGCTTCGCAGCCCAGTTTATTCACTCCAAACCAGTTGCGGGAAACAAATTCACATTTTCTTTTTTTGAGGGATTTCAAAACTTTTCTCATTATTGGCTTCACACTTAATGAAAACATGGCTACTGACAGTTTCCTCTTTATCCTACATTTTGTGCTGTGTTTTTGTCTGTGTGTAATGTAACTAAAGTAAATGATGACGGAGTATAAACGATAAAGGACGCCATCAGACTGCTGAAGTGAACCAGGTCGGCGCTGGTGAAGAGCCACAGCGGCGAGCCCACTGTGTCTTCAGCTAACTTTTTAAATACAGATGTTTCTGGTTTCATTTGGCTGCATTACCGCCACATAAATGCCAGGACTGCCGTAGAGGTAACAGAGGGGAGCTTCACTCAGTTTGCACTACGTAACTGTAGACGCCTGGTGGCAGCAGAGTGCCTGACTCCTGCCGACGGTTTTAGGATAATGCCGCCTCCAACCAAAATCTAGGCAGAGTGGTGCTGTCCGTATTTCTGCTCAAGGACTCCACCTGAAGTGAAGCAACTGCAGAGCAGTGAGCGATCTCTCACCACGCCGCTCATACTTCTGTATTTGTATGGCACTAATGTTCGTCACGTCTTAGTTTAAGGCTCACTGTCATGTTTGTGTGGAAATGCTCCTGTTACATCTCAATGGTTATTTTTGGTTCGTAAAGACCATTACATAGTAACAAATGCTAAACTAACCTCGCTAGCTTCGTCATTTTTCTGTATAATTTTCCTTTGTATTGATGTCTTGTTAGCATCATGTTAAGTGAGGATTAAGTAACACACCTGTCAGCTAGTTCAGTTTCTCACGTTAAACGTCATGTGAAACCACTTTATTCCTGTAAAAGTCCTGCATTCCAAACGTATGTAACAACAAACATTTTACTGGTCAATTACCATCAGATAAAGTCTTCATATGTTTCTTACTGCTGGAGAAAAACCTCCATTAACATAATGTTAATGTAAATTATGATCATTTATGATAAGTCATGAACAAATACTGACTCATTGTTAACATTCAACCGTATTAATTTAGCCTCCATGTGAAGTGAATAAACGTGATGCTTGTCTATCTTAGTGATGCACTTTACACATTTTCTCATTTGCTGATTTACGTTATTAAATTGGAGTTGTACTGCGTGAAACATGAAACATGTAACATGTAAACATGAGCTCAGTAATTTATAAAACGTCTGTTTTGTCAAGTAAAAACATGATCAGTGACTGATATTCAGTAACAAACAGACCCAAAGCTTTGGCACTGCGCTCACAGCTATCATTTTCACTGCTGCTGATGACATGAAAACAAATGAGACGCAGCAGGTTCCCTGTGAATGATACACATCCAGAACATTTTGGGGTCAGTTTAACACTGAATAATGACAGAACAAATGAAAGTCACATTATCAGTGGTAGACACCCTAAACTTCATTTGCTACAGCTATTCCACGGAGAAAAACAGCTATTAATCTAAAGTCGGCAAGGAGAGAGCATGCATGTAAATACCTGAACCTGTTGGCTTATGCATTCCTTTAAAATGGAGTTAGTACCTTTTTTTCTTTTTTTTTTTAAAGAGTCCAACTCCTGCACGATAAACAATTTAGAAAAATAAATTACTAAACTTGACTTTGGGAATATTTGAAGCTCTTTAATGTAGAACAGGAATCACAGTTCCCCCATGAATGTTAACCGGCTGGTTCACATTCGTACAGCAGCATCACTGTTTCCACTGGAACACAGCTCAGCAGGTTCGGACACTGCAGGTCCTGGGGTGTGTTTCAGGAAGCTGCTTCAGTGAAAACTCTGAGGCTGTTAATCCTGAAATGAGGGAAACATTTTTAGGGTTTTCCTTTACATAAAGTGAGGTAAGTCAAACCCCGGAAAGAGGAGTAACTCCAGCGCTTTTCACAAAGAGAGGTAACTTGAGCTCCGGTTGGGAGCAGGTTTTCTCCCATAAACCTCGAGTTTCTTATGTTTCGTCTGAACTGCCTCGCTTTTCACCTGCGGGATATCCTACCTGAAAATTAATTTTAGGTTCAACACGATTCAGTTTTCATCTGTAGTATTATAAGTGCGATCAAATATTAAACAAATAGACGACATTCAAACTTACACATTTACTGGAGCAGCAGTTTTCTGCCACACCAATTCTCTCTCCTTTTCTGCTGCAGCTGTTTTACCTCTTTTTTCCCCTCCTAAAAATGTGTTCACACTCTCTGTATTCCACAAGAGAAAGGTAGGCAGAACACTTTTTGTCCACTGTTGCCATGGTAAATTGTACTATTGGTGCTCCATCCATGTCGGCTTTTTATAGTCGTGGTAATAACTCAATAATAACCCATTAATGCTGAGGTCAGACTGCACGATATCAGCCTGATAACAGACCGATCGGGAGGACGTAGGGCGCTGGGTGGGCTCGGAAACGATCAATGAGTATCGGGCGCAACAGTCGACAGTTTCATCTCACGTGGTGTGTCATAAAGCACGCCGCATCTAGGACGCATCAAGACGGATGGACTAGCATGTTTAATTTTTTGGTTACCTCCCACGACGGCTTGTCAGTAGTAATAGTAGTCAGAAAAAATGTATGACTCTTTAATCACCTAATCTGAAACAGTGAATATTTAACAGATAAAAAATTTCTTGTAGTTTGATGCAGCATAACTCAAATCAGCTTTTCTGGAACCGGAAACTCAGAGTTTAAAAACTGAATTAAATCAACTCAGAGTTCAGCGCTAGACTCAGAGTTTGTTGAACCTCCTCTCTACAACAGTCCCTGAACACTCAAATGCTGCTGATGCTGAGTGTGAGGAAGGACAGAGGCTTTCAGCTTGTGGATTTTGGCGACACACTTGTGAGTTTCATGACAGAGCAACGATGATGCTGAGACCTATTCTGAAGTGCTAACCAATAAATGAGGAAAAATCTCACTCCAAGCTGATGTCCTAAGTTAGCAACCCTGATGATAATGATGATGATGATTAATATTATTGTTATTATTATAACTGCGCTGAAAGTAAAGCCAAGAGGCTAAAGTAAACATTAAGCAAGTTCACAGACGGGCATACAGCCTGATGAAGGAGTCTGTTTGCAAAGTGATCCAGTGTTCACTGGACCTCATTTCTGCCCTCTATGATTTTAAAACGTCCCATAGGTCACAGATCTGGTGATTGACCCAACCATGATTCCAAACAAATCAACTGGGGAAAAAAAGAAAGAAAGCAAAGCTTTTGTTTTATTATTTTCTTTTTTTGTATCTTGAAATGAAAGAAATGAAATAACATAGTGAGTACTGCAGCAACCCTGGGACTTTAGGAACCCCAGGGGTCTGTGGTATTCTGGTGGTTATCCAGGCTTGTGCAGAGGAAGCAAGAAGCAATAAAAACTTGGGGTCTTTTAACCATGGCGTTGACACGGCATGTGAAACTCAGGACCATCTATCCACAGATGCAAAAACATTACTGCATCACTGTAATGAGGTCATAAAATCATGACACAACATGAGACATGCTGGCGATTAAAGCCAATATATCCACAATTACAACTCATTTTCTTGGTTAAAAAAAAAGGAGGAAAGCAAACATTTACACTCTACTCTGGCTTTTGTATGCATTAAATGATGTTGAATAGCCATTTTTATTCATGCCGAGTGTTAATGAATTCCTGGGATTGTAGCAATCATTAATTCTTCCGTGTCAGTTTGAAGCATTAGGAGACGGGTGTTTCTTTTTAGATGCTCTTTTATTAGTTCAGCTGCTAACACAGCTGCTTTCCCCTCTTACTTATCCCTGTGCTCGTGGACTCTAGCTGAACATAATTCCCACACAAAGAGCCACAGAAAACGCTCCCTCAGCCTCCTGTAAATGCAATTCATGATGAGGCAGCATAAGACTTTGATTGTGCCAGGAATTTGATTGCTTCATGGGTGCAGCAAAAAGAGGGGATGTTGGCAAGCATTTTAAGATACATTTTGGTATATTCTGCAGCTTGAAAAGGAAATTACCTAAAATTTGTATCCGAGCATGATCAGACAACACAATCCTAAGGAAAAGGTCTGAAGGCATCAATGCTTCAGCCATCCAGTTCAACCCAAACATGAAATATTCAAACCCGAAACAGCTTGCTCATACGTACCCCTGACAACACTGTTAGCTAAGTGGTCTTGAGACGGACGTCTGTGTGTGCGTCCTTACATGCCCTTGCACATGCCTGTTCGTATTTGACTGAAGTGAGGACGATGGCCGTGAAGAGAGGGGAATATATTTATTTGTGCTCTTGCCTCTAGAAGCCTCTCAGATCTGTGGGTTTCACAGCAGGTGGGTTTCCTAGCTGTCGCCAAAACACATGTGAGAAGGCCTTCGTCTATAAGTCTGAAGGAACGACAGCGCCTCAACGCATATCTGCAGATTAAGGAGACAGGACCTGAGGAGAGGGATGCAAACTTTTGCTAGACGCATTCAAGGTCAGAGTGCTGCACTAACCTCTGACATCAGGCACCTGGACCGAGAGCCGGAGCTGAATGTTGACTGCATTATCACACAGGGAAAACTTTGTTCACTGAGGGCATTGAAGATTCTTTGTTGGTTATGGATATTGATATCAGTGGCCCATAAAATGTGTTATTATATTCATGGTCCCAAAATGATGGTGATTTTCATAACCCAATGTCCCATGGTCTAGTGCTTTGCTTTGGATAAACTTCTGTTCATTAGCTATATTAAATTAAAGTGGCAAGAGTTTATTGCCATGCTGATGTGGTTAAAACTGAGGCCACCACTTCTGTCCTGTATATTTTGTAAATTGTGGTTTGTTCCAAAAATAGACACATAAAGGTGGCTGATAGCAAATCGACTCTCTCTGTGAGAAACAGAGTTGCCTGTTGTACAATAACTATTGTATTTGTGCAATAATTTTGCCATCTGTACAATGTACGATCAATAATGCTAAAAAAGGCTCAATGTACGACAATTTTGTCGTTTCCCTGAGAGAGTTCAGTTCTCTATGGTAAAACACTGACACTGTGTAGATTTGGTGCTTTTTGATTGACGGGTAACAACAGAAGGAGTGATCGTGTAGACTCACAAGTCAGTCTCTAGAAGCTCTGCTTAACTACAGACTGATGACACGCCCCCAGCTTCCGTCGCTGAACTGCGTGGAGACAATTACAGTGTTGGAAAAAAACAAAAAACAAAACTTGCATTGCAGAACCAATCCAAAGTGTTTAGGGCAGACCTTCAGCGGGGGGTTGACTTGCTGAAGTCTTGTGCTTGTGAACACAGTCCGACCAGCAACACGTGTACTATGGGCTGGCTCAGTCACGGTCGCCAAAGAAAACTCCCACAAAGTCTGTCGATGTTTGTTGCGCTTGTGGCAAAATGTTTTCATCTGTTAAAAACAAACAATCTTCAATTAGGACACGATTCATCCGCCCGGCTATATAAAACCGACTATACATCGGGTGACACATCGTGTCATCGAGTTACACCGGGAAACGAACTACCCAAAGTAGTATTGTTATCTAGGAGCTGTCGCACACTTTTGCGACGTTATGGATGCAGCAAAGCTGATGTGGAGCGATCAAATCTAACGTTGCCCTGGGCATCCATTTTAACGTTATGAAAAACTATCTCCATGTTACAAAGTGACTCGCAAGATCTCTAGTCTGTTTCCCCATGGAGGAGCGAGGCAGAGCGCACTGTTTCTGAGAAGGCAAGCGTGCTGCTTTGTTAGCGGCTTCTCGCCATCATCCTTTGACGTCCCCAGATGATCTCTGATTGTCGTGAGATTAGTGATCATGTAACAGGATGCAGCTGACTGTGTTGTGTGAAGCACACAGTTGCCGTCTCGTTCAAAGGACAGAGCCTCTGTGCTGTTACATTAATATGGTGCACAGGGCAGAGTTTTGCCCTTTCTCTAATTTTTGGTAAAATTCCATAATTTTAAAGCCACAGTATGATATTTCCTTATTTTCCATCTGGCAACACTGGTGAGAAATTCTGACTTGTCAGTCATAGGCCTGATTTTACCACCTGCAGCTTGTGTCAGGTTGGCCAGTGAAAGAGCAGCGTGCATCGAGATAGCGTTAGCACAGGGAGTTAGCATAGAGGAGACACCTCATTTATTACAGAATCAGCAGAAGAATGTAAAAAAACATCCTCTAGTCTCACACTTTGCCGAGATAGCCTACAAGTGTTAGTATAGTCGCTGTTATTTTAAAAGGCAAATACGTTAAAAACAGAATCTTTTTGAAGCAGAGGATGTTTGACCATCTAGTTAATTTATAATATATTTAAGAGGCTTTTAACAACTTTTTGTAGGACTATGCCAATGTTTTAAGTCGATTTCAAAACTATAAATAAAAATGTATTACGTTATTTTTTTCAAGCACAGGAAAAAGTTGTTTAACAGAAATAAATCTTTACATAAACCAGGTCATACATGGAGAAAGAAAAAAATATATAAGACAAAATAAGATGGTTCAAAGAAAAGTTCATTGCATATGTACGTGTCCAGGAATATGTATGTGTGTGTGTTCATACATTATCACGCGCCTGTTTGTATGTGAGTGAAGAGGAGACAATGACACTTTAGAAGAAGGAGAATATTTTTGCTCGTGCTCTCGGCTCTGGAGGCCTCTCAGATCTCTGTGGGTTCACTAACAGAACGGTGTCCCGGCTGTGTGGCCCAGAAGTCAGACGTGAGCACATGAACACGTCTGGAAGACGAGCAGTGCCTGAATGCGTATCATCAGCCGAGGAGAGAGATGCAAACTGTTCCTGCTTCTGTTTGGCCATGCCGAGACATGACACGACAGAAGTTAGGGGCTGTGAAGCGTTTCGGTGTTTACAGATGCTTCATTTTGTATCTGCAAGCGTGTTAGCAGAAACCATTCTTATTCAGATAAGGATCTCATCGAACACGGAGGGAAAATCTGAATAGCCACGTACGCCGTCGTATTTAAAGAGCAGGGTGAAACCCCATTTGACAAAACCAGCAGCCCTGTCACTCCTCTGCTCTGTTGACTGCATGCACCAGTGGATGTAGGTGAACTACTTTGTTCATTTTGACTGAGTTCATTTATGTTTAATATTTCCTTTCATGTTGTCAATGTCTTGTTTGTCGTAAGATACTAATCCTGAATCAATATATCTAATGTAGGAGATAAAATTACCAATAACAAAAAAATTACAGGGTTGGGGTTTTTTAATGTCTCTCTTTCTCTTCACACACACACACACACACACAGAGATAAAGGTGACTTGAAGTGAACTGTGATGAGCTGCACATGTGCGGTGCACACAGAGGAGCTCTCCATGGTCCCGATCCTGTGGCTGTCAGCAGTAATGAGGCTGTGTTGGCTGCTGCTCTCCTGTCCACACTGGTGCGAGGATTAAAACCAGCTGAAAGTTACAGTCAACCACCTGCCATGTCTAATCAATAAACAAACTTTTTGTCCAGGATAAATGTCAAGTCTGTTATGACTGAAGTGCAAAGTCTTCTGCAGAAAATGTAACACCGTTCAAAGACACATTTTTCATGTCAGAGCATTTTGACATGCATGAAAAAAACAAAGAGGTGATTAAGATAGAGGCTTTATTTCATTTAAATGAGCTGAACACGGTGATTGATAAGTTCATGTCCTCATGTGGGAGGAGATAAGTTACACATATCTTGTTGCATGCACCTTCAGTTCAGCTCTACAGGTGATAATGCAAAGATAACTTCTGTAGTATTTCAGTTTTAGCTGATTGAAAATTACATTGTCTTATAAAAATGGTCTCTGTGTAACCATCTGCTACCTCTGTCTCAAGGTCCTACATGGGGATGTTGTGAAAACATGGTGGCAGCAACGAGGGAAGGGTCTCCTTCTTACAGCATGGTGAAGAGGTGGGCTGCTGAATTCAAACAGGGCGGAGAGAGATGAACTCCATCCTGTGGTCACTGTCATCACACAGGAGACCGCTGACGAGATCCATGACATGATCTTTACCATCAGCAAAAAACACAGCGTTACACTGTCACAGAGCTGGGTATGTCCGAGGAACGAGCCCATGCAGTTATTCACAAAAAAACTTCAAAGGACCGAGGCATCAGCTCAGTTGTTACCAAAACTTTTTGGGCCTGATGGGATGGTCATGACCATGGTCAAGGGGCAGTTTGTAAGGTGAATCCAGAGAGAATGCACTTGGGCCCATCACTTCCAACTAGAGGCAAAAAAATCAAAAGTTTCCATCTCCCACGAAGGTCAAATCAGTCTCTGTCTTCTGGGCTGAGAAGAAAGTGCTAAACCGATTTGCCACCTGGAAAGGGGTGACACTATTACAAGGGCCTACTGCACCGCCCTCAACAACTGCTGAAGAAAATCAAGACACTTTGATATGGGAAGCTGTCAAGAGAAGTCCACCAGAACAATGCTCAATCCCACCAGTCCACTGTGGTATGGCTGAAGTAGGCCCAAAGCATATTTAGTCAGTGTGCTAGCTAACACTAGCATCTGCTAGCTAGCTAATGTGCTCCTAGCTACAGCAACACAATTTAATCAGGCATTAACACTGTGGTGTGCGTTTGGTTTATGTGTGACATATTGTCATTTTTACTGGAGGACATTGAAGGTAAATGAAGTAAATATAAGTTAGTTTAGTAAAGTAAATATTGGGGGAAAATAGCTGTCAAATATTGGTGATAGTTGCTCACCATCTGCTTGCAGTTCACCATTAAAAAAGGAGTAGAAGAAGAGGTGCTTCAAAGAAAAAGTCGTCCCTTCTGGTCAGCGTTGCCAGGTGTACGATAATTATCATATTTGTACGATAATTTGGCCCTCTGTACGATGTACGATCAATAATCCCAAAAAAGGGCAAATGTACGATAATTTGA
>JAQLOL010000025.1:28393487-28409385 GCA_029783665.1 Naso thynnoides
TGTCCACGCACAAAAAGAGACTAGTTCTCCTAAAATGTAACTCAATCTGACTTTTTGGATTTTTGTAATTAATATTTATTTTATATCTGAGTTTTCTGAACAACTCCATCTCTCGTGTTTCAGCCATCATAGGTCTGTCAGAATCACCATTATTTGCATTTTAAACATGCTCAGATTTTTTCTTTTCTAAAGACAATGGATTCTTTTAGAGCCAGAATAAAGGCTAAAGATTTTTTTTTTTAATATTTTCCTCTGGATGCTAGTAGCTTGGATACTAGTCAGTGACGGTCAGCAGGCTTAGAGACAGGTGATGTGCTTTGCACAAACTAAACTTGGTGGTAAAAGTGGATTTTTTAAATAAAAACCTCTTTCATCATTATTTTTTATTGTGCTTACCTGAGGAGTTTTAATTTTTAGGCAAAGCTGCTGTGGAAGTAGAAAACATTAAAAAACACTTAAGTGGCGTGAAATAGTTTTTCTTGATTTGTAAGCAGAAAAAAATATGAAGACATGAAGTCATCATGGCAAGAACATCATGGATGTTAAAGATAACATGAACTATGGGTAAGCTTCTGTGGCATCAGGGTGCCTGTAGCTGGAATTAAATACATCTGTGCTTGTTATGGATGGGAACTGATAAGATTTTATTGATTTGAGGGAGTTCACAGCTAAACCAGTTTTTGGAGATGATGGCTCACGGATGAGGACCAAAGAAACATCAAAACAGAGGATGAGTGGAGCCCACAGGTCATTGTAAAGAGTCTTAAATTCTTTTATTTATTTAATTTTTTTGTGCAGAAATCACCAACGTTTCCACTCACACCGTGATGACAGCATTGGAGCAGTCAGTCTGCTTTGACCCGTCTCCTCATCAGAAGCCTGCAGCTCATAGGCCAGAGGAAAGAGAGGGAGGAGCACATTAATGATTGCAGGCTGGGTCATCAGCTGAACTAATTAATACAATTTATACAATCATCAGTGCTTTTCTACCACACTGACAGACCAATAAAGACATGAATGAACTTAGAAATTTATAATTAAATATGTATAAAAAAAAGGAATTTAGCAACTTGTCAATTGCCTAAGCATATAAAGAGCAAATCGACCTTTAAATACAAAAACACGTGAGAATCACAGCAGGTATACTAAAGCACGTGCACAAACCTTAAAGTGAAATAGATGAATGACTGCTTAACAAATAACAGCAAATGGAAAAACTGTTTGTACAAACAGAAACACACAGCCAAGGGCGACCTTTAAGAAAACGAGAAGTTACTTCCTCGTCCAGACCAAAAGGTTTCGCTCAGTTCAACTCCTGGATTCAGAAGCAGTTTCAGCAGTCATTTATATCCTCTTTAAGGTTTTTCCCACACACTTCATTCTAATGAGAAAAAAAGGTTAAAGCAGACTGACAGGTCCAATGCTCTAATCACTCTGAAGAAGATCGTGTGCGTCCAAAAGTGAGTGATTTCTTGCACCAAATAAAAGTACAAAAGACTTTATGATAACCCGTGAGCTCCTGTCTTCCTCTGTCTTAGGATTAAGAAAGGGTAGCCTTCACAATTGTTTTTGTATAAACTTGCTCGCACGGAGCAGAGACTTTTCAGGCCTAACAGAAAAGTTTTGTAATCCACCAGTTGTTGTGTATCAGCCATAAAATGTCAGCTCAGCTCCTTTGGCCAAGTAGAGCTAATATAGTGTTAGAGCTCCAATGTACGGTGCTTTACGTTTTCCAGTGAAAATGGAAAACAGTAAGTGTCAAAGTGATGTGGGCATTGTTCAGCTGAGGCCTTGTGTGCCTGCAGAAATACTTCACATGTGTAGTTAAGTCACATCATCAGAATTGTTTGATCAGAGGAACGAAACATGAACAGACTGAAGCGAAGTGCATCCGTGCACATTGTTCAGGCAGCTTCTCACCACAGATCTGGACCGTGTCAAATCAGTATCAGTGCTAACGGTGTGTTCATCGCTGCACATACGCTCGAGCCCTGCTGTAATGTACGGAGCCCGGGAGGAGACGCAGATGTGTTTATATTTTGTAAAACGCACGCATGTTTTGTATTTAACGTGCACGTTTTATAAATCACATGCGCATTTGAGTAAAACAGGGAGTAAAATGACGTTTTTTAAATTGCATGCATGTATTATTCCTATTTTGCAGTTTATAGAACACGTGTGCTATTAATGAAAATACAAAACACTCGTTATAAAAGTTGCACGTGTGATATAGGAATAAAATGTACGTGCAATTTAAAAATTGCGCATGTGATTTATAAAAGTGCGAAATAGAAAACACGTTTACGTTTAAAAAAAATGAAGCACATCCACTTCACCTCCAGGACGCCGTAGTAATGTGCCTTCAAGGGGCATTATAGTTACCGTGTGTGTGTTGTAAGGAGCATGTATAGGTGACATTTTTGGTTTTTATTTAGCAGAGAAAATAAAGCAGTGTTATTTACATTTTTGTTTACTGTAAATTTTGTATTGTTGACAATATGCCAGGAGTGCTTTAATAGTTACAAAGAGAATAAAGGCAGGTGAGCCATTTCCAAATATTTATGATAGATGCCATGCATTCTTTTTTCTACATTTTCAATTTTTTCTGCTGTACTTACTGCGTACGGAAAACACGATGGATCCCTAAGTTTCCCAAAATGCAACTTCAAAGCAAAGTTTCATTGATACATGGCCGCAAATTTCAAATTTCAAACCCTTCACTGTAACACAGCCTTCCTTTGAAACCCAGTCCAAGGCCGATCAGGGGCAGCACTGGTAGTTTTCAAGGACTTGAAAAAAAAGTCCTTTCAGGGCCACAAAAGACATTATACAAATGTTTTTGTAGGCCGAGTACCAACCAGAATTTAAAAAAAGTGATCTTAATGTTAGAATGAGTGAGTGACATCACTACGAGACTTAAATAAATGCATGAAGAATGTCATACTGGCTCGTACATGTTTAGATAGCACTGCACACTTGTGGGACTTAAAAAATAAAAGTCTTACCGATTGTGGTGGAACAATAACTCAGATCAGACTGAACTGTAGCTGTCTATAAGAGTAGGATTCTTCTCTTTGAACTGTGGTGGAGTGGAAGGATCATTTTGAGTAACTGCGGTGAATGCACTCAGTTAAATTCACACACTGCTGATGATCACAGCTTATGAATTACAGATTCAAAATATAAGATTATTTAATGGTCCTTTTAGAGTGAAGTTTCACCATTAAATGAGGTAATGGCTCTCTCATGCTACCACCAAATTCATAAAATTACATGAATTTATATATAATGAAAAAGTTCATGTAAAATATTGAGATATTAAAAAATAAATACTGCAAAATACTGATGTATAAAAACTAATATTTGCTAATGTCACAGTTTTCGCTTGAAAAACTGGCTTTGCAAAATTTCAACTCAAGCAGTGGTGAAACTGTTGTATTTCTACATCTTGCTTTTTTTAGTAGCTGTCATGTCTGAAGGTGTCCCTTTCAGCTTGTCAGCTCCCAGACAGAGCGGCCGTCTCCATGGTTTCCAAACCCAATTAAAGAAGTTGTTCCAATTAGAGAGCAGAGAGACCTGAGTGTGATACGTAACAGCATGAAAACCCTGGACTCACCCAACAGGCTCACAACCCCCTCCAGACCCGACACTGTCAGACAGCTCTGCTTCTGTCTCTTTACTCAACATGTGGAGACACCTAAACAGCAGACACGCAGTGCGCTTCATTCTGCCCACATGTCGGAGCTACTGCCAACATGACATCCCTGAGATACAGAATGTTTCAGAATATTGGACTACATATTTGCAGAAGTTTATTGGTGAATTATTAGGTGGCTTTGCGCTTAAGAAAGAAGGAAAAGTTGGTGTACTGATAAAAGGTAAAGGCAAACAAGTGCAATGGAAAAAGACTCAGTGAATAAAGAAGGTATTTCGAAATGAAGTCCTTTTCTCACCACCGTGCAGAGGAGGTGGGGAAAAAAAGATTCTTGGATACATTGCAATTCAAATATGGATGATTCTGAATCCATTTTTTAAAAATCCAGTAATCGCTAATCAAAATTTTAAATAATGTAAACTAGACAGAGAGAAAAGGGCAGATAATGGAAGTGCATCATGCACCCAGACAGTGTTTGGAAGCACTTTGGCTTTAACAATTTTGATGGTGAAAGTAAAATGGACAAGAGCCAAGCTATATGTAAGCTGTGTCTCACTAACATAAAATCTAGATGCATCAATTTAAGATGCATCAAGATGCATCAATAATCGTTTTCTTATCTAAGGGACCTTTTGAAATTTATGGTAGGGTTACACTGGAGGAAAATAGGGGTGGGTCATGCTTTTGAGGGAGGGAGAGGGAGGGAACTCTGTGTTTAATTTGGGTACATACAAATCTGAATCAGTCAAATTTTGGATAGTTTTTCTCCCCAGAATTCATAAAAGTCTAGTGGGTTCCTTCAACGACTCTCCTCTTGGCCAGACTGTTTGGTTTGATCCAGGGCGTTGTTTCTCTTTGGCTGCCCTGTCTGTCCATCTTTACGTTTGGCCCATCCAGATAGTGTGCATGTACAGTATCCAGCCAATCAGTGGCTCTCTACTGGTATTTGCCTTTTTCACACTGGTTGCCATTATAATTCCAAAACGAGGCTCTGTTGGGTGTGCACAGCACAGACGTTTCACCGCAGAGCCACAACACCAGAGGCATCCCTTCACCTGCATGGATGTCGTCTTACCGCCGTGTCCCTGGGTGTAATTCTTACAAGAGGAGGGCGTCCTGTCAGGGTCGGACGTTCCGCCATTTTCCAGTCAATTCTAAAATCTGTTGCGAGTGGACAAAGTGATGCCTCTGGCGTTGTTGTGCTGCTGTGAAACATCTCCACTGCGCCCGCACAACTGAGCCTCGTTTTGGAACTACAATGTCAACCTGTGTGAAAAAAAGGCGAATTATGTTACGTTTCATTGAGCTCAGAATTTGGAGCTAGGAATGACGTCCTGCTTGTCCTTCATTATGGTTAACGCTGCGTTCATGCTGCAGCTCTGTGCTAGTACGCACGCTGCCATGAGCCAAGCTTGGATAGACAGATGGAGACATCTAGTGGATGAAATGAATATCTGTCGTCCACATACATAGCGGTAGGTCACATTTATGAGTGTTATGGATGATTGAGATGTGAAGGCAATAATACAGGTAAGTTACGTTTTATTGACATTATTTGCATAGCTGCTTTATTTTGAGATTATAGAAATGTGTACACAAATCAAAACTGTGAAATAAAAGAGATTAAAGACGAGCTGAACTGCCTTTTTCCAGAGCGTCCACTGCCATGTTGGGACGTATTTGCTATTCAAACAATTAAACAACCAATGAATGGGCTGTAGGGGCGGGACTTAAGTTGGAGGAATCTGATTGGAGTGCTGTTGGCAGGTGGGCGGGATGTAAGCGGCACAGTGGCAGCAGGATGAACATGGAGATGATCTCATCTCCACCGTAACTAAACGTACACTCTGTCACTGTCACTAACGTTATCACTATCACCTGCACTCTCACTCCAAATCTGTTGCTCTAACTCTGTCTGTTGCTACATCTAGTTATCACCTGACGGTAAACCTGCAGAGATCCCAACTGACCCACCATCGATATATAGGAACAGCAAAATGATTGACAGGCGGATTGGAGTGATATAACTAGATGAATTCAACCAATAATTCAACCAATAATAGCCTGAGGTAACGATGACATCAGGGACTCAGAGGATTTTTGCTTTTTACATGAAAGATGGAAGTGGCAGACTTTTATATAAAACTACAAAATAATTCATTTTTCGTAATTTTTTGGTGAAACATTTTCAAATGTGACCACAGTAAGAGCAGGGATATGGTCCAAAAGGGTTGAAAATGCATTTTTGACTTCCGCTCGACTTTAAATTGAACAAAAAATATAACTGTAACACTTTTTCACCCGCGAAAAGTATTGGCTATTAAACATTTGGTTGGGAACCTCTTTTTCCCCAATCGCTTGGAAAAGGTCAAGAAAAAATATTTTTTGTTTGAGGGAGGGTCACAACCTTTTATTTTAGGGTGCTCAAAAATCCTCCAGTGACCCCTCGTGATAAATAACGTATGGTGCCTAATACCTTTGAATCATTTCAGTACGGAGTGAAATCATTCACAGTCAACAGCAACGAGTCTTGCTGCTGGTGTACAGAGCAGGAAGACTCCACTGGACAGCACATGATGTAAAACTGATGACGAGCTTTTAAGACAATAATCACACTCATGTTCAAGTCGAGATTCACATCGCCACACAATAATTTTACTCCATCATTTCTAATATGTCTTAATTGCTTCAGCACATGTGGCCAAAGTTACACTTTCAGTTATATGAAGCTCTGCTGGTGATAGAAGTCGAAATAAGTTTGCATGACTCACGGGACTATCATGATGTTTAACATGTCTTTCATTTTTATGTTTTATTTCAACAGTTGTCCCATTTGAACGAGACAATTTTCAGATTAAGTTTCTTCTCATGTACACTGAAGGAAAATGCAAAAAAAAAAAGTTTAGAAATATAGATATCTTTATAGCCTGGGACAGTATAAGCAAAAGCTACGGTGAAAGGAAAGCTTTTATTTGAAACCTATATAAATGGAACGCTGTGTTTCTAAAAGAAAAAAAAAAGAGCAACACTTTCAATAAAAAGGGAAACTGATTTCACAGATCAAACTATTTTTACAGGCGTTGGGGAGAACTGCTGCATATTTGACAAATGTTGTGGGCTATAAAGTGTTGTGTGTCTCCAGATGGAGTGAAGTCAAATATGTCCTCAAGTGTTTTTGAGTCAGCGTCAGTTGGATCTTAAAATCTGGAGGTGTGGAGAAAGAAGTTGAACAGCCTGCTCCTCGTCTCTGCTTGAGGCTAGTTGCATGATATATCCAAATCTCAAATCACTTGATAAACTGCCATATTGTTTGGGGACACATGTGTACCATAAAAACCACATTATGAGCGCTATCATTTAAAATAACACATAATCTTACAAAAGTATATTTTAAAGTTAATTGTAAAGTGCCTAAAGTGGCCCATGCATTTTTACCTAACCTTAAAACCCTGAAAAACTGTGTTAATTTTTTTATACATATATAAACTGAACATGGGGGGGTGATTACAGGCAGCTGGATGCAAACACAACGCACAGAGAGTTACACCAACCAGAAGCTGAATGTTTGCTCAGGGATCCCTCCACCAGCACTGCATGATTTTAGAAATACTGAGGTCAGAAATCTAAAACCTCGTGTGCCTCCGCCTCTCCCTGAGACATTTTGAACTACCAACAAAAGAAAAACCCTCTTAAATTTTCTGAAAATGTAAAATGTGAGTTGACCTAACATTAAGTTATCAAAGCTTCTTTTATCCAACATTTATATTAGCCTTTGAGAATCACAGTGTGTAATCTGTATGAAATCCATGAATTCTCACACTGGGAACACGACTCGTGCATATCCATGTGGACTCAAACCTTATTGTTGAGGTGCATATTTAACAAGTCTGTTATTTCTTTCATGCTGGTGTATATCTTAAAAAAAACAAACAAACAAAAGAACATACCAAAACAGAACGTGTTGTGGTTGTTTATTCTGCACATTCCTCTTTGTGTGGTAAATGTAGGTGGTGCCACAGACATGACACAACATCCAATTGACGCTGTTTGACTCCAGAAGAGGGGGCTGGTGGGTGAATTTTCAATTGAGAAGAGCCCCCTCAGCTTTGAGCACAAGAAAGACAGAATCTGGCAGGAAATTAGGGGATTTTGCCTTCAAAATAAAAGCTATCCCAAGGGGGTAGCCTGTATTTACTGTGCGTTGTTAAAGTGTTGTGTTACTGTATCAGTCCAACGTAGAGCAACAACAAAAACATAATAAATAATAAAAATGGTGCTACAGAAGGTAACTACATTTACACACGTCACTTAATACAAAGTGAGACTGCAGTACGAGAGCAGATGTGACCCTTTCAACAGTTCACCACCGTGGAAACAGCTTTCAGCAGTACCAGCTCCATGGTAGGTTTACTGTAAAAAGATCCATGGCACAACACAGTACTACTTCAGCTGTACGTGTCTTTGAAGTACATCCTGTAGGCTGTCTTTACTCGTGTACATACATGTACTCTTTACTGACACCTGACTTCACCAGGCTTTTTAAAAAGAACAAGGCCAAACACTTTGTAAGGGGGGGTTTACTTTTCTTTCACTCTGTTTCATTAATCGGTGTTGCGGTATAAATGTGATCCATAGTTGAGTCAAGTGATCATTTTTTGCCTTTGGAGTGATTCCCATTGAGCGAGTTTGCTTTTTATTTTGAAAGATTTAGCTGGAAGTCATTTCAGCGTAACTTGACTCTCTTGACAGTAGCGCGAGCCCCGGGCTTCCAAATAAGGAATGGGGCTGTTGCTGCGCACGGACACACAGACAGACACCCAGACGGACGCGGACGCTGTGGAGCCGTCAGCCAGGGTCGGCGGTCTCCAAGACGCGCGCCAGCCTCTTTGATTTGCCGCCCCGTTAAAGCCTCACACGCACCTGGAGGACTGTGCGGCCGGACGGGCGGAGGGACGGGAGACGCGGAGATTAACTTTTTGAGACAAAATTCACATTTGGTGGAATAGCAAACAAAACAACAGTTTGTAGAAAAGCGGGATTTTCCCTCCGAGGAGCCGCGGACGTTTGGTTTTGGAGCGATGAGAGGAAACAAGAGTCCGTGAACGCA
The DNA here is from genome assembly GCA_029783665.1 of Naso thynnoides. NCBI lineage: Eukaryota > Metazoa > Chordata > Actinopteri > Acanthuriformes > Acanthuridae > Naso > Naso thynnoides. The sequence continues at coordinate 28,402,250 of JAQLOL010000025.1, forward strand.
TTCTGGATTTTCTGAAGCCGTTTTACGCACGAAGCACGCTCGGAACTAACAGACGTTCAGAACTTCTGCCCCAGTTTGGCTCACCTTTCCCTCCCGGTAACGGTCACGGCTGTTTGTTTGCACAGCGTCGGGCGGAATTTCCGCCTGTGATGATGCGCTCTGGGGACTTATCGTCCTCTCCAGGCTTTTGGAATTGGTGAATGCCGGCGCACCGAGCTCTGACCGCTGACACTATGTGTCCAACGCACTCTTAACTTCAACAAGGTAAATCCTCGTTAGATGTTTTCCAGAAACACATCAGTCATGTTCACTCCTGCTGACGTCGCCGCTCACCTGTAAGTTCAGCCTGCACGCGCTGGTCCAACGCAGTTTATGTGTTGCGTCTGCGTTTTGTTTTGGTGAAATGCGTGTCGGTGTCGTCACTGATCGCAGCTGATTTTGGGCTAAATTTGCAAAAGAGAGACTGATGATGAGTTAGCGGGCCCACATTTACCGAAGACCTCTCCCGGTGATTGTGGCCGGCACCGGGTCGGAGAGCAGCTCCGTATTTTCAAGTTTCACACCCAAACGGTGTGAGCTGGTGCCGCGGCGCCGCTGTGGACAGGGAGCCGCTGCTCGGGTTCCTCAGCCAGCCCCTCAGGCTGGAGGGAGCCTCCTTCCTCCGGGAGACCGTGTCGCCTAACTTTCGCTGAAAAAGGAAAAGAACGTGTAATTGATCCGGTCTGCGCTTGTTTAGCGACATTTACAGCAAGTGAAGAGCGAGCTGAGAGGATTTCAGGGGGAACAAGCACCGCTCTGTAAATCGGCTCCAGTGAAACACACCCAGCAAAAACGATCCTTTCACTTCATGTCGGCTGCGCTCTTTACGCTTTGCAGTTGGTCCTTCACACTCATTGCTGAAGTTTTTATTTCATTTCAAACGTTCTTATCTTTTTAGCTCTCAGAGGTGATTTCTGAAAGATCAGCTGATTTCAAAGCAGCTTTGCCAATAAACTGGGCTGACGCCTCCATGACAAACTGTGGAACACAGCCCAGAGTTTGGTGTTCGGGCTCTGCGTGTCCAGCGCAGCGCTGCGTAACTGGGCAGACCTGCTGCATGACTTCCCGGACTTGGTCGTAAGTCGATGAGCTGCACAGGTCTGTTTGTATTAGGAAGTGTGACGAGAGACACTCAGTTAGAAAAGAAAGACAACTCTGAAGTTACACATTGTTGTGTGTTTTACTTAACACTTCATTCAGATTTGTGGAAAAGTACATCCAGCTGGCTTGAATGGTTTCTCATCTTTAGAGAAATCCTGCGTGGGTTTAACCGCTGATTGCACAGAGAATGCGCTCGAGTCGTGTTTAAGGCATGGTGATGATGATGATGATGATGATGATGAGGCAGGCTGAAATCATGTCCAGTGATGCTTAGAAACAGAAGCAGACGCGGAGCAGGCGGATGAGCGCCGTGCTGGGAGCCCGCCGCTGTGGCGCACTTTGGGCTGTCATCCACTGTCCTCTCCTGGTGCAAGGAGCCTCCTTCATCTCTCCTTGCACTGCAGGAGGATTTATAATGTCCACGCAGAATGCTGCATATGCACACACACGTAATGATGAGGATGAGACAGACAGATGAAGAGATGAAGGCTGTTTGTTTTTGAAAAAAAAAAAAAACTTTCCAAACAGCTTTTCATTGGATTTCCAGCCATTAAGAATCAGGCTTTGATGTGCTTGTGTGAGCAGGTTTGGTGGACACTGTGACAAATACTCCGACAGAATCTCGTCCAATTTCAGACCTTTTCCAATAACCACTTCATGCTATTGGGGGCGCTGTAAAAACACAGAAGCCCGTCCCTAGGGTAAGTCAGGTTAAATTTCCATTTGCTTATGCAAAGACTTACAACTGTTGATTCAGTAGCAGTGTAATGTTGGCTTTCTTGCCAGAGGACAGCTCGAACAGCGTGGCTCTTGCTTCATATTCGCCTGAAAAGGTGTGATGCGTCAGCAGGTGAGGATACGGCCTCAGATGTCTGTTAGAGAAGCAAACGCTTTCAGCTAATTCAGCTGTGGACATGAAAAGTGTCCAAGCTTTACAGCCGTTACGGTTTGGATGCACGTATGCTTGAATATAAGAAGGTCTGTAGCTGCTTGGTTGCCACCAATAAGAAGAGGCCAATTTAAAACACATGTACATGTTATTTTAAGTCAATTGTATCAAAGCCTCAGAGAGAAAGTTTAAACTCTCTATTGTTGCTGCTTAAGTTCATTCTTTTTGGTTGACAGCTTTTTAAAGTTGCCCAACTCGTACATTTACTCTGAGGTAGAGGTACACAGAAATACCTTTACAGGCACTTAAAGGTCAAATTTCCCTCTAACGATTTTACAGGTTCATCTTCATGTGAAATGTCCATCAGACACTTTGTCTCTGTGCATCATGGGCAACCCTTCCCAAAAACCTGGAGGACTTCCTTTGACCGATGTTGCTACGGCTTGTAATGCTGGCAGAAAAGAAGGAGAAGAAAAAAAATACAGCTGTAGATAGATACGGACTGTTTGTGCTAGGGCCCGACCGATGGGGGATTTCAGGGGCTGATACTGACACCAGTATTAGGCAGTTGGAAAATTCTAATATCCAATATATCGGCCAATATTCTATATATGACTTTTTGAAGGCAGTTATAAAATAGTTATGTAATGAAGGCAGGATATCTAACAAACTTTATTCCAAACATCAGTGTACTGACCAGTAAACGCTTCACTTATTACCAGTTAAACAATGGACCGCCCTCTGCTGGACAAACTGCATGATTACACCATTTTAAATTACGAGTCCAAGATTTTTTTCCAGCCTTAAAAAACAATTTCAATATTAACACTTATCTACGATAGCCATAAATCTGCGACAGGCCAATATTGGCAAACCAATTTATCTATCAGGGCCTCGGTTGTTTTTTTTTTTTTTGACATCGCGGTAATAGTAAAATCAAATCCCCGAAAATGTTGGTCCCACAGCATCGTTGTTTGCATCATGCTAAAAACATGAAACAACAGAGTCATGGGGCTCTTTCGCCTCACCACACATTCTTTATGGTGACTTTACGATGTTTTGTTGCAAGAAAAGATTTTTTTTTCCTTTTTCACTGTGCGTCTTAAATAAATGTAAGACCTGCCACACGACTCCAAGGAGAGTCAGGTGTACAGGACTTGCCTGCTCTTGTGACAACACTTGCATTTCTGTGACAGCGCCAGGTCCGGGGTCTGAGAACCCCCCCTTCAGGTACGGATATTAGCAGTCAACCGTTTTATCCGCAAGAAAGAGAGCAGATAACAGAAATAGACTCAACAGTAATGCCCTGACAGGCACGGCTGGCTCCGAGTCACAGGGATGAGACAAGCCGGCAGCACAACACAGGCCTTTTCAGAGGCATCCATGCGTGTTTTTTAACCCAGATGTCCTCCTTTGTTTCTGCATCTTTCTCTACCTCGGAAAATACCCTAGCCGTCGATTCACTCGCCTTCTCTCCATCTTCTCATCCTCTGATCAGTCCCCTCCAAACAAGGCTGCAGTGTCCAAGGCTGTGTGCTATCAGAGAACCTCATATCTGAATTTGTGACATCAGAGGGAGGAAGAGGAGACAGTGAAGGGGGAAACAGAGGGAGTCATTCAAAGAGGGGAGATGAATAGATGGGTGACGAGGAGACAGTCAGCGGGATGATAGAAGATGGATTAAAGGCGAGATAGAGAGGGACTGTAGGCACGGGGATGTGTGACACAGACAGACAGAGCTATTCTGCTGCCTCTGAGCTTCACAGACCGCTTTGTGTGTGACACACACCGTGCTTTGGACTCAATACACAGCAATCAGTCAGCACAGACAGGCTAGTCACGCGCACACACACACACATACACATACACACTCAAAACACAGACCCTTTAAAGGTGACACATGCCAATATCCCCTGTCCTGAAAGTTCCTAATGGCTTCTCGTCAGCGCCGTGGGGAAAATATCTTTGCTCAGAGCTACTTGGAGGTTGACCAGATCCTGCGAACCCATTGGCTCTCCTAATTAGGAACTAAACAAGGAGCTTGAGAGGGGGGCTTAATGAGGCTTGGCCAATGTGTGGAGTGAAACAGGAAATTAGGCCCACAACCATGTAACCGCCACAAAGACTTACAATGAGGAGCCTCAATGACTACATCTACACCTCAGCTGCCATGCTCAGCTCTGCATGGATGTCAGTTTGGATTGCTTTAAATGATCAGGATGTTGTTCGTTTATGATGCCAGTATGAGCCGATGGAGGTGTCGAAACAGACACGCAGAGAGCTTTTGAGAAAATGTCGTTTCTGGCTAAAATTAGCCACTGTAAGGCTAGTCATCTCATTAGCTAAGAGATGGTTTTTAGCTACATTGATACATTTCAATGAGTGAAGATTTCACCAGAAAAATACCCTGTGTGAACGTCCTCCTGAGAAAATAACAGCATCCTTGTTCTGTTTAGTCTGTCTTGAACATCTGTGTGAAAATGTTGAGAGCAAATGAAGATGTAACAGGACGTAGCTTTAAAACATAATAAGTAGGAGGCTGAGTTGGATGGATGGGCCAACAAATTGTGTAGCTTTGACACGGGAGGCAGTGATTTGTTTCGCTGTCAACAGTCAACACAATGTTCTAATAAGCATCATCATGATCAGTTCTTAACCTTAATAAAGCGTCAAGACAGTTCATTTGTACTTGTACTGTACGACACAGAGTGTCACAACAAAATACAACTTTTTGTTCATGCTGCACACATAGAATATGCAGACAATAAACTGGGATCAACACGCAGAATGCAGCGTCATATGCAGTTATTTATATCCAAAAAATACCTATTAAGATTTACATCCAGGTGGTTATTTAGTGTACGTTTCAGTTTTTGTCTGGGGCAATGTAAACAGCAGAAACAAGACAGTGAGGATAAAGTCTTCAGCATCTCAACGTTCAGAGTTCAACATGTGGGAAACCCTGTCCATCAACTGTGTCTGCAGCACGCGTCGCTGATGTAAAACACAAAGGGCCTCACTTTGATGATGACGCTGGTTCAGCTGGGATGTGTCCAAACCAGACAGCCCATAATTTGGGTCCAAAGAGGATGAATTCACTTCCCAAATTAATCATAGGTGTGTTTTGGGCATGACATGGATGAAACCAATCAGTGTGTCGTCTCCCATCCCCTTTGAAAGTCAGGTGTGTTTGGACAAGGCGCATTGCTATTTACACGAGCGGAGACAGTCTGTCACAGAAGTGAGTGTTTCTGCGCCGGCAGATCATCTACACAAGCATCCGTAGTATTACAAAGCTCCCTGAGGTGAGGCAGGCTTAGGAGGACACCAGAGCAGTGGCACAAAGCCCAAAGAGGTGAAATGATGACGTCAAAGATGAATATTAAAAAATATACATATTAAAGTAACATTCACTGATTTGTCAAAGTACCAACTGACAGTTTTTCTTGCTTCTTTGAGAAGACTTTTCGGCCAGAGCTGACTTCATGCTCGCTCTCTTCACAAGTATTATGGGTAACACTTTACTTAAAGCATCCATCTGTAATGCATTATGAACATACGTACAATACATTATAATGCGCCCATAGTTCTGTATAATCATATATATATATATAAGCAGGGTTAGACTTAAACCTAAATCTGACCGTAACCACATATAGCTCATCGTTAGTGCATTCATAATGTGTTGCAGTGTGTTTTATATGTTCATAATGTGTTAGAATGCACTACAGAGACAGGCTTCACAGATGTGTTACAGAATTATGCATTTACTTTCATTAGATAGTTGCACGATATAGACCATGTGTGTACCAAGACATCTGAGAAATTAAGAACCCTCCAGGCAGAGTTTTGTAATGTCATGGCTAATATCAAGGACAGCTTTGCAGCGTGGTTGAATTGTTTGTTGGCAAAGTGTAAGAAAACATTCATTCCAAACAGACAAAATTATAATTTACTTCCATTTATTTCTAAGCTCAGTCATGAGTGAAATGACAACAGTCTTGTGAGACCCTTAAGTGTTTTCGAAACTCTTTGATAATTAATCAAACTTGACGAGGAGCTACTTGCTGCCTTTTGTCAGGAGACAACTGTTGAGGGAGCAGCAAACATACACTGAGTCAAGATTTTGCTGCTTCACAAATGTATTTGTAAACACTCGTGCAGTTCCTGTTCAAAACGTTCCTGCTGGGATGGCTTGGCCCCCGGTAGTGCTGCTCGCAGCTGTCACAAGAACCACTAATCTAAACAGTGCCACAGTCAAGACTGCGCTTCCTCGGGTCCTGAGAAATACACCTGTCATGACACAGATGTGTCCCCTAGCAATGCAAGAGTATACACGTCATTTTGGTGCAACATGCCTACTAAAATATTCTATGGCTGCTGTCAAAGCCCCATTCAGTATCTGTGGAAAAGCTCCAGAATTTATGTCGATTGCGCACCTCGAGGTAATGTCGTTCCCCACAGCAAGCGGTGACACTGTATCCAGAGAAGGTGGAGCGTCACAAAGATGGCACATCTACATCTACAAGGGCAATCTACTCAATTAGAGATTGTATGTCAAGAAAAAACACCGTTTAATAGTGAATGCAGGACAGTAAACGTGCTACTGTCAATGCCAACACCAAGGCATTTGAGACCAGGATATTCCAAAGGACCACAGCTTTCATCTCTGATGTTGCATCCCAGATGTTTCAGTTTTGCACAACAGAAATGCAGACTTTAACGGTTTCATGCAGTGTATATCATGTCTGGTCTGAGTATTTTTGGATGTAAAGTAGGGTGACTAGACGTCCTGAAAAAACGGGACAGTCCTGCATTACAAGTATCTGTCCAGAATCCTGTCCTAATTGTCCTAAAAATTTGACTTAGCCATAATTTTGATTATAGTCTAATAAATAAATAAATACTGATGGCTGGGAGTCACTTTGTGGCGTCACCCTGCAGTTGGCTCTGCTCTGGCTGCTCTGGTTGTTTAAATGAACTCTTTTTGCTTTTTGTTCATGTTCTGGCTGCACAGTAGTGCTGCGATAGCTGCTACTGCAAGGGCGACGTTATGACATTGTATATATATATATATATATATATATATTTTTTTTTTTTTTTTTTT
>JAQLOL010000025.1:28421886-28435989 GCA_029783665.1 Naso thynnoides
AAATCTGATGATTTAAACAGTTTTTGAAGTTTCTGGCTATGACAAGTGGTGTATTTATGGCAACACATTTTATAAAAGTGTTTTTCTGGGCCCGCCGGTGGGCCCAGGGATAAGTCAGGAACACTTCTCATAGTTGTCTGATTTCCATTAGCACACATTGTAATTTGCCAGTCTTGATTGCCCACTGATTGGCTCGTCAGCTGTGGCAGCATAAATATGCATTTTGCATTTACAGGTGAAAAGTGCTAATGGGTCTGTTGAAAGAAGACTGTGAGGGTTTCGTTGACACGGCGTCAGCAGGCTGTTAACCTCAGCCAGCATCAGGTCTGGTAGCTCCCCAGGCAGCAGCCAAACACAAGTTTCAGACTTTCCGTGGAGCAGACAGCCAGGCTGCCAATCGAAGGCCTGCTTGACACAGAGCCATTGTTTGCTTGGCTCAGGGTCAGAGAGTGAGCAGTATACAAAAACAGACAACACACACTTCCAAATCAAGTGTCTGTTGCTCCCCTTCTCCTCCTTGATGTCCAATGGAGGAGCTAAACGTGTTGGAAGTGATTTTTGTTGTTGGCCTTTAATTATTCTCTGCACCATCTGCCCTCTTTGGAACCTGGGAAAGCTTTATCTCTGACTTTGCTGAAGGAACAGATTAGATGTTTTTGTCAAAAAAGTTTGAGTTTCTGCAGCTGGCACTGTTTTTACTGTCTGCTCATGCTAACTACTCCAGTCGCTGGAAATGGGAAACACGACATGCTTCACTCGCTGTGCACCCACTGTTTTTTTGTTTTCTTTAAATTTTAGTATAGATCTCGCCACTACTTTTGTCAGAGAGCCAAATGTTAAAACTTTCCTAACTTTTTATTTTCATCAGTATGAGAGCAGCAACACAGACATGAATTTAAATGAAAATGCCACAGCCCATTACTTTAATGTGGGCTTACACAGAGGAAATAAAATGTGGATGAAAATATCTGCTTTGTGAAAGTGTAGCACAGAAAGTTTAGGCGAGGCAGTGGAAACAAAGCTTGCCGTGGAGACTAAATGTGTTGTGACTAAAGGAGGGGAGCAGGTAGCTGCCATAGGCTCAGTGTGCGGTGATGAAGTGGACCTGTCAATGTGTGTAATCAGCCATGTACACTGTGGCCAGCCACCAGAGACACACACTCACTCTGTCTCTCAAAGTAACACAGCACAAACCCCAGACCATTCGCTGAAGATACTCAGCATTCGCCGTTATTCTGCTCTGTGAGTGTGTGTGCAGCTATTAGCACACCCTCATCAACCCAAACACAAGCACTTGGACGACAGCTGTGTCTGGAGGTTTTGAGATATTCGATTCCAGATAGCCCGCCTTCCTCCTCATTCGCCTTATTTATACACAGTTTGGAGAAAAATGTGTTTTTCCCAACATGACATTGAGACACTGCCTTCAAAGGTTTTCTTTTGAAACTGTCACAAAAAAGAACTTTGTTTTTGTTGCTCTAAAAGAATTTAAACCTGAGACAGTCATTAGAGAGCGAGACCTCTCACTGACCGTTCATTTCCTGTGTCAGTGTCACATGGGTTTCCCCACGGCCCCGCCCCTTTAGGAGGCTATAAGCAGTCTTGAGTCTATTTGTTCTTATGGGAGAAGTGAACATGATCACAGATTGTGACCAATTCTTTCGCCCCATCGTCACCAAGTTACAGATTGGACCCATTTTTCACAGACACATATCTTCTGACCATTCTGACACTAAAATGTCATTTTTCAGACACACAAATCAGGAGAAAATGAACTTTGTTCCAGACCTGTCTCCGTCTCAGCGACACATTCTCGTGAGATGTGGGAACTGAATTAAAAGTTAAAATTTACATCACACGTGTATCATACGAAAATCCATCTGCTTTAATCCATTCACACGACGTTATAACCCTTCCAGACAAGTCGGAGGGATGGTGGTTCCTAACTGTCTCCATTGGAGATGTGACTCCGCCCACTTAGGAAACACGTAGTGTGTATGCCATTTCACACCACTGGCACAGTGCAGAGTGGGTAATCTGGTGTTAATGATTAAATATCTTTGTTTAAACTAGCAGCATAACGAACATACTGTGGCTCACAAAGTAAATGACTGGCTATAGTTGAGAATGTGAAAATTACTGCAAATAACAGCAAAAAACACGGTCACACATCCATCACAACAATCACACACACACATAATAAGGAGGAAAGTGCTTCTTGAAGCATTTTTATTTTATTAAGAAGCAGAAGGGACTGTGCTATAAAACATGTTGTTTTAGAAAAAAAAAGACTGGTCACTAAGAAAATATTAGTCAGATATATTTTACCTAACAATGTGTCTGCTGTAGTAACTTTATTGGAGCTGCAATGATTAATCAAATTATCGATTAAGCTATCGATAAAAAAAAGTTAATTGCCAGCTATTTTGAAAATAGATTAATTGTTTTATGTATTTTTAAAATAAAAAAGTAAAAAGAGTTTCTGGTTTAGTGTCATCTATGTGAACATTTGCTGCTTTTCTGTGTCATTTATGATAAAAAAAAGAGGGTTCTTATTTTTGTGTGGCTGTTTGGACAAAAGAAGCAAACTGAAGACGTCACATTAGGCTCTTGGAAATTAAAATGGGCATTTTTCACTCTTCTGTGGCATTTTGTGGAATAAACGATCAATCCGTTTATGGTAAAAATAATCGTCAGATTAACTGATAATGAAAATAATCATTGGTTGCATCCCTAAACCACCTGGTTTAATAGACTATAAGAGTCACAGGATGTAAATTATTCCATGGAGCTGATGGAGACTTTAACTGCACATACAGCCATACTTTCAGCTTGTCTAACATTATATGAAAGCAATCCGATTACCCAGAAATGCATTTTAATGCAAAGTGTAATCTGGTTATTGCAGATGATTGCCTCTCTTTCTCTCTGTCTTAATCCCTGTAAAAACTGTGTGCACGGCCCCGTATAGAAATAAACATACGTGCCTCAGGACAGGTTTAGTTGAATAAGTCAGTGAGTTATAAGCATATGGCTTCAGTGAAGTGATGTGTGTGTGACTTGTTTACGTATATGTGGCCGATGGCTCCATATGGAGAGGGGGGATATCATAAATCCATTACTCTGGGGGGCAGGGAGATGCTGTGTGGGCTCCATGGCCCCTTCCCTCAGGGGATGATTGTAGAGGAACCACAGTAATAGTTGCCGGCGTTGGGTAATTGTGCCCTGAAGGCATGTCATGTTTTTTCACTTCTGCACTGAGGATTCACACCAACAGCCCACAGGCGTTTAAAATGAGCATGGCATCGACAGGAAGTGCACGGAGATACATGAAGGGAAGAAAGAGTGAGATGACAAAGACGAAAGAACGGAGGGGACACCGAGAATCTTGTGTCACGTCAGATTTGCGGCTGAGAAAAAAAAAAAAAAAAATCATTTCAGCCTCCTAGTGGTGATTACATGTGGAGCAGGTGGAGATTCTGGGGCTCTGACGTGTGCCCTCTGCTAGTGCGAGCTGTGGAAACAAAGTCAGAGAGTGTCATTTGCCCTGAGGAGGGGGTGCGTGACCCCGACACCTTTCACAGTCCAGCTTTGAGCCCCTTGAACTTGTATGCATTCGCACTTCTTCAGCCAAAACCTCTGTGAGCAGAGTCAGCTCACTGACGCCCGTATGTTGCTTTGCTGCCAGTATTTAGCTGACACATGTTATCCCCGACATGTACCCCCTCTGCACGTGCACCTCATCTTACATTCCGTGTATTGATTTCTCAGCATTTATCCTGTAGTAACGACGGAGTCTCACATTAGAGAAGCTGGAGAAACTGAATGCTGCATGACATGGAGTCAGACAGACGGCGGACAGCGGCACGGACAAAAAAAAAACAACCGTCTGATGGAATGGAGGGACCGCAAAATGAAACGGGCACGACCACGTGCTGCTACGGTGCTGCTGTATTGTCTACAAAGAAAATAATTGGATATACTAACTGAAATTATTTTGTGACAAGTATTTTATGTAGCCTAACTTTTCAGTTATGCATGTAGCTGTGAAATGCAGCTTTTTCCTGATTTTCTGTTATGAACATAAAAGTTAAATTCCTTCTAAAACATGAGGTTTGTGAGCACAGTCGGCTTTGTGCTGACTGCCGGCCGTATGTCGGCTGTTCCTCTGACACCTCAGTGGGTTTTCAGGCTGTGGTGAAAACAACTCCGGGTATTATTGAGCCAAATGAATCAGCTTCTCATTGTCAAGATCAGACATGTTTTCTCCTTTTATGAGGCTTTGAGGATTAACGTAACATCCGGTTGTAAGTTCTGTTGTGGGAGACGGCAAAAAGTTCAAATGTTTGCCGGCGTCCTCTGCTGTCCTGCTCTCGTCAACGTAAACGACACGAGGTTTGCTGTCTTTTTTTTTTTTTTAATAAGTGAATGTGTCGGTTTTTTGTTTTGTTTTGTTTTTTAAGGCATTCCAGTTTTCAGTTAATGCACATTGATCCACATCAGGCCCTCATGTGATGGTTTTGGGCATCAGGATGTGTGTGTGTGTGTGTGTGTGTGTGTGTGTGTGTGTGTGTGTGCCACTTAGTGCGACAGTGAGGCTCTTTGATGTGTTTGAATAGTTTTTACACTACAATGGAGCTCTGTGTCACAGAGGAGCAAGAAATCTCAGCCTCTGACACACAATACTCGCTGTAAATACTTTTATTGTTGGTGTTGTTCTGCACATGAGTGTGTTGACAGTAGAGCCTCAAACTGAGTCCACTGAAGACGTGAATACCTCGTTATCACAGGCACAGTCGTGTATCAGATGAACTGAATGCAATAACAGTACGTACATTTATTTCACATGCTTTTTATTGTAGTTATCAAGGGCAATTTTGTTGTGTTGTTTTGTTTGCGAGGTTACTAGAAATGTGTTTAAATAAATTGCATTCTCATTTCATTTGCAAGAACTTGAATGCAAACAGACCTGCACCTTTCCCGCCGGCAGCGATGCACTGAAAGAAATCGCTCAACTGAGAAAAATTATTGATTAAAACACAACTAAAAGATCCCGGTGACGTACAGGAACAACGTCTGTTTAGCTACAGTTTGTCTTCGTCTCAGTTAATCGCAGTTCAGCTTCGAGTTGGAGCGATGACATGACATCCTGGTCCTTCTTTCATAAATGTGCGTGCGTGAAAGACAGATGAAAAAGGAACACACACACACACACAGACACACGGAGACAGCTCTCCCTCTCTCACTCACACACACACACACACACTCACACACACACACACACACAGATCAAACCTATCCAAGTCATTTATTCCTTTGTGCGTATGCAAGCCATTTGCAATCTCGAGTCCACAGGTGCCAGCCATAAATTTCCCCCCATTGATTTGTAGTATATATGGATTTTTCTCACCACCCGGAAGCTCAAGACTAAAATAAGCTTTGTTTGGCAGCTCACACACTTGTAAATCGTTCTGTGACATTTTGATAGCAGGTGACACATTGGGGGGGAGAACAAATATCTTTAGAATGGGACAGGATTAAAATCTGTCAGTCAAAGAATCTATTATCAACAAACCGGTGTACGGTGCTCGCAGCCAGTGCTGATAGGTGGCTGAGAGTGACAGGAGAAGAAGAAAAGGAGCGACGAAGTTTAAGGTAAAGAGAAGGAGGCGCTCGGGGGACCAGGTCTGTCAGTCAGCCCCCCCGCCCCGCCGGTAAACAGAGTGGTAAATATTTCAGCCGTCACGGCCGAGTGTAGGCAGCTGGTCCCTTTTGCATGGCAATGAGAGGAAAGGAGGAGAGCCTGTCTCAATGGAGCCCTTCAACCCTGGGAAACCTCCACACACACGCACACACACGCACACACACGCACACACACGCACACAAACACACACCCCTGCACAAACACACACAGGACAGTGCAGGTCTGTGCTGCCTCGCTGGCTTCTGTCTCTATTCCCAAAGACTCCTCTGCTGCTCCTCATCAAACGTCTGAAATGGTTTAAATACTTTCAGCTCTGTTTCTGTCCGGTTCTTATTTTTCTGTTATGCTTCACGGCGCCGTTAGCAAGAAAGAAAACAAAAACAACATGGTGTGACCTCAAACAGCTGCATTAAAGTAATACAGAGTAGAGAAGTGCTGTCTCAGGCTCTCACTGTTGTCAGGTTCATACATAAAAAAATTACACGTGTGAATTTTAGTTTGTGCAACAGCAATTCAAAGGTATTTGTCATTATGAGTGTGTGAGCAGGACAGGAAGTGAGCGAAGAATGAGTGATGGGAGGGTCGTGTTCAACGGGCAGGTCACGGAGGTCAGTCATTGTTGACAGCTTTCATTCAAAATCACTTTATTTAGAAACTTTATCAGGACAACAAGAAGGAGTTAGTCAGGTTTGTTTTTTCATGTTTGCTCCAAAAGAATATGTTAGAACGCGCCTGTTGTGCTGTATAGTCACAGATAAAATCAGTGTTGGCAGTAACTAGTAACGTAATGAAATGACGGAATTTAATTACAAAAAAATGTAACTGTAATCAGTTACAGTAACTTAGAAAAAGTGTGTAATTAAATGACAGTTGCATGTGAAAATGTTAATGATTACACAGGAAGTTACATCTGAATATTTTCTGTAAAACATTCGGGCTATTTGTTGAATAATATTCATTTTGATGTGCACAGTGTTTTCTTTGGTCATTTCCTGCCGTTTCGTACAGTTTGATGCTGTTCTGATGCTTTTGATTGGTTCTTGTTTGAACGTGCAGCGTCCCACGTCTGCCGTTAACACTGCCGGCTTTAAACATTCAAAAATGGTCAACAGTCCAAAAACTTACTTAAAAATTCAGAAAAGTCATCAAAAAGAAATCAAATGTAATAAGTTACATTACTTTGATGAAGTAATTGAAATAGTTACTTATGATAATCTGTAATCCATTACATTTACAAAGTAACCTTCCCAATCACTTCAACACATGAGAAGTGCTCATAATGTGTTATAATACATTATAGTGACAGGCTTCATACACTGTTTCCTGCACTTTCTATACAACATACTCACTGTTTGTACATTTTATTAGAGCAAAAACCTTCTAAGTTACTATATTACTTTATTCCTCCAATTACTTGGCAGACAGAGGTACATTAAGCTGAAGGAGTAAAGTAAGAAGGACAAACTGGTATTACGTAGCTGTGTACTGCAAAGGCAAAAATCTCATTTATGAAACAAAAAATGACGGCTAAATGTTTTGCTCACGTCAGCTTAGCGAGGTCACTTCCACAGGGTGTTCTTCGTCACTCAGAGCTGAGGCTCGGCAGAAAACGCTCCATCGTGCACATTTTCAGAGAGCTGAGCTTCGGCGTGGACAAGATGTCCAGATGATGTTTGTTCAGAGGGACGGAGAGAGCTCGATGCCACTTTTTCTCTGCTGTGACTTGAGAAGACTAAATGTTCTGAGACACTCTGGTGTTGATCAGGAAGTATCTTCATGGGGCGCCCGGTGGCTCAGTGGGTAGAGCAGGCGCCCCATATACAGAGGCTGTGTCCTCGCCGCAGCGGACCCGGGTTTGATTCCACCTGTGGTCCTTTGCTGCATGTCACTCCCCCTCTCTGTCCTGTTTCCTGTCCACTCTTCTGCTGTCCTGTCCTAATTTAAAAAGAAAAAAAAGCACAAAGTATCCTCTGAATCCGTCAGGGCCAAAAGGATTCAGGTAAGTAAGTGAACAACAAGTGTACTAGTGTTTGCATTCTGTCAAAAAGCAAGGGCAGCGAGTGTGACTGTAGAATCATCACACATTGTTTACTTCTCCAACAATAAACAACAACATTGCTCTCCTCTGATCTGGAGCTCAGAAAACTAAAACTGCCATTTTCAGACGGAGGGTGAACATCGTGCTTCTGTTCACGTGTGGGTTTGTTCGTTACGGGTGATTGTTTCTAGAACAACAGCTGATCGTGCTGCTCTTTCAACCTAACCGACGACAAACACAAACAAAAGCCAAATGTGGGAAATGTTCCTGTTCGTTCACATTCACACTTTTCTTTCCCCTCATGTCGGCTGCAGTTGTGGTTTAGATAAAGAGTTGTTTTGTTTTGTTTTGCTTTGATTGTTCTTCCCGTGTCCTGGTTGTGTGTCTGTGGTTAGTTTGGGGGCTGGTCTGAAGCTCAGCAGCAGGTTTCGTCTGCGCACAACAACACCATCACATGTGTGCTGATCAGTGGAGCTCCTCTCTAAAGCTGCACCACGCATTGTTTGCTTTTCTGTTCCGTCTTACAGTAATAGCCTGGGTTCAGAGTCCTTATCGCTGTGTTCGAGCAGAACAGGTTAATGTTGTTCCACTCCGACTCACACAGCTGCACCTACACACACACACACACACACACACACACACACAGGCCCTTCACTGTATTCACGGTAGATCTGTGGAGCATGACAATGGAATAGATTGACCACACAGAGGTCTTACAATGGGAGCAGTGAAGTGTGTGTGTGTGTGTGTGTACCGGGTTGATGATTGAGATTTTCCTTCCGTCCCTTAAAAATCACAGGTGTGTTTTGGGCGTAACGAGGATTAAAGCGTTCAGTGTGTCGTCTCTCATCTCCTTCAAAGCCGGGTGCTCTGACAAGGCGCGTTGCTGTTTAGTTGGCAGCTGCAGTCTGTCACAGGAGTGAGCGGAGGAAACGTGCGTGTTTGAGGTGAAAGCTCAGGAGCAGATCATCCCCGAGAGCAGCAGTCACCCACCGAAGCTCCCGAGGGGGAAGCAGGTGAAGGGAGGGAGCGTCCTGGACAGACACACAGAGACGGAGGAATGACGACGGGAGACGAGGAAAGCAGAAGCGCCGCTGCAGACAGTGATGCACTGACACGCCTTATGACCGTGTGATTACTGTCATTGGAACAGAAGGCACATTTTCTAAAAGATCAACATTTTTTTAAGGTTGACCACTACAAGGCACTTAAGGTCAAGCTTACATGAAGAACTAGTACGACTGTGTGAGCCGTGTTTGTTGAAGCAGCGGAGCCCCCGATGTGTTTCTGTCTTTTAGGGTTAACTGAAGTCTGTGGCAGCCAACACAGCCGTACGGTCAGAGGTGGTGGAATCTGGCACACTTGTAAAGGGTCACGCCAAGTGGACATGACGCAGATTTGACATCAGTTGGCCAAAGGATGGCGCTATGGTAAACAGCTGAAAATGCAAACTTCAAACACACATATCTCATGCCCCGTTTGACTGACAGTCATAAAACTGTGCTCACATATTCCATCAGTTACAAGGTCCATGACTTCCAGTCACAGGACTTTCTGCCATTTTGATCCTACTCCGCCCAGAAGTTTTTACTGATCCATGCAAAACTTGGTACGCACCATCTGGAGACCAACATCTACCATTTCATCTCAGCAAAAGCTTGAAAAGTAAAGGGAAAAAAAAACAGCCGTTAAGAGCAAATGGAAATTTCAGAGGGTGTGACTTTTCAGAAAAAGGTGGCTATTTTTTACCAAACTTGGCAGAATGGTGCTGATCTCACACTGATCAGCCAGAGGGTGGCGCTATAGCAAACAGTTGTAAATGCAGAATTGAACAAGCACATCTCAGCATTTCAGTATTTCATTATCCAAACAAGTTTCCCACAAGGACCCATGAGCTCCACACGTTACATTTTCAGCTAATTACAATATTATGAAAAATACTCAAAGAAGTAGTGTGCAGTTTTTGGCGCCATCATTGCCACTCACAGTTGATGCAGTCACACACACACACACACACATGTGGCCAGATTTCAAACAATGCTTCAAATGGTGCTCTTATTCTGACATGAAAGGCTGCAGCAGCACCTATAGCTGGCTGATCAGCTGTCCTGAGACTGTGCAGAACGGTCGAGGATCCGTGCATCCATAAGGATTTTCTGACTGCTTGGCCTCTGGTTGTTGCTTGCAGCTGGATTTTTCTTCCATTTTAACACATCTAATACTTAAGGAGGAGGAGGAGGATGCCAGAGGTCTCAGCCAGACGTTGTTGTGTGATAGTTTAGGTAATTATCCACTCCATGTGATCTCTCTCATTCCCAGTCTTACCAGTTCAGTTTGTCAGGAGAGAGTCCGTGATACGTGTGAAGGGCACAACTACACAAAGAGGTAAAGTGAGAGAATGTTTCATCTCAGTACCTGCTCGTACTAACCACCTGTGCTCTCTCTTTTCCTGCCTCATGGGTCTTTCTGCAAGTCACATGATGCAAAAGCCACAGCTGTAGCGAACTGGAATAATTAGCTGGGCAGTCGAGTAGCAGCAGCAATCAAGTTTTCTTCTAAATGACCGCTGGTGTTTCCAGTCAGGAGTTTCAGAGTAAGCGAGGTGGAGGCTATGTGATTTCAGATCTGATTGGACGCTACTGGGCTCGTGACTCCCTGAACTGGCGGATACTGAGGAGCGGAGAAAGAATCCTGCAGGGTTTTAGAAAGCACTTCTGCTGTGTCGAGTCTCTTCAGCGTCGGCATTCTACGCTGGAGATTTGTGTGTTGCCTCGTCTAAATGAGTGGGTTCTCCCTTTTCATCCAGCTTCAAGCCAAAATGTTCCAAAAGTATCATTGGAGGTGTAGAAATTTCTCGAATTTAAGATGCATTGCAGATGAAGAAGACTCTTTATCGATGCAGAGACACGACATAACCGAGAGTTTGCTGCCTACACAAAACTACAGACTCACAAAATACACTCATTTAGATCAGAGAGCAACAGCAGAGTATGAAAGTGACTGTAACACTAACCCACTAACACGCACAGTGAGAGCAGACTCCTGCTGCAGAGGTCGCAGCTTCATTCTGACATTAGTTCAGTCAGACAGCTCGCGCTTAGAATGTTTATTGCTGCAGCAAATGCATGTTACATGTTTGGCGTCCAGGCTCCGACCTCATCACCTTCCACTGATGGGTTCACACAGAGATATTGAGGAGTGATGAGAAAACACATAGCGAACCCCCCCGGAGCCTGCAGGTGGATGCTGGGGGGGAGGTGGGGGAGAAACAGTGAGCACGATACTGACGCAGGGCAGCAGAGCGTTGGACTATCAATCTTGATCAGTCTTAAATAGAGCGCCAGATTGGGAGGGTGCGTTTGGTAGATGATTGTGGAGGGCGGGGCTTGTCACATGTGTGTAGCAGTGCAGCTCGAGTTGTCCGCCTGAACTGGCTCGCAGGCGTCGCTCCACTTGTTAGCTGGATTTAGATTAGCTCATGCTGTTAGCGATGCTGCAATAACGCCGTTAAGTCTTTGGATCTCAAGACTTCGCACGTGTTTAGCTGCTGCTACCCCCTACGCACACACACACACACACACACACACACGCACACACACACACACACACACACACACACAATTGCTTTCTTCTTTATTGCAACTCTCTTCAGTTTAGCAGCCAACGTTACTTCAGGCTACATCTAAAGTCCTGTTGACATTCTCCCTCTGAGACAACAGGATGTGCGTCTTCTTCGCTGGTTTTACTGATGGACTAAACGCCGCACTGCTTCCCACTGTAGAACATCGTGCTTTTCGCTGGTGAGCGAACGGGGTGCACAGCTCCACAAACAGAAAATCAGGGTGTCGTGGCCAATGTGTAACTTCTGAAAGCACTTTCTAAATACACGGGGAGTTCAGATTTCAATGACTGCTCGTATTAATCGATGAAAAAGCAGTGATATAGAAAATTAGGGATGCAGCACAGTGCAGATGTATCAAGGATCGTTTTGCATTTGAACTGTTGACAGGTGAATGGTAATCAGATTGTGAGGCCAGTAAAGATTCACACTGTGAGCTGCCACAGTTTACATCTGGAGGAATGAAAAGACAGAGCACGATGTCTGTGACATCACACGCCGATTTTCGGAATTATTGGACGTCAACTGTGATTGACTTTTTAATAGCACAGCATTATTTTGGTGGTTATCACAGCCCTAGTTTCTAAGCTGGATCTGTGTGTGTGTGTGTGTGTGTGTGTGTGTGTTTAAAAAGCTGTGAAAAAGTGCAGTCAAAAAACTTGTTTCCCGGGTCATTTACGAGCTGATTGTGTGTGACAGGCTTCCTCCATCGTCTATCAGTGTATTGCAGTAATTCATCCTCAGCCCAAAATAGACGGGAGTGTTTGGAAAGCTCAGGAACACAACCTGTGAAATCTGATTTCAGTCCCTGAAATAGTGTGAGGAGGAATCTCGCCTGTGTGTCTGCTCGCTAAACACACGGTTTTGTTCTCGTGTTCTTTCATACCATTATGAGTGTGTCGACACGTACCGGTGTGAAGACACGTTTGAAATCTCACAGTCTCACAAAGACACACGCAGTCTCCTGAATCCAGTGTTGGTCTTTCTCCCTCTCTCATCCGCTCTTTATTTTGCCTCTTTGATGGGAGACTTACAGTAAATGTAGTTCTGAGTGCATATCCTGATAAACATGCTTTGAAAATCCACTGCTGATACGTGATATTTTGAAGGTTGTGTAGTTGTTCCAAAAGCTTCAAAAATGAACTTTTCGGTTATTTCCTAACACTAGAGGTCCTCGGCCTCTGTCTCATGATTTAGCTGCTAATTCTGCTGTGACCACTGAAGAGACGTTAAAGATGTCCATACAGTATTTATGCAGTGTAATGTGTAATATCCATCTCTCATAATAAAAAGTTTTTATAACCTATTGTATAAAACACTGGCTTAGAGGGATCAAATCACAGTTCATGCACTCCTCATTGCATTGGCATTATTAAAGAAGAACTTTGTTTTTTTTTACACCTGAAGCCTTATAATGAGGATTTTTAGAATCGTTTACGATGTTCTGCAGCATTATTATGTTGGTGGGGTCCTCTCATGTATCGACACCAAAACACAAAGCTAAACATGGATATATAACCCACAAGCGACTCTTTCAGCTGCTTTACAAACAAACAGCCGTTTCTTCGAACAGCTAAAAACCTTCCTCAAAACGTCTAAGAAGAACAGTCCACAGTTCCTGCCGTGTGAATGCAATAAAATCGGAGGTACATCAAACTATGAAGTGGTTCCTGCAGTCCGATAGTGCCTACTGTGGCCAAAACAACAACTTTTCATTTTTTTCCTTGTCCGACATGAAATGTTGCCTGCATCAGATTTAAGGCTAAGTCGTACTTCCCACATCCGTGTGTCTGCGAGGTCCACGCTGATCCCTCTGCCCATGTCGGCGTGCAGCCCAAAATTTGTGACTGCGCAGATTGGCCCTTTGAAGGCGCACCGACTGCGCATGCACTTTCACGTGTGTCAGTAAAGCGACGTTTTGACTGAACTAGTTGTGCTGTAGATACACTGATTCACAGCAACATTTTAAACTAAAAGATTTCTCAACAACAACAACAACAACAAAGAATCTAATCCGTCCCACTCAGGTAAGAATTTGCCCTCCTTCATGTCCTGAACCTTATTTTTCTTCTCCTCTTGTCTCTGCCTGGATGACACGAGTTTAGTTGTAGCTGCGACATAAGTAATGTCAGTCTGGCTGAAAATGATAAAGGAAAACAAGTGCAGCCACTAAAACTTTTGTTATCTTTTGTTTGTTCTGCTGCGATCTGCTCACCGCGTATCACGGCCAGACCGGCGTGGACCATCGTTTCGGTGTGAATGAAACCTTTTATTTTTCCCAGACTGCACAGGGGACGAGCCCGCGGACGCCCAGCGCTTCTAAAGGCCTTTAGAAGAAGCATTATTTACAAACTGGGTTGGAGGTCATCACAACCAGTCTGATGTGTGTTTGCGTGTGTGAGATCGTTCAGGAGCAGCTTGGTGTTGTTGACATGATTAATGAAGGTATAAACAGTAAACAGTGAGGAGCTGTGCTCTGACGCCGCTCCTCACTGTGCAGATTTAAAGGACCTGAAGAAAAAAAGAGGAAGAGGATAAAGCAGCTATGATCAACAGATACTGCTGCCTCCTTGTTTTTGTGCTTGTACTTATAGATCAACGCCGACTTCTTTTTTGGAATCTCCTGTTTTATCCACAAAAAGTTTGTGTGTGTGTGTGTGTGTGTGTGTGTGTGTGTGTGTGTGTGTGTGTGTGTGTGTGTGTGTGTGTATTTAAAAATTTATATTATAGATTGATGTATAT
>JAQLOL010000025.1:28436089-28453850 GCA_029783665.1 Naso thynnoides
CTATTACATTTCCAGAGTTACCTTTCCAACCCTGTTTTTTTTATGGCTTATTGTTGAGAAATGCAAAAGATTGCGTTAGTCCGTCTCCTTTTACGTTCGACTTGCTTATCTGTCAGGTTTTACTGAGCTCGGAGCTAAGTAGTTTTCGTGGACATTGTGAAATAAGATTTGGTTGTCATGCTTCCAAGGCAAAATTTACGGCACAGAAATATAAAACAGGGAGAGAACGCTGGATTTCATAAATACTGGATTTATTGTGAAGCTGCAAATGCACATTTCAGCTTTAAGCTGCAAAACTGGTGTGAAGACCGTGCCGACGTGTGATGAGGAATGGGAGGCAGTAACTTTTGCTAATTGCTGCCTTTTTGTTGTAGAGTGTCCTTTTGTCTGCTGCCTTCAATCAAGCTAATGTAGATGCCCTTTAAATACCCTTTAGAGTCAGGCGGACTCACACTGGCTTATCCCAATTCTGCAAGAGGGGAATACCTGTTTTCTTTTACTTCTTCGCTTTCTTCTCGTCAGTGCACTATTCTTAATAAGGAAGGCTGGTAATTTCCAGCAAAGGATGATGCATATAATAGAGAAAATAAATTTGTCTTTTCTAAGAGCTCCTTATTTCTATTCTTTCTTTAATTTTTATCATTTCTGTGTCCCTGGACCAAACTGAGCTTCAGCACCACCACCTACGCTTCATCTCTGCGTGCATCCCAGCAACCCTTACAACAAAGTGATACATATTTTTTGTGTGTGTGCTCAATTAAAGCTTTGTTTTAAAGGACTAAATACCAGTTAACAAAGTCTGTTCATTACAAATTTAAACCTTTTTTAAGTAAAAAAAAAAGTGAATCCCATATAGCATTGTACATTCTGCTGTTGAACACATGAGCACAGACTGTGGTGCCTTTAGCCACGGCCTCTTCAGTGATGTCACACTGCAGCAGCTGTAGCCTTAGCAGCTGTTAGAAGAAAAACACCCGCTGTGTGATCACTGACACGTAATTAAAACAACATAATTATAAACATGATGATGAAAAAACATTTCCAATGCTGATTATCTATACCTGCATTGTTTGCTGGCATGCAGTCTGCTTTTGGTGCCACATTGCAACATGTGTTGACATAATGCCGCCCGCCCCCTGGTGATCGGTGGTATTGTGTGACACCACTTGCAAGAAAGTAGATTATGTACTGTGCAGGCTGCCTACACAAGACATACACACAGACATAAATAAATAAAGGTGAAGATAATTGGATAAAAATCTAAAACCACAGGACGATTTGTTTTAACATTCTGATTGCATGACTCAACTATCATGATCGTTCGTTATCATGGCAGATATTTCCTGCAGATTTTAGATTGAAGTAATGATAAATAATACCTGGATTATGCAATCAGGTAATTAACAGCAAAAACCTTTAAAAACTTAGAATTAAAATATGTTATGAGCTAATTACCTTTAACTGAATGAGATTGTTTTGCAACATTTCTGCTGTGTTCTTTTGGACCCGTAGTGTTTGTGCATTTGGTTGTGATGTTTGTATCAGGTTAAGATGGAGGAGTGAGTTAACAAACCTCACCAAAGAGGTGAGGCTGCCCATGATACATGTTTATATGATCATTTTTATGTAAACACATTCTGCGCATCGTTTCAGAGTCAGTTACAGAATAAACTGAGCACTTCCTTCCATCACATTGAGGCATCTGGGTTCTTGCTAAATCTCCTGCTTGTGCAGCATTATCAGAAATGCATGTACTGCAAGTTTTTCATCCATTTTGTCATTTGCATGTGAAAGACTGTTGATATGGTATTTTGGACATGAAGGTAGAGCAACACAGTGTGCTCGCATCCAAACGGGCGAAGAGGAGAGATTGAAGAGGACTCTCAGAGAGATTGCAGAGTCTGTGACAATACACCACAGCAGAAGTCCAATCTGATCATTAGAGTCGTGCAATAGTGGAGCTCACTCGATTAAAAAAGATGCACTGAAATTGCCTTTGGCTGTTTTTGAACAAAGCTTTTCTGGTGTTGTGGCGGATATGAATGATGTGTGATTGTGCTGTGGAGGCGTTTGTAGCAAAGCAGCGGGAAATACAAAGAAATGAAAAGGCTCAAGAAGGAAGGATTAGTGCTTTTATGGCCTATTCATGCTGGTGAAGGACACACCATATTAAAGCCTGTGAGTCGACATACACAGTCAACAAGGTTGGTTCAGCAGGCAGACACAATTTCTGGCACGCCACACAAAAGAGATGTTAAAAACGTGTTTGTTTATTCACATCAAAGAGGAAATTCTTTTTGTTTTGAGGGTGATTAAAATATTCTAGGATTGGACATGCTGGTGGCTGTTTCTGTCGGATAGTATGACATACTACACATCTGATTTTGTTCGGATTTTGCAGTCTAAGCAGCATTCTGTAAAATGTCACTCAGAGATTCATGTATTACTTTCCGGTCATTTTTCCAGAGAGGAATGACATCATTCTTATTACTTCCATTGAAACCACTGCTGCCCTGTTGATGATCTTTTCCTTTGATCCTGCGTTGTAAAGCACTTTGTAAAGTCTGTCTCAATATGAGCTCCGTGGATGAATCATTGACGAGTCTTCTGACAGTTTATAATGAAGGTTTAGACACCCCTGCAGTGATAGCTTTCAGCCACATGTGATGAATCAGTGGTGCAGGTGCTCGAGATAGCCAGTGTAATCGTCATGTGTGATGACTGTTCTGCTGTTCTGATGCTGATGGTTTAATTGTACATTTCCTTCTTTGTAGTGTCTTCCATGGACAGGTCTAAAAAAGATGTACACAGCTTTTTGAGTTCCACAAAAAGAATGTGAATGCATATGTGTGTGTTTGTTTATTCATACGACCCCGACTGCCCAGGGCCCGTTTCCTGAGGCAGGTTCAGTGAAAACTCGGAGTCTGTTCACTCTGAAATGAGGAAAACTCTGAATTTTCCGTTTCATAAAGGACGATAAGTCAAACCTGAGAAAGAGGAGGAACTCCAGCCCGTTTCACAAAGAGAGGCAATGAAACACAGAGTTAGTTGCTATGGTAACTGGGCCTGTGAAGCTAACCTGGTCGTTGGCAGGTTTTCTTCGACAAACCTCGAGTCTCTCTCTGTCTCCTCCCTCTTTCAGCACCACAAACGCTGTTTCATTTCCTCCTTCATTCATTCAGTCCGTGTATCACCACATTTAGCCGAGTTCTACCGACTGTTTGACCAAAAATTCCAGTCGATTTAAAGTCTGTTAGTCAAAACGTACCTTTGTGCTGAACGTGCCGTGTCCTTGAGTGAAGGCTTTTATAGATGAAGAGGCTGCGTTACTGCGCAGGGACGAACACTCGGACACCGTCAGTGTTTTATCACGTCCACAGGACGACCTGTTGATGTGCCGTTTGTCTTTACAGTCTGTTTTATATCTGCATCATCGTATCTGTCCTCTCATCACCAGCAGCGCTCAAATGTTAATTTAATCAGGCCGAATTAATTAACTGAATGGGACATGTATGTGAAAAAAAACATTGTTGGGATGAAGCTGCACATTGAAATATCCACTGATTGATTTTGTTAATAAATGTGATTAAAGTGAGGAACCACCATGAGCCAGTCACACCTGAGCCTCACCTGCTCCAACTCTCTTCTGATATTTCAGTTGAACTGCTTCAAGTCCAAAGCTTTTCACCCACCAGATATTATACTGAAAATTAATTTTAGGTTCAATATGAGTCAGTTTTCAACTCTAATATTAGCCTGTAAGTGTGATTAAACATTAAAGAAACAGACTACGTTCGAACTAACGCGTTTACTCGAGCAGTTATGCCAGTTATCCTTTGCTGCTGCAGCTGTGTTACCTTTTATCCCCCTAAACGATACTCGCTGGATGTGCACATGAGGATTTCTGATTCCACTGGAGAAAGGTAGGCGGAGCTCTTTTTGTCCAGTGTTGCCATGGTGAATCGTACTATCGGTGCTCCATTAATGTCGGCTTTTTATAGTCGTGGTGCTCGCGCGTAACTTAGAGTGAACTGAACCCACTCAGAAAAGCTTTTCTGGAACCAGAAACTCAGAGTTTTGAACTGAGGCTAAAGCAGCTCAGAGTTCAGAGTTCGCTGAACCCGCTTTGTGAAACGGATCCCTGCTGAGTTACGATGGTGACCGTGAAGGCCACAGCATGTGACTCCCATCATTCTCATGCTTAAACTATTCAGTTCTCCATTGTGCCCTTTATGGAGGTATCTACCTTCATGATGATACTTCAGTCATCGTTCAGGTTTTGCCTCTACTCTGCCACATGTATGTTTGCATCTCCGCACAGTTTCATGGTTTAATTGTTCAGAAAAGGCCCCTGTTGTGTCTAAAATATATGCTGTGTGTCAACCTGGTGGTTATGGATGCAGATGTACCAGTAATTGGAGCATCTTTCATAGAGATATATAGTCAGGACTAATACATCCTTCAGTGAACTGCGATGAGAGCTGGCACTGAATGCAGACTGCAGACTGGGGCAGGCTTAATATAATGGACTGTGGGCGCAGGCTGGCTAAAACAACAAATCTGTGCACGGCTCTAACACACATCAATCCAAAGCATGTCTTCAAAGACTATCGCAGCCTCCTGTGTGGATGCAAATTCTCAACAACAGAGGAAAGAAAAAACAATGTCATTAGTCCAGCTGATGCAAGCATGTAGAATCCTCATCATTTAGACTTTCAAAGGTTTGTTGAAAATGTGTTTTCCAGTCGGTCAGAGCAGAGCTGAAGTGACGTTTGAAAGCAGCCGGTTGCATATGATGTCCTCTTTCAGTTTTAATCCCCTTCTCTTTGTGCAAACACGTAGCTTTTCTGATTAACTCATTTTCATCTGAATGTGATCTGACTTGATTTGATTTGCTTTCCAGAGCAATTGCCTTTCATATTAATGCGATTACGGCGTAGAACAAAGCGGCCATTAAACAGAGACTTATAGCGCTGTTGGAAAAAAAGGACCATCACATCGCCATCAGTTACATTCCTACCCAGAGATATGGGTATTAGGAGCGAGCGATAATGCACACACACACACACACACACACGCACACACACGCACACACGCACACACGCACACACACGCATCCTGACACTAATCTTGCTTTTTCTTCTGGCTCGGGCGGAGCACCGCTGTGACTGCAGCCATGAGCGGTGAGAGTGAGGATCCAACAAAGCCCAGATCTGCTCACCATTATCAGCCCATTAATGTGTTTGTGAAAGTGCTTGTGCTGTTTGCTCTGTATGTGGCAAGGCTGTAATCTGAGGTTACACATGTCATAAATTCTCATCTTGGTGAAATCCAATTAAAGCTGTATTTAACTGTGGCTCCACTTGAACACAGCCGCGGCCTGTTGTGTGTGGGTAATTGCTCTCCGTGTTTCTTATTCCGTTTCGCACTCAAGAGCAGAGCAGCATGCAGCTGAAGCCGCTCCGTGTACACAGCCTGTACAGTAAACCTAATAATAGACGTGTTCAATTACACTCATGGTGCTTTAGTGTCTCGAGTGCTACGGGCCTGTAAACAATGCTGACGTCTGTTTGCTGTCTGCACCTCGCGCCGTGGGCTCTGACTGATCCAGTCTGACTGCAGAGGATTTTCTCTGCTCCATAGCAGCCCTGCATGAGGATGACGGAGTCAGTTTGTCAGTTGTCTGTCTGTCCGACACATTCGTCTGAAAAAAAGAGAACACCACAGTAGACTACTGTCCTGATTGCCGTGGAATTAGTCACTCGTGTTCCCCAGCTGCCTTTCCAGATGATGGTCTTTTTTAAAAAAATATTCTTTGCTTCTACAGAGCTTTTAAAATGAAGTTTCAAATGTTTGTCAAAGAAAAATCTTCAATTAAAACAAAGAGATTTATTAGATTAAATAAAGCCAGAGAGTGAGTCTTTTTAATTATTAAATGAACATTCTTTAATGAATATAACCTCCGTTTCCTCGACACATATATGTACGCAGCATCTTCCCCCAGACGGCCCGACGTTGGGAAATTTGGAAATGATTATCGCTAATGAATAACGGGGTCTGTCCGTCCGTCTGTCCATCCATCCATCTTCAGTTAATTCTAACTTTTGGAGTCGTTGATCATTGGATGAGTCAGAGACAATCCTAAGCAGCCATCAGTTGTCTAAAATTCTACAAATAACAAAACACTAATAAAACTGAACCTGTGTTTGACAAGAGATGTCAAGTTTAACTGATTTGACCAGCAACAACGATTATAAATGTCACAGAAGGATAGCTGTAAAACTCTGTAAGCTACGGTTTCTCACCGGACGTGTCATTTATGCAGGAGGCACATGTCACATCTTGTGTGTGTGTGTGTGTGTGTTTATAATAGATAGCATCGATAATCATGAAAATTGTAAAACTGGGATATTTCCTCCGACAATAATCGTGACACTAAATCTGACACCGTGGCATCCCTGTGTTAGAAAGCTGCATCTACACTTAAACCTCCTTTGCAAGTTTGGCTCAGTGTTTCTTGGCAGCAAAGCGAAAATGAGATTTATAGAGGATGAAACTGAACAAAGCAAGGCAGCATTTGAATGTTGCTGTGGAATTCAAATGTTGACACGTTGGATGAAGTTAGAAGTTATAAAGTGAGTTTAAATTCCTTGGTTTGTGCTGCACCTTCATCACACCTGACATCACGCAGCATCGTCGGCGCTGTCACCATCGTCAGCCTGATGCTGGCTTCGCTCATAATGATTTAGAGTTGTGTGGACGCATATTTGATTTTCCATAAACAAACACTGGAGACCAAAATGTGTCGCACCAATGGAAGCTGCAGCCGGTGGCTGATGTTCTGTGAATTGGGCAGTGCTCTGTTTTGGCATTACACCTTTTTCAACAGAAATAGAATCTCATATTTTATTAGCATTGCCACAGTAGTAAAGCTTTCCTCCTGTGGATTTAGGTGGCAGGTTCAGACAGAAGTGACGCTGACAAGACAAGCGGTGCGACTCGAGCTGAAACACTGCCATGCACGCCCCAAAACCGCCAAAAAAACGCATCATTTAGTAGTGTTGGAATTTATTTATTTCAAAAAGTAGGCCCATGAAGAATTTTTTCCCTCTCGTTTTTGTGAATAAAACACATGAAAAAGCTCTTTTTAAAGTTTATCATGTTACTTATGGCATAAACTTAAAAAACGAATGTCTGAGCATGATGAAGACCTGAACATAAACTATAATCACAAAGGCCTCACTCTCTTCTGACCTCATCAAGCGTTAGAAATGTAGTTTAAACCACCAAACAGCTACTAGTGTCGGGGGGGAAGAGCCAAACGCTGTACTGCAGCTGGACCTGTTTTCAGTTTGTGAAGACGTTTCAGCGAGTCCAGCTGCTCGTGAGCTGGCACTCAGAATGACCACGACCTCAAAGATCAAAGGTTATTCAAAGTCATTACAATACTGCAATACTGTTTGCTGTGAAAATAGATTTTTGGGGAAACCTTTTTTTTTTTATCTCAGTGTCATAGCATGAATTTTGTGCTGACTTTCAGTGCAGTTATTGATTTATTTGAAATGTACCCGTGTTCAGTATTTCCCGTCAAAATCTGTACACTTGTAACAATGAAAAAGCTGTGAAGCAACATGAAAACCATTACTGGATGGGCGGAAACCAGTTGAATGTTGTTTTCGGCGGCTTACTGGCCCCTTAATGCAAGGCCAGACAGGTTCCACTGCAGCTTTTAAGACTGTAAATATGTCCTCCCACACAAAGCTGCTGTGATTTTCTGTATTCACACACACACACACACACACACACACACACACACACACACACTGTAAAGCCCACTTGGCTTTATTTTCACAGCTGTCAGACGAAGGAGAAAATATATGAGGACAAAGTTATTTGTTGATTTTAAAAAGAATTTTGTTACAACCCACAACTGTTTATTACTTCATTCTAAGTCTGTTCTCATCAATTAAACATTCCCCACTTCCATTGTAAGACTTCCCATTGAGCTCTGTGGGAGCTTTAATGAAATGTGTATTTGAATAATGGTGAGCAAGTTTGTTTGTGTGTGTGTGTGTATTAGAGTGTGTGTGTGTGTGCGTAATGTCTTCTCTCTGCTTATTAGAAAGGCTTTGACATTTAGCACAGTAAACACATTCATCAGCAGAGACAGATGATTATCTGTTTAATTTTGGAGCCTTGCAAGACGTCGCAGGTTTTGTTGTTGCAGCCATCAGGGTGCAGCTGTACGGAGACAGCAGCAGTTTGTCGACAAAAACACCCCGCTGTGTTCCCTCCAGCCGTCTCGCTCAGGTCAATCCAGGATTACATTCAAGTATTTAGGAAAAGGAAGAAAATGGATGGTAGTGGCTGAGTTGAAAACAATCGTCACGCAGGAGACATTTGCTCTTCAGGGATGACGCTGAATTCAGAGTGGGGACTCCTGTTAATGTAAAGCAATCCTGCGAATCAGTAGAGAATCAACATTTCTGCCTTTCTTAACCCTGCACGGTGCAGATTAATACACGACTCGTACATGGCGTCAGTCGTCACCTGTGAGCAGTTCCAAAGCTGAAAGTGAAATCTGGGAACTTCTCCGGCCGATCACACTTAAACATACGTCGCACTTCACTTACACATTCGCTTACATTAATCAAAATGCTGCTCTGTTGTTGAAACCCGGAAAAATTCATTTTATTAAAGGTGACAGTAAATGAACTCCAGAGGTAACACCAGTCTGACTGTGAGGGAGGAAGTCGGCAAACATTAGTCAGATCTGCGTTCGCATTTCGCCGTAACACTGTTGCTGCTTCTGGCCTTTGCAGCTCCCACAACAACTGCAGCTACGCTCACGTCTGCCAAATTTCTTCAATCCGATCAAAATCCAGATTCCACCTTCACTGTTTACATGGGCGCTAAAGAGAGTGATCTGATCATGTCGTGTGTATACATGCGGCAGGGGTTCAGTCAGTATCGACCGTTTTGACGTGCAGAGTTGTCTAATTGTCCAGAAGTAACAGAAGGAGGAGATTTACTTGCACCTGTGCTGTAGACAAACGATGCTGTCACTGCACACCTTCACATATTTCTCCACAGGCTAGGCAGTGCGCTCCGCTCCTGGATAAACAGTGAGAAATGTTTTTCTTAAATGTGGAAGCTCATGGCGTATCGTCTCAGTTTGCTCTCCTGTGAACTGTGTTGCTCGCCATGTCTTGAGCATTAGCATTATCATTGTGTGGACAACATCAGACATGGACAGCTGGAACTTCTTCTTTATCGCTGCAGAAGAAGGACGTCACCGCCTCAGCCTGAGCTGCACGAAACGTCGACAGAGATAGACGACTGGCAGCCGCCACTTTTTTCCATACGCTGTTAATGCTCGGACTGATAGAGTCCTTTTAACCCTTTAGTAATCCAAAGTAACTGGACAAACTGGAAAATCCTCCAATGAGAAGCAGGAAGCTCCCGCTGTCCCGCATTACTCATGGTGATAATGCAAATGTGTGAGTCATCAATGGCCGCGATACAGTTCAGAGGAGAGCAGACAGGAATATGTCGGGAGCTTGCCCAGTTTGGGAACGTAGGGCAGACATGCACAGCAAGGATAATTTTACTCTGATGAGGGAGACACGATTGAAGTGTGTACATGGACTCTGGTTGGGATACAGTCGGCATAAACCACCCCTCTAGTCTGGAATGAAATTATTTTTGAATGGGCCGTATCGGATCAGAATCTTGTGAGTGACCTGTTTACATGAAACATTTTTATCCTGATCTGGTTTTCATTCTGATTAGTGGAGTCCGTGTAAACAGAGCTTATGACTGGTTTAAAGAAACACAAACAAGTCGGAGCTCACAGCAGATGATTATCGGTGCAGCCAGAACATTCTCCATTTTTTCTGTTTTGTTTAAGAGACATCTTGTGGAAGAAGCACGCACCGTGCACGTCATATATTTTCATAGGGGTTTTTTTTGTGCTAAAACTTGATAGCAGAATCTGTTGTAACTGTTGTGAATCAAATTTCACTGAAGCTACTTTGAAATATGAAGATCAAACGAACCTTTTAACCACTTTTCAAGGCTGCATACGGTGCACAGCCATGACACGAAAAGTTCAACATCCTATTAATTTCAGACGGCAATATTCATTGACTTTTTTAAAGAACTGCCTCAAGTGTCAAATTCCTGCAGTTTTATAAAAGTAAGGATTTTTTGTTGTACATTTTAATTCTCAATCACAAACTAAATTATACAAAATTGTGTAAATATTATTACATTTATGCACATCACCTCTCTAGTTGCGAATTCAGCATCCTAAAAGCCAATGGAAATGAATGATAACCTGAATTGCTCTTATCCTTTGATTGCCACAGCTGCCAAACCAGATAATTCTACAAAAGGCTGAAAGGGACACAGAGCCTGCTGTTTTTACAAACTGCATCAGTTCTGTCCTCAACATTCAGTTCACGACTGCAGCTTAATGTCTGCAGAAGTCCATTAGTTAAGTCTTTGTCTCTAACCGTGTAAAAAAAAAGAAAGAAAAAAAAGATGGATGACCTTCAGAAATCGATAGCAGTGTCTTTCAATGAGAGAAAGGACCTGTTACATTAGGAAATAAACCCATCTGGCGAGTCTATGATCCTCTTTATGCAAAAAAGCCAGAGTTACTAAACTACCTGCTCTGTGTTCAGTTAACAGGTTTAGGAGCATGTTTACATTTTAAAAATGACAAAAATCTGCATTTTCCAAACTGTTTTGTTCTTTTTGTCAAGGTGGTAGGACTGATGAACATTTGTTTGTATCAGTTCAAAGTTTAGTACTGCTTGTACGTCTTGTAGAGGATTTTATAATGCTGGTTATCTGGTTATTGTCTCTTCCTCATTAATGTGGTGTGATCAGAACTTCAGAGACTGTTCCCAGTGATCATGAAGAGAGCACTGCACAGCAATGTGCATGCAGCACGTGCTCCAGCGCTCATGTGGAGGTCTTCCACCTACTGATCATCATTGTCATGTCAGTTACATGTTACACAGGAAAAGCAGCACTGTGTCAGAGTCCGGGATGACTGCTTGAACTTCTGCTTTAGGTGGAAAAGAAACAGGTGCTGGAATTCAACTTCTTTACCTGTTGGCAGGTGAATCACGTGGCTGGTATTGGCAAATCATCTAGTAATGTACAGACTGAGTAGCCCCCGTCATCAATGTCTAACAACACAAACTGCTGTAAGTGATGTCCCAGTCAAATTATTATGCATGTAAGAATCTGAAGCTACGGAGGATCAATTTTGCACAATTTGTACTTCAGAGGAACGCGTCTGTTTCGTGCAGCCCTGTGGCTTCTTGCCTTGTAGTTTCCACGGGAGAGTGAGGCAGCAGGTTCCTGTGTTACTCTGCTAATCAGCCTGTAATCCCTGAGCTGCTGATGTGAGAAGTGATGCTCCATGTGACTCTATCATTTTCTCATCAGTGCTCTCTTTGTCTCTTCCTCTGTCTCTCTTTTCCTCTACATCTCTGTCTGAGGACTGTTGCGTGGCTGTGATTGGGCCATTGTTCTGACTTGCTCACAGAGCCTGCCTGTTGGGCTTGTTTACATGGATTCATGCTTCTAGGCTGCTGGCTAATGCAACACCTTTGTTCTTTTAATTGCTTGCTGTTCCAGCCAGAGGCTGAAAGGAATGAATAATTTCACTGCTACAGCATACTAAAATTTCCACCCAGTAAAGAACTTCCTCCCTCTGAATTTGAATGTGCAGCCAGCTATATGCACAACTGCACCATGAGCTGCTGTTGTGTAAAAACTCTCATGACCCCAGCTTTGGAATGGCTCATTTTTAAATTTTTTTGAAACTGTAGAAACACAATCATGTGTCAAACAAACAGAACCACATCAAAGAGAGCAGGCAGCTTCCACACTGAAGGTCAGCCTTTTGTGAGACTTCAGCAGTAACAGGCTGATGACAGAAATCACCTCAGAGAGCCAAAGAGTTAAAGAGCATTCATCATCCAAAAAGGCTCTTTTGTCTTTTTGGTGGCAGTGACACTAGCTGAAACCACAACGTCTGACAAAATATCAGGTTGTTATGGTTAAACCTGGGCAAGCCGGCCATTATTCTTTTCGAGTGGTGTTTGTCTCCCAGCAGTTCCTACAAATGGTGATCTTGTAATAATAATAATAATAATACATTTTATTTAAGGTGCCTTTCAGATACTCAAGGTCACCTCACAACACACATAAATTATTAAAAGGACATAGCAATAAAGAATGTAATTGCAATAAAATCAGAAATAAAATCAATAAAATCAGACGTGGTTGGTGACAAATTATAGTGAGTAGGCAGGTTTGAAAAGGTAGGTTTTTGGACGGGATTTGGAGATGGATAGTGAATTAATGTTCCTGATGTCAGGGGGAAGGGAGTTCCAGAGGCGGGGGGCAGAGCGGCTGAAGGCTCTGGACCCCATGGTGGACAGACAGGCAGAGGGCACAGTGAGGCTGATGGAGGAGGCTGACCTGAGTGCCCGGGAGGGAGTGTTAATGTGGAGGAGATCAGAGAGGTATGGGGCGGCAAGATTGTGGATGGCCTTGAATGTGTGGAGCAGTATTTTAAAATCCATGTGAAATTTGACAGGAAGCCAGTGCAGTTGTTGGGGAACAGGAGTGATGTGATTGATGGATGGGATTCTGGAGACAATTCGGGCAGCTGAATTCTGGACCAGTTGCAGTTTATTTATGGACTTGTCGGGGAGACCAAAGAGGAGGGAGTTGCAGTAGTCCAGGCGGGATGTGACTAAAGTGTGGACCAGGATGGCAGTGCTGTTAGGAGTGACGGAGGGACAGAGGCGGTTAATATTGCGAAGGTGGAAGTAGGTTGACCAGGTAACATTATTAATGTGGGTCTGGAATGACAAAGAGCTATCAAGGCAAAGATGCAGTGTTAATATTACGTGGTCATCAAAATTGTGCAGGCCCTTGGTCCACTCCTGGTACTTGTAGAAATTTCCACACATTCCACACTGTTTGCAATACATTGTCACATCTATAAGAAAGAAAAGTATGTACTGGTATTGGCCACTCTTGGGATAACTGAAGGTGGTATTTGTCAGGGATTGAGTTTGTTATGATGTTTTGTCTATTCACTTCATGTTTTATTTTGATTGATCTCGTCTCCCCTTGTATTGTCTCTATGATTACTTCCTCCCCTTGTTCGTTTCCCGCCTTCAGTGATTACCCTTCTGTGTTCACCTGTGTGTTGTTGTCTCCCCTCCCTCACGTGTATATAAGCTGTGCTTCCTCGTCCCTCTGTGCCAATTTGTCTTGTCTTCCCCGTGAGCAGCATTCCAGCAATTTATATTGATCTTGTTTCCTCGTGTATGACCATCATTCCTAGTTTACTGGTTTCTGAGTTTTGCCTGAAGATTGTGTACTTTCTCCTTGAGCTGTTGTTTATCCGTGTACCGAACTTGGACTGTATTAAAGACCTTGAGACTGCCAATCCCAGTGTTCTGCTTCTGCATTTTGTGTCCACCTGCCTGTGAGTTCTTTACAGGTATTTTGAATTTAATGTTTCACAATTTAACTAGATGTATGAAACGTCTTTATGAACTAAACCTAATATCTTTAAATTTGTAAAACTGTAATTGTACCAGATTGTGGAAATATTAAGACACCATAATGTATTTCTGAAAAAAAACAAAAAAAAAACTTCTGCTATGCCAGTGAACGCGACAATCTTTGCCTTCTGTAGATTGGTTCCATAGGGTGAACTTTCCTGGGCATACTTCACAAAAGGTTTCCAGGGGAATGAGGTGCTTTGGCAGCATCTCTATGTTTTGTGGAGAACAGATATCAGTTGGCATGACTGCTGTTAATATCTTGTTCTTTATCAAGTAAAGAACCATTGCAGTAAGAGCACTTCAATCAGGTGGATACACACCTTCAGTATTATGTCCTGTACTGTGTTCATCTTGAGGGTCATACTTGTCGAAAGTTGTCAAACACATCATTGTCTGTGCTTCTGACTTTAAAAAAAAGTTTGGGTTGTGTCTGGTTTAAATGCCATTTCGCAATGGATTTATGAGGACAAGAGTTCTTTGACTTAACACATGGGCGGTGCCAAGTATATTTATTTTTTCTGTCAAAACACACAGTTACTCTTTCTAAACGAGAATAGTATGAGGTGCCCATTTCCTTTACTAACACGTGTAGTTTTGATGCTCCATTGCCAAATGTTATTTCTCTACTCAGAGGGAATCCCTTAGACTCTGCTTTTGTTTCATAGAAAGACAGACCTTCTTTGTGTTTTCAGAAATCCACTTTCTTGCTACCATATTTGTCAGGACTTCTTCCGTAAGTGTGAGATATGGTTCAGATGAAATGGGACAGAATGACAAGGACTTTAGGTGGATACCCCATTAGGCCACTTCTTCTTGAAAACTTTGATGCTCATTTGCATTGCTCCAACTCACAGATCACTTTGTGTTTTCCTCCCCAGGTGCAGTTTTTAGCATGTATGGGATTAGTCGGCCCAGAAAATGTTCCTTGGACAGCAAAAATGCCATTTTTTTCTGTCCTCACACTCTGACTAAAGATGGTGATTGGCCGTTATATCAATGTTTGATGAGAAGTGGTGTCTTTGAATCTGTACTTTGTGTGAAGAAAATTTCCTTCTACAAACCTTCCTTTCTGGTCTCTCCATAAGTAAGTAGGACAGGGTTCAATCTAGTGTCATGCAGTCCTCTTTCATATCATTACCAGCTCATGCCAGCTGCCCAAGGTTGAGAGGGATACTGTTTAGGTTACTGATAATAGCAGCAGACTGACTGGCATGTAGCACTGGATGGCAGAGAGATGCTGGATGGCAGAGTGACACTGGGTGGAGGGACTCTAAGAGGTGCAAACATGTTGGAGGCTGTAGTGTTGATGGCAGGTAGAGAAACAAAGAGACAATATTTTAAGTAAAAACTGTAAGAATTATATGAAATATAAATGGTTAAATAGAGAAAAAAATTCTAAGCATTTATACCCAAAGTAAGCATGGTGGAAGCTGTAGAGGCACATTTTTGAATATGGCTTGGAAGTAAATTTTGCCTGGTTACAGTCTTGGCACATTAGCAGCAATGGTAATCGGGGGTTTTAGCACATCCATTGTGACATTTGTACATTTTATACCCTGCAAACAAGGAGAAATCAAGTTTACAAACTACTTATACATGCATGTAATTCTTATAGCAATGTTCAACAGTAAAACAAACTTCAAATTCACTTTGGAATAAAATGTTAAACATTAATAAATAACAATTTGTACACTTCACAAGATGTGCATACATTTTACTAGTTTTGAAATTTAAAAAATACCTCCATGACGAACAGCTGTCTATTTGTGTGTTTGCATATGTGCCGCAGCATATGCATATTCTCCTGTTCTATGACAAATTTTTACACCTGTAGTGTGGGGCTTCATAAACAGGTGTTGGCAGGTGTCCCTCTATAAAGATGGTTGGATGAAGCCGAGAGCAAGTATAAAAGGAAGATTCAATTTCTTCAAAAACACAAGAGTCATGTAACTTAAGGGTATTATATGCACAAATATGGCAACTTAATTATAAAATAATGAATAATGCTTTTGTTACTGTACATAGTACGCATGCGTTACCAGTGTGCTATTGTTTCTGGGAAATGTGGTCATTTGTCACTACTCTGCGGATGTTGCCCTATGCAGATTTAATTCTCTATTCAGGCTGGTGTGCACCCATTAAGAATGGCAAACTTTCACTTTTATCATTGAGGTGACTGTGTGTGGGTCTGTACTTAATTGTAAAGTTGAACTACAATTTCAACCAAACCACTGACACAACATAAATAGATCGTTGACATTAGACAGATTGTATCAATAAAGGCATATGATTTTTTTTTTTTAAAGAAAAGAAATAAATATGATATAAGTTGCATATCACGTAACCAACTGACAAATACTTTCTTGCATAATGGCTCTAAAATGATTACGTTATACTGTCCGACATTGCTCAGTTCAACCAGCCGCAGGTTAGCCAGCTTCATTCTTTTACTCCGAATAACAGTTAATAGATAAATAAAATAAATATTGCTTACTTTGGGACAAACAAACTCCAGTAGTAACACAAGCATGTGTAGCTATAGTTTGAGTGACTTATGTGCTTACATTTATTAAAAATTACTGACACTTACCAATGTCTGTAAACGATCCGCCATTTTTTATTTATTAATTTTTAAAAAACATCGCTTACTTTTGGTGGACAACAACTTCCTATTTTGACATCTCGTGTGGTTTTGTATGATTTGGACAGGTACACGTTCTGCCATCTAGCCTGGTACACATTCCGCCCCTATCTTGCAGACCGCAGACAGACCCCTCTCGAAAATTGGGGTGGTTCCATGTTGTTTTCAGTGGAATAACTGAGCAGTGTCCCGACAGGAGTCTGTTTATGATAGAACAACAGCTCGATAGTCCATGACGTTCACCCCAATCCGAAGAGATTTCCACTGTGGTAAGAGCTGGAGCTGATCACGGCTAGTCAGCTCCAGGCCTACGTCAATACGTGGGTAAATCATGAAGTATGCTATTTTGCAGTTCGTCTGACTCTTGGTATTTTGTTATCTGTTGTTTTAATTGTATGTTACTGTTTGTAACTTTATTCACACATTATGGGATATCCTAATTTTAAGTATTTATTGTTGTATCCAAGGGGTTGTTTGTATTCAATAAGAAGTAGTTGATATTGGTTGTTTTTTTAAAAACATAGGCTATGGCAATTTAGTCTTTTTATTCAGTCTTTCACTCTTATTATAACCCAATGTGATATGGTGAAAACCCAGCATGATTAAAAAAAATAATAATAATACAGGTTACATACTGTATATTACTATTTGAAATAGGTCTACCTACACAGTCTGAATTGGTGTGTGTGTGTGTGTGTGTGTGTGATTGAAGATTCTGAATCACAGAACTTTGTTGGTGGAGGTGGGGCAGTGTGTCCTTGCATGTACCATTTAGCTACACACTGTAGGCTCTAATACATTTGATACATTTGATATTGGTGCCAGTAGCCAAGGAAAGTATTGCTACAAACATGTTGTGTACATCCTGTATGATAGATGACATCTACAGATGTTATCATTCAGTCAGGTTGTGATCATAGGCCCGAGCCAATGATCACAACATCTGTGTGTAAATTCTCTATACATTGCAGGGGTTTCCAACAGATTGTATTATGCAAAAATCTGTAAAAGTAACACTAAACCACAGTACGTGCATGTGTATGTGTGAGCAGTAGCGGAGGGGTGGGGTGGAGAGGGTTTTAGGCAGGTCTCTGAGATTTTGTGCCTATGGGCCTCTGCATTCTTAATCCATGCCAGAGGTAGTCTGTCATTGTCAAAGTCTAGAATCAATAGATCCTTTCAAAAAGTGCAAACCACTGCTAACTCTGAAGAACAGAAAGGCCAGATTAAACTTTGCAAGAAAATATCCACTTCTTGTAGAGGTAAGGAATTTGGAATTATACACTAAAGAAAAAAAGGCAGAAAAATTAAGAATATCAACAAATCTTGTACAACAAGTTTTAAAAATTTTCACTTAACATGATAAACATTCTGTCATCCTTCCATCTTTTTCTAAAGAGTGATTTGGCCCAGATGGTTAAAGAGGACATATTATGCTCATTTTTGGGGTTCATATTTTATTCTTGGTTACTGCTAGAGCAGATTTATATGCTTTGATGCTCAAAAAACTCAT
>JAQLOL010000025.1:28524514-28534950 GCA_029783665.1 Naso thynnoides
AATAGGGCTGGAAGCAGCTGTCGTTCAGGCGCAGCAGGCGGTGGAGTTCCCTGAACTGTGTGTGCCTCTGTTGGATCTGATGGACCCAGACACACGGCAGCGTCTGGATCTCTGAATGAACTCTACAGCAGGTTCACGGCAGCACCCGTCGCAGTGAAGTCACGCTCGGCCAAGTCCCTCCGTCCTCGTGAAAATTTGGGTCTAGTGTTCAAATTCACGTGAATAAAGCGAGTAAATTATTTTATTCGCATCCGGTGTGAACATACAGTAAGACCTGAACACATTATTTCCAACCAGCACTTTAACCCTTTAGATCTTTCTCACTAAAATGTCTTAACAATTGTTAAATGGATTGCTACGGCATTTAATTCAAAATGTCATTGTGCTCTGAGGATGAGTCCTATGTGAGTATCAACATCACTAAGGTGGGAGTTTGCCCTTAGATTGGCATTTTTGGTGAGGAGTCAATTGTTTTGATTGATTTCCATTAAATAATTGAGGATAAACTGATAATTGCCATCCTGCACATGGTGGCGGCACGTCAGAGTTTACGCTTATGTGGTAAAACATCTGCTGCACTAATTTGCAACGTTGAACATATATTCATGATTCCCAGATGTTGTATCTTTATGTCCCTCATAATCTTTGCCATTTTTCTACAGTAAGGTTTTATTTATTTGTTTAGTACAAATATTAGAACATTAAAGGACTGAGCTAGAATGGTGAACATAATGGAAGCTGTTCCTGCCAAACATGCAGCCTGTTAGCATTGTTACTGTCGACTTAGGCTGGAGTGTAGTTTAAAGCTGTGGCACTGGCACAAATGAGCGTCTTGTGATTCTCTGTCTCTCTGCAGGAACAGCACAGTCCTCAACTCCAAGGTTTTGTCAGTGACCATCAAGCCCACCCCTGCCTCCCTCTCTGCTCCAGTTGTAGTTGAGTTCTCCCACCTGTACAACGTGAGTGACATTTGTTAAAACAATTTCAGACATCAAGCGGTTGTGACACAATGTTTTCATACGGGTGTCCTTCAATGGTGATCATGTGTTTCTGTGTTCTCTGTTGGTTAGAACACTACCAACCAGACCTGTATATCCTGGGACGAAAGCGACAGGTAAGCTCCACTTTATTCTTGTTCTGTCTTATCACTCCCAAACTTTTTAATTGTGTGTTGCCTTAATTGACAGGACTCTTTGGAACTGACATGAGATCAGATTGATCGCATAATGGCAATTGTCAAACCCAGTGTGTTCGAAACTTTCCCTTCTCTAAGAAGTCAGCACCAGAATATTTCAGCCTCTACAGCCCACTTTTTTAATCTATCTTTGTGGATCTTCTAACTTTATGAAAGTGCAGTGTGCTGTATTACCCCTCTAATGGCAGTGGCTAACATCCATCCGTCCATCCATCCATCCATACATCCTTTCCAATGTGGGCTGGGACCCCTTAGGGACGCAGAGTGGGGCTCTCAAGATGCCTTCAGAAAGCAGATTGCACATTGCATATTGCACATTGCACGTGCAATCTGCTCTTGCTCTGGCACCGTTACTTTGAGGGTCCCACGCTGCAAAGTCTGGAAACCCCTGGCCTAATCTTTTTAAATGTCCTCTTAGTGCCACTATCAAACTACATTTTCCACTTGCACAATAGAAATGTTAAAACTTAAATACTAATACCATTATATTTCAGAGGACCCTTTGTTTCCATAAGCCCACAGTTTTTACCGCTAAGAAAAAAACAAAAAAAACTAAAAACTTTTAATGCTTAGCTGAGTCAGAAATGGCGGTTGACTACAGGGTTGGGCAAGTGGACGAACATATCAACGTCGATATTTTAGTCTATTGTTGACATTTATTTTGCTACATTAATAATCTGCCTCCATGAAAATTTCGTCCATTAAATAAACTGTAGGCAGCGAATAAAGGAATGGGTGCAGTCTGTAGTTTTCTAACTGTGATCAGAAAGCAGTGGAGGAGCAGCAGAACTGACCAGTGCACAAGGCCGTTAACGTTTCCCTGATACGAGGTGTGTCCTCCACCACGGGGGCGCACATTCACTGAAGCCAGACCTACATACCTACGCTTTGATTTCAGCCCCAAATTAAAAATAACATGGATCGTTTAACTCATCGCTTTTGGTGGTGTTGTCGTCTCAGCAGTAACGTATGGCTCATCTATCAAAACAAATGCATATTTACCGGCAGACCGCCTGTGGAGCGGCTCTGTGTGCAAGTTGCCTGAGCAAGCTGATGAACTGAGCAGCCACTCCGACAGAAGAGCTGAGAATAATAATAAACGATTATATTATGATTGTATGCAAATAATTGCATGAGTCCAAAAGCTGTTATTAGCAACGCACAGCATTTCCTATCCATATATTTTTCAAATCCATCCATTCATCCCTGCGCGCTCCTCATCGCGGGCATGAAGCGTTTGTCCTGTGAGAGAAAAAAAAACATAACGTACATGATAAGACGCTCAGCGTACAGTATAAATAGGGGGGACTACACACTGCACATGCTGGCACACATCTGCAGGAATATAACAGCAACCACCGGTTGATGGTCTGACTTCGGCCGGTTGGAAGATTTTAGCATATTGTCCAATCACAGGGGACAAAGGTCATGAGGGGTCATATGAAATGTTAACAGTTCAGTGGAATCAGGTGAGTACCTTCAAGGACCTTTAGCTCAGCTTCACATTCATTTTGAGCGCTTTCATGGCAAACACTGTTCGGTTCCCAGATTTTCTTTCATGGTTTAAGGTCATTTGTTGCAATAGTCTTATTTCAGGTAAATACTTCATACCTGCAAATACAACAAGGTAAACTGCATCATTTGACAGGTTGAGCTGACATGAGGTCGTCCAGATCCCATCTGTAATTATTCAGCAGCATTCTGTCAAACCTCCACATGCAGTCTAAGGCACATGACGTAGTTCCTTTGTTCTCCAAGTGGATATTTTAGAGACACCATGTTCCCTCTGAAAGTTCCGTGGCTGGCCATATATTTTTTTTTCTTAAATCTTGACAAAGTGAGTGCACTGCTCCCCAGTGTAAGGCGCTGAGTGTGTTGGACAGCTCCGCAGCTCTTGTCAGAGAAAACGCTAACCCCACGACATCACTGTTACGACACTGATGCAGCATGTGGAAAATTAAAAGTGTCGCTCACAGGTTTTCCCCCCCTCCCTGCCCACGCACCCACATCCACATGTACGACAGAGAGCAGCTCAGGGTCTGCTGAGAGAGAGAGGGAGAGTGGCAAGCATGACAGGAGAGGAAAGGAGTGACAGCACACATGGAGCGGGTCACTTTACTGCGGCTGCAGCCACGTTCAAAGCACTGCTCATTTGCTCCTTGCTCTTAAGTGCAATATTTGTTTACGACAGGAAAATAGTGCAGGCATGTTAGAGTCCGAGCTCTGAGGGAGGGAAAAAGAGGGAGAAAGAAAGAGACAAACATTTTGCAGCATTATTGCAATGCAGGTTTAGACATTTGCATTTAGATGGGTGCGAACACTTGTGTTACAGACGAAGAGCAGAACATTCATTGCTTCAGTCAAGGGATTAAAATAAGTTTGGCTGGGGACATATAGACCTGGGGCAAGGGAAAGAGTCAAACATGGAATAGGAGGCGTTTTTGGCGGGGAAGTCAAATTGAAAAGATGTTAATGTGACATCCAGCCTAAATAATGGAGGAGAATAACTATAGCCTGAAACACACACTTGAGACCATATTCAAAAGCATTCATACTTTATGTGAAACTCTGAACTGGCATCAACTTTTGAATAGACGGTTAATTCCTCAACTGCAGAAACAAAGAGATCTTCATCTGGAGGTTGTTCTTGGAACGACTGTTTCAGGCAGATTCTTCATCACAAGCTGTCAGTGGTTCCAAAACTTTTTTAGATGAGTCTTTGAAAATGAACGATCATTTCATGTTTCAGAGCGTCTGAGCCATTAAATCCCTAATATCACACACACACACATATACACAGATGCCTGTTAGGTTTTAGAATTTGATGTTATACATGAATGTCATATATGAACATTAAGTTAATCTTCAGTTGTTCAAAATAAAAGTCAACAATTGACAAGCAGATTCTGAATAAAATGGAACTTAAATAAACAATGAGTACAGTTATTTCTGCCAGTACGAAATGTGCCACGGTACAAGGGTTACGATGCGACACATTGCAATGTATTGCAATACTGTAAGCAAGGTAATACGTTGCAATTTTTTTTCAATCTTATTTTAGGAAAACTGACAGTATTAAAAAAAACTACAAAAAATATGAGCACAAAAAGTCTTTAAGTCTTTTTGTGCAATCAGAATATCACAGCAATAGTTTTTGTTTAATATCACTGCCATTAATCTTTGCATGAAAACTATTAATGAAAAATATAAAACATAATATTGCAATATTGATAAGAATTAATATTTTCTGACACCCCAATGCTACCATGTGAAATGTACTTTAGAATTTTCTTTAAACTAAAAATTACCTTGCAGCGTAACAGTTTAAAATCAGAGCAGTACATTGATGAGTGAATAGTGGAAATGTAAATCAGGTTAAATTTACAAAGTTTATTATTGTGGTCGTGGCTGTGTCACTCTGTTTTTATTTTGTTTTGTTTTGTGTTTCACCCAGCCTTTATTTGTTTGTACCGTATCATTTGGGTCTCTGTCATTATTTGAATGATAACTTTTATCTGACAATTTCTGGTACGTATCATATCTATCAGCTGGAAACCACGCTGAAAGAAGTTTAAATGAAAATGTTCCTGTAATACATTAGTAAAGTCTAATGAGTTTCTGCTGATGATGACCTTGGCCACCTTTCTGATGTCACCACCATAGTCAAAAAAAGAAAAGAAACGTGAAACATCGTAGTAGGAGAGACAATGACAGACACACAGCCAGGACGGAGAATCTAATTTCTCTGTGCTTTGGTCTGTGGTTGGGGCTGGGTGGAGACATGCTCTATACAAAATTAAAATCCATCTTGGACAACAGCTATGATTAATGAGTTAATATTTTGGAGAGAAATTGGAATCTGAGGGGGCGTCCTTGTCATGTTGATAAGAGCTGTGAAGCAGTCTGGGCCTCACTTGCACCGCGCTTTAATCTCCTGAAATCAATAACAAGAGCATCAGCAGCTTCTTTCTGTCTGTCTCACTTTCACTCACACTCACACTGACATTATTACTTAGTTTTTGTTCACAGTATGTCTCGCCTGATGTACTATAAATACTACAGCTAAATGTAATTTGGCATCAGTCTGCCGTTGCCCTGAAGAGTAGAGATTAGGTCCAAGAGAATATCTGACAACTCAAACACCCTCATCGGAATACACAAAGTGTTGGTGATTTTGCCTTCTCGATAGTTCATCGTAAACAATCGATTCATTTGATGCCTTTATTAGAGAGAGGAGAGAGAATGGGAATAACATGCTAATATATGTCCTCTGCAGTGGACACACCGGGGATGTGTGCTGTAGTACTCGAGACTGGTCTTGGTCTCAAGA
This sequence comes from Naso thynnoides, assembly GCA_029783665.1. Classification (NCBI taxonomy): domain Eukaryota; kingdom Metazoa; phylum Chordata; class Actinopteri; order Acanthuriformes; family Acanthuridae; genus Naso; species Naso thynnoides. Next base: position 28,530,040 of record JAQLOL010000025.1, read on the forward strand.
TCACTTTTTGAAGGTCTCTGTCTTGTCTTGGAATCAAACTCATTTTGTCTCGGTCTTCGACGTGGCGGACTGTGGATTTTTAATCAAGACCACAACAGATTTATAACTTAATGACTGTGATTGGATGTAAAACTTTCTTCTTCAAATGCAGCCAATAACAGAAGTCATTTGTAGTTTGATTTTTTGATTTGTCTAAGTTTGGCTCTCTTAATCACAGAGAATTCATGAGCAAAAACAACAAACAAGAGAAAACACTCGGCAGAGTGCCGACTCAGCAGGGCAGTGCTCACTGAGACGGCTGGGACAACATTTAACTTCCATCACCACCTTGAAAGGAACATTTTTTAATGCTCTTGGTCTTGATGCAGTCTCGGCCCCTTAAAGTGCTGGTCTTGGCACATGTGCCAGACTGAGACCAGAATGTCTTTAATTTGTGGCGCTGGTTAGCATTAGCAGCAGCAGGAAGTAACTAACCCCAAGTTCAGCAGCTTTCTGTTGCTGTCAGCCCCAACCAGGGGGAATATCCCTTTAAAATAAACTCGCATTAGTTAATGTGCTGTAGTGACTGTCATTCAAGTAAGACTTCTTTCCACTGTTTAAAACCAAATATTTGGCCAATGTTGGTCATCTGTAGCACTCATCCTGCCAAGCTAGCACTCTAACACAGGAGTGGTTGTGAAATATGTGAAAGAATTTGAAAGCTGTTCCACTGATCGCTTCATCTGATGTTTAGAGATTAGCCCTGAACAATAAAACAAACGAATAAATAAATAAATAATAATAATTTTAAAAAAACATAAATAAAAACAAGCTCAGTCTGTCCATATTAACTAATTTTGCCATGTCTGCTTACAGGCAACAACCCTGCAATAAACAAACATTCTGTCAACAGTCAAAGCCAGTCAGTGCTTTTAAAACTTCAAATCCACTTGTGTGTATTTGTATGTAGATAAATAACATAATTAGAACTTTTACAACCATAAACAGTCCCGACATGGTGGGTGAAAAGAGATTTTTTCAGATTGACTCAGCAAAGAGACATTTGTGCCTAGACATTGTTTAGCAGCCTGCAGTCACTAACCATCGTCGCCTCTGATCGTACAAATCAACCTCGCTGTCTCAGTTAGTTTTCAGAGTTGCTGCTGATGATGAGGATCAGCTCGTCAAAGACGCTGGAGCTGACCATAGTGGACATTTCATCAATTACTGAAATAAAATTACAGATGGGGAGCTGTAGTTCAGTGGGAAGGGGACAACGGCAAACAGATTTCACACATTCTGCTGTAGTTGTGCTCAGAGTATGCTAATCCAGTTTAAGTTTTTTTAATTTTTTAGTAAACCACATGAAGGACTCATTTGCAAAAACAGATGTCTGTGTTGTTTTTATTATTTTCTCAACCTGTGGCATTCTCATGACCCGTAGATGGGCCATATGAGTTTTAACATTCTCCTTTGCTATGGGGCCTATATGGAATACCCAAATTTATAGGCCCATAATGGAGAAAATATAATAGTTATGAAAGTTAAAGGAGAACCTGGCTATAAAAATAAATTGTATGTAACGAAATATAAATATTTATAGCATATCCACATTGACTTAAATTTATACATTTAAATCAATATGCACAGTGCAAAGAACCACTGAAGAGGTTATCATGTGTTGTTTTGTTTTTGTACACAGAAAATCATTTAAACAGGTATCGATTTCCTAATGAATGAGTTTTTTTTAGCTGTTTTCCAAACAATTTGTTCACACATTGTGCTTCTTGGGTTTCTTTATTGTTGCTCCCTTGTTGTGTTAGCACTGTCGTTGTTTATCCGCCAATGTTAACGCTAGCTCAAGTCAAAGGCAGCGATAGCATTCTCTACCAAACTCCAGTTAAACACTTCACAGTGCAGCCAAAACAAGTCAAGAAAGGCAACAGTTTACTTTGAGGCTTCACAGAATAATCTTTGAAGTCAAACTAATTTCTGCAATTTGTGGCTCTGATTAGGATTGGTAGCAACAGGAGGCTGCCAAACTATTGACTTCCTATTGCTAATAAGCTACAAATTTAAGAAATTCACACGTACTTCGACTTCTAAAATTATTCTGTGAACACTCAAATTTGCCTCAGTGGACTGTCGTCATATTCACCTTGCTTTGGGTGCACAGTGGAGTATATAATCAGAGTTTGCTAAAGAATGCTACTGGTGCCATCGACTTGCATTAGCATTAGCATTTGTGGCTAAACGGTGAGCTGTCCAAACTCTGTGCCACATCACATGAGCTGAAAATGGTCTCTATCAGTAGAATCAGGACTGGAGAAGTCAAAAATGAGGCGCTTTGTTGAAAATTCTGGAACATCTCTTCAAGATTGGGGAACTTTACAAGAGACAGATGAAGAAAAGTCAAGTTAAGCAGAAGAGATTGAGATGTAGGCTACCATCTGTAAGTCCCCACTTACTCTCACCGGCTACATCTCCAGGACTATTCAGATCATACATGCATAATAAATGCATTTTACATTTACCTGTAAATTTTGTATTACGTTATTAGTAATAGTCAGGGTGTATATGTACAGCAATAAATAAGTTATTATTTTAATTATTAATTATTTAAACATTGTTTGTAAAATATGTATTTTTAAGGTTCATTCAGATATTGGCTCATATCCAACACAATTGCTCTATTTTTTATTTAGCTGTATCAAGATGATCCATGTAAGTATAAATGGCTTTGCAGCCAAAGCAGTCAATATCAGAGAGGAACCCTCTTCCAAATAGCTCTCTACATAAGAAGCCGTGTTATTATTTCCTGTGCGCTGGCAGACTGTGTCTGGTCCATGTGGCCTGTTCTTGGCAGAGAACTTTATTTCATGCAGGGCTGCTAGACCAGCTCTTAAATTATCCAATTAGACGGTTGGGGAAGACTGTCTGCAGGCCAGTGTGAGGCTCACAGAGAGGCCCAATTACATCAACCATACACAGAAACTTTAACTTGTATTCCTGTCAGAGGTGACGTGCTAATGTCAGCACTAAATCACCTCATGGAGCTAACACACACACACACACACACACACACACACAACAAAGCCCAGTCTATGTTTCTGTCGATGAGGTTATGAGGTGCGATGTTGCGGTCACACCTCCTGCTCCGTGGCTGTGCCGCGGCTCTGTCACGTTTCTGTTGGGACTCCAGCGTCACTAGAAGCCAAACACGGCGCGCTCTTCAGCAGCTACGTTTTCTAGGATTGTTCTGCGTTGTTTTGCTCTCCCGTTCACCGAGTATCCTGAACAGTTAAATGTTAACATAAGCTGTAATGTTTTATTCTAAATCTGTTCTTGATCATCTTCATTATAAGTTCTGAAATATCATAGATGGTTTATATAAAAAGTATGTCATTTGGCAGCTGTTAAAGGAAAAACATAAAAAACTTTCTGAAACTATTTCTTCATCTAAACCAAAATAATAATAATTTTCAGAAAATGCTTTTCTAACGTGTCGTGACTTTTACATGTAAAACTGCGTTTGCCTTCAGAATAAATGCACATCTTCAGCCGACCTGCTGTGCCGTTACTGAAAGACATTCGATTTTGCCAGATATTCAGTTTATTGTAATGGATGAACTGAAAGCGTCCCACCATTCCTTCTCCTGCTTCACAGAATGTGGAAGAGACTGAAGACTAGTTTAGCTTATGTGTTTTTAAAAAACAAAATAACAAGAGAGTAACATCATCACATATTTTACACAAATTGTCGATAATCATAGCTGTTTAGGTGGATTACAGATTATTTTCACATGTTACAAACTTGAGTTGGCCCAGCCGAGCCGGAGCGGGGCCGTACAGACTCTGGAGTCGCAGCGTGACACAACAATGCTCCATGTGAGTAAACTAAACTCGATGTGTGTTGTCATACATGTAAGCCCGCCCTCTGTTGATGCTCGTAGTAAAATTGAACCATGATAGACACGGAGGATCCTTCAGCTCGTGTTTGGATAACCGGTATGTCGCGACTGCTCACAGTTTTACTCATAGCTAATAGACGACACCTTCACAGATTTAAAGAAAAATCTAATCACAGAGTGTCCTGTGAAGAGAACATGACAATTACACACCAGCAAGTGCTCAAATCAGTCTTTGGAGTGAAGGACCTGAAACATTTCACTGAAGCCAGTTACACTCTTAGGTTGGAAAAATAATGAAATAGAATTTTCCAGGTCGGACCCAAAAGACAAAAGAAATTCAACCTGCTGTCAGTCCATCTGAGTCCTGAATTCAGCGTATAGGTTTCTCTGGAGTGTTAAAGGAAATTCACACTTCTGTGGGAATGTCGCTGATTCATACAAAATTATGATGTGAGACAAGAACGTGGACGCCTTTCTCTTCTCTGTGTGTTCAGCAGGTTGTCAGATACGCGCCATGTGCGAGCAGTTTTGCACGTTCAATGGAGGCGATGGAGAGACGCCTCCACCGCCGTCTGAAGCCTCTAAAACATCCGAAAATCTCCATATCGTGACTGTGCACATTCAGCACATTGTCACTGCTGGAGCAAACCCGGAGGAACTAGTTGCCTGGGCGTATTGACACGGCACCTCCCAACACGTCATGATTACGCTCTGAGAATGACAAAAATAATATTCGTTCATAGCCTGATGAATCCACACAGCAGGTGACCTGCACACTCACCAGGCTGTGAAATAATATTATTTCAGTCTTTGTCAGAGCATAATCGTGTTACGTTGTGAGGCGCTGTGTCACTGCGCCCCAACAACTAGTTCCTCTGTATTTTTGACCACAATGACAATGTGGCGACTGTGCGCGGTCACAGCATGTAGTTGAGTGTGTTGGAGATTTTCGGATGTTTTAGAGGCTTCAGACGGCGGTGAAGGCGTCTCCCCATCACTGCTCTCACATGGCGAGTTTCTA
>JAQLOL010000025.1:28576184-28590774 GCA_029783665.1 Naso thynnoides
TCTCTGAAAAAAAAGTCGGTTCTGAGGGGATCGGAGTCAATGAGTGAAATTAATTTTTGTTAACACTAGAAGGTCATTTTGAACTCTGTTGAACGTAAAATTACAGTGCTGCTAGTCCCTGACTTTTCCACAAAATGTCCATATTTTAATTAATGAAATTAATGAAATTTATTTAATTATACTTTAAAATTATATGTAGACAAATTTCACTAAAGGAAAAGAGAATGTGATCATTCCTGCTTATTTCGGCCACAGGTGGTCAAAACGACCACACAGACTTTACCAGGTGAAACTGATACATTTTCACGCAGTGGCAGCTGCATCTTGCTCGTAAAGTAATACAACCAACAACACAACCGAGTAAAACTTTGAGAGCAGCCGTGAGTTCTGTTAACAGAGGCCATTTTTGTCCCTCAAAGCAGCACAGTGCTGCCCACGGCAGCACAGCAGGGCAGAGCTCACCTGCATGGGCCGGGAGCAGGTGGATGATCTGTCTCCGATGAAAGTGGGAGTTCTTTCCTCCTTAAAGACGAGCTGAACTGCCTTTTTCCAGAGCATCATCTGCTGTGTTGTGATGTAGTCGCTGTTCAAACAGTTAAACAACCAGTGAACCGGCTTTAGGGCGGGACATAAGTTGGAGAAATCTGTTTGGAGTGTTGTTAGCAAGTGTTGTTACTCCTTGGCAACCGCTACTAGGGCTTTGCTAAATGTTAACACCAAGCTAGCTTTAGTTTATTTAATATTTACAGGTTTATGTAACAGGTAAGAGCAGCTGCATGTCCACGAGATAGTGGACTTGGCCCTTTAGCTGAGTGGTTTCCATTCCTGCCTCTGTTACCAGAGGACCAACACCGGAAAGGCGCCTTCCTGATGCCTTCCCGGTGCCTTCCCGGCGCCTTCCCGGTGCCTTCCCGGTGCCTTCCCGGTGCTGCTATATTTCTATTGACAGGTGGATTGGTGTGATACAATTGGTTGCCTACGTCAGAATTCCAGGAGTTTTTTTTTAGACTTTAATTTAAAAGTACAAAATAATTTGGTTTTTTTGTATTTTTTGTTTGCTAAACATTTTTAGATTTGACTAAAAACGGAGCAGGGATATAGTCCAAAAGATTTGAAAGTGCATTTTTGAGTTCAGCTCGTCTTTAACTTCAGGTTATTTTGTTTTTTAAAAAAGATATCCTAACACAGTAAAGGCATTAATCTGTATACTGGGTGTTTATCACGAGAGGTGATAGAATTTGGAATCCGGACGTCAAAACGACCCCTCACGGCCTGTCTGGTAGGATCGGATCTCTGGACTTTATATCGGTGAAGAACACGTAGAGCAGAGTGGTCAGTATGACATGACTCACATGACTGTTGCTATGCTGTTTGAATTAGCGCGGTAGAAACATGCTGTGTATTTTACATGTGTATAACCTTGATTAGCAATCAGCCTTTATTTTTTCATGTCATGGCAATTATTTTAATATTGGCTTTTTGATTCATGTATGAGTATCACTGTGGTGAACATCAGCTCTCATCATATCTCCTCTTTGTCACCGCTCTCTCAACACAGGCATATTCAAGTTGAACTCTAAATAAGCATTAGCTCCTTTGTTTAGTTTTGTGAATGGAGCCACATACCACAACAGTGCACCTTTTGGTTGATCATCTTTTATGTTGCGCAGAGAAAAGCCGTGTATTTAGGGAACGGTCGTTACAAGTGATTTTGAATAATCTTCTTTATCCTGAGTGCGTTGTGCTGCAGGCTATATTTGGCCATCACAATATTAGTGCATCCTCCATAGACAAGGAACGATTATGAGAGATTACTGGGAAGCCACACATTAATAAACTGAATATTAATTTATAAAAAATAAATGAAAGGAAAATTAATTTGGTCCCCACAGCACTCCTCCTGTGCTACGTTTCTTGCATGCTTATGCTTTCCACCCTCTAAATCTAAAAATAAGGCAACAGGCCCTTTTTGCTATTGTAACCAACACTGCATCAGAGAAGTGTCCCAGTATTTTCCTGCCCCATGATAGGACATCAGCTTTAAAAAGGTCAGTTTCACTCAGCTTCTAGTGCAGACAGCAGTGGCAGTGTGAGACGACAAGTGATCAGCATACTGCAGTGTGGACTTCTGCCTGCTGGTGTCTTTTCACTTCGGGGCAAACACACTTCCATAACGCAGTGCGAGGTGGCAGCTGCCACAGCAACCGAGCAGCTTGAAGGTCAAGTTTTTCTTCACCGCTTCGTGATGGAGGACTCAAAGGTCATTCGGTCACAATCTGTTAACTGCAAACTTGTGCCATGGAGGTCACAATGACCAGCAGCATGACTCACTGCTCTCCTCCAGGTCCCAGAAACACTCTTTCTGGACTGTCTGATGTGGAGATGTGGAGATACACAATGAAACAGTTAACAGTCATGAGCATTTCTCTGCTCGCAAGGCACACAAAATCAAGACACATCTTTAATCTCCCTGTCTCATCTCCCCCCAGAGACGAAAATCACGCTATGCTGAGCTTGACTTTGAGGTAATTTTAGTCTCTTTGATTCCTACAGAGCTTATTAGCTTTAGACCAAAAAGCTTCTATGTCTCTTAGTTTGCTTTCAGACCTCTAGATGTTTGCATACATTTATTAGATTTATCCAAAGTTTGGGTGTGACTGTAGTGTTGAGATTCGTAACATTAAATGTGAAGCGGGTGAAGTAGGATTGATGGTAGCCTGTGCTGTTTACCTCATACATAATGTGCAATGTTCCTGTGTAGAAGATTATGCACACCCGGAAACGCCACCAGGACATGTTTCAGGACCTGAACAGGAAGATTCACAGTGCAGACAAGGATAGAGAATCTCCACCTGTTGACGCCAAAGCTGCCAAAAGATGGAGTGTGTCCTCTGCCAGCAGCGACAAGACCAACATGAGTGTAAAGAGTTCAACTTTATTCTGTTCTGCCCCCCCTTCCCTATTTCTAATGTTGTTCTCCTTTTCTCTGAACAGTAGTTCAAATTTAGCACGAACCAAATGCCTGTGTAGCTAAGAAGTGCAGCCATTCAAAGAAATGCTCAGAGTGTCAGTGTCAGAGGAGATTAGCTGTGCGGGCATCAAATGCAGAATTGTGAGTGGGAATAAAACTACGACAGCAGACTGAGGGCCAATTTAAGCTTCGTCGCTCAACACATTTGGTAAGTGTCGCTTAACAAAAACGGCAGACACTTGGACTTCATGCCACAGACCTGAACAGTTTTCTAGTGTCACGGACATCGTCGTGTTTCTGTCACCGTCTGTGATTGGATGCTTTAACCTCGCCATGGAAATAGTTCTCACTAGGGATGTGAACGACTCATTATTTTGCGAGTTGACATGTCGAAGGCATGAGTTGACAAATCAACGGACTAATTTTTTATTTTTTTTCCCCAGGGGCAGTTAAAAAGAAAGTGCAAACGGCGCAGGACCCTGATAAATGTCGCTCACGGCTCACAGTGTGGTCGGAACAGCGGCGTAGTTTAGCCGTGGTTCAGCAGCGGTGTAGTACTATACTGCAGTGAAGTTAGTTTTACATTGAATATCCCGTTCCAATGGCGGGCATTAGTGTACTGTCACATATCCAACCTGACAACAACTTCACTGCAGTGCTCATGTTGAGGAAGTGCCGTGAATAAACGCAAACAGAGGTATTTTTTTATTTGTTGGCCGGGAAACAGAGACTGAACTTCTGTCTGCTGCTTGCCTCTTTTGGAATTCTGAACAAAGTGAACTTTCCTTCAGTCACGCCCGCAAAAAACACTTAACGGAGCCATCTTGAACAGCGTGCTCACATTGTAAACAGTGAAGCAGAGCACAGCGGTGTCACAGCGTGTCAGAGAGGCGGGGTGAGGCGGGGTGAGGCGGGCAGCGACCGCGCGGTGTACAGGAGGGGAGAAGGCGATGCAAAGCCTGTTCACAGTTAAGCCCTCAGCAGAAAAACAAAACTGGCTCTCTGCTGGCACGGATGTGACGGGGACACGCAGGTAGTTTCAAACCAAGACAAACAGTTTGTTGTGCCCCATTTTTTTGACGTATACATTTTTTAGAATCAACCTGAGCATGTGTCGAAAACTGATGGCTGAGTGAACGTATGGTTCACACCCCTGGTTTTCACTGAACTTCCTTGTTGATATGCTTTAGTTCGTTTCAATAGTGTTTACCACGGAGACGACTGAAACCTTCCACCAAAAATTAAATTAAAAAAATGCTAAATTAAAAACGCTACTATTCCTCTTTTGTTCCTGTTGAGCGGTTCCTATCAAATGTGTCGATCAGCGAAGCATAAACTGGTCTTTAGTAGTCAAGTACACATTGTCACTCCAGCTGCCACAAATGGTTGGAGGCTGTCTTAAGTCATACAAATTGTTAGAACTTGTTTCTTTCCATGACCTCATGAGGAAAGTCATATTAATAAGCCCGTTTTGTTGAGCTGGCAGCCCAGGATTTCCCAATCAGGGCACTGAAAATTTGTATGTTTTTAAGTAATTCCTTCAGAAATGTCTCTCCTTCTCTCTGACTGTGACAGTTATGCATCTTAGCATGCCGTGTGTTCAAGTAGATGTGCAATACCTAGGGCTGGGAATCGAACTTCAATACCTCTGTGGTACCACCTGAACTGCCTCAATACCATGGAGCATAGAAAAATGTCAGGGACTGAAAGTTGGACTTAAATGACCAAATGAGCAGTTAATCTCATCAGCATCAGAGAGCCAATAGGCATGCAGCATGCTTGTTGTGCCGAGATCTGATAGTCCTGTTGATTGGCTGCACCGTTGTGTTTTATAGGGAAAACATCAGATTACACCCAGAGACAGGGCTGACCATCAGCAGGTGTGATGTCATCTTTTGTTTAAGCAGATTAGATCAAATTGATATCGCAGAAAGTATCATTCAAGAACCTGTATCACAGTCAATGTACCTGTGTTGAAGTTTTCTCAGCGATACCCAGCCCTAGCAGGGCCAGCTAACGAGAGCGGAGGAGATACAGAGCAAGGCCAGGTAACAGTGAAGGTGCAGGCCAATGGTCTGCCAGTAGACAGCAGTAAAGTTTACTGCTACAGGTCTTCTTGTGCTTTGACACAACAGAACTGTGAACAGGGAGAGCCAATGAGAAACTTTCATTTGATACCCTCAGTTGCTTCCTGACATAGAAATGCCATTTTCAGGATAACCACAGTGATTTTTTTAAAATTTGTTTTAAGATATGTGTCCTTACTTTCGATATAGCGAATAGCTGTAAATATTACAATACCCAGTAACCTCCATGACGGTCACTCCCCAGATCAGGTCAGACTGGTACATCAGATGATTAAAGTATCTTTAATTTCACACTTACTCTTTTCACTAACAGGCTCAAACTTCTCTAAGCCTTAAGAACGTTCAGCTGTCAGCCAGCTAACACTGACTCCACAGGAATGAACAGGAATATCCTCACAGCTTTACTGCCAATAATGTGGTAAAAATGCAGTCATTACTCTCGATGAACATTTGGGTTTTTTACAGACTTTGCAGGACTATTAGCCGCCAAAAAAGACTTGTGTGGTTTCTTTTTTCCCCACTAAGCAAAGGGAAACTAGGCTGGCCTGGGTTGGCCAAGAACTTGTCTCCAAACAAAGTCACCACAGCAGATATGAAAAGAACAAAAGAATCCATGTTGGCTTTGTAGCTGCTGTCACTCCACGGCAGCCGATGATTTCCACTTCCTTTTGCTACAAAAGCCCTTGATCTCCATTTGTTTCACAGCTTTGGAATCAGGTCTTGTTTGGCATAAGTTCAACTCCCACAGATCAAGACTGCAGCTACTACATATTTGACACTGATGGTTTTAGAACCAAATCAGATTTTGTAGCAGCTACGCAGAATCTCACATTTTTTCCCCCAAAAAGGACGTTTTGTTGTATTTATCATACAAGTGAAAGAGACAGAGAGATCAACATCTCCACCACGAGTACAAGATGTGTTTTGAGGATGTGCCTTAGCCACACTCTTTCTGATCTCAGTCCTTACTAATATTTCTAGTTTCTCAAGCATTTTTATGCATATTCACACTTTGGAATGTATCAGCAAGTTCATGTCTCTTATAGGGTTCGTAAAAATAAGTTTCAGAGAAATAACTTTCGTTTCAGATGATGTTTATCTGTTAAGTTGTCAAAAGTTAAATTGGAACTCATGCCCGTTAAGGTATAGAGGGGAGAGTGGCAGCTATCATCTTATTTAACTGTCATTATGAAACCTTAGAAACTTATATTTTCAAACCATTCCTCTAAGGAAAGTACAAAAATGCTAAGGCAAACAAAGACAGTGTGATGTAAAGTAAGTTCACCGAAAGAATTCACCGTATAACTTTGGATATACATCAGCGATTTCATGATGATTATCGGAAAACAAACTTTTTGCCTGTGTGCTATTCCCATCAGGACAAGCAGCAGACCCCGAGTAAGAGGGCATGGGAGGGCATAAGGAAGACCCACTCTCCCCCATCCTGGGTGAGGAAGGACCTGGAGACGGTGGCAGCTTCCCCTCTAGAGCTGCAAACGGTGGAGTGGGAGAAAACCAGTGCAACCATTCCTCTGGTGGGCCAGGAGATCATGGACCTGCAGACGGAGGTGTGACCCCGAGTCTGCTCCCACACCGACAACATCTTTTTTTGCTGTTAGACAAAAAAGCAGACACACCACACACACACTGCCCTGCTCTGTACTTCTACTCAAAGGCTGGATGAAGCCCGTTGGGAGAACATGAGGGGGAAAGAGGGGGTGAGGAGGAGTAGTCAGCGTCAAAATATCAAAAAAATAATCAAACCAATGAAAGAGAGAACAGGATTATGGTGTCTCTTTCTGTGTTGTTTCTTTTGATGTTTGGACAGTGTTTTTGTTTGCAAAATACTGGTCATCTTGTGTATGGTCCTGGCTTACATGGCAGACAGACTGCCAAAGTAGCTGATTCAGCTGCTGTGTGCATTATAGAGTCATGTAACAGATCGCATAGTAAAGGTAATCATGCGATGTTAACCTCTGAATTAAATGAAGACAATGTAATAATCATGATTATGTCTCTTTTTTGTTAAGAGTACGGTTGCATCACTGTTCTGCTCTCTCTTTTTCCTGACCAACGCCGATGTTGCTCACGGCTTCAGATACTCCTGGACATTTGTTTCTTTAACGTCAGTCACAAAAAGGGAAAATGAACAAGGGTTTTATGGAGGGGAGGCAGACTGCCAAACACTCACCCATGTGCCACCCCCACCTCCAACCTCCCTCTGGTGCTGTTCCCACCCCTCAACAATTCACCCGTATCCTGTGGGTTCCATCGCTTCAGCCCTTGTGATCCTGGTGGGGCAAAGTCAGCCCTGCAGTCAGAAGTCAAGAGGGGGGGTGGTTGATAAAAAATAAAATAAAATCAAAAAGTCAAAATGGCATGACGCCTTCTCATCGACGAAGGACACCTCAGAGAGGCCGGAGAGCGGGCCGGCGGGCTTCGCGCTCCAGTTGGCCCTCGACCTCATCACAGCCCACAGAGAGACATCACGGACATCAGTGTCAGATCACCAGACGGAGCCACGTTCAACGAACTCGTTGTTTGGGTCCGTTTCTCAGTGTACAAGCAGGCTCGGTACGGTACATGCAGAACGATGGTGTCTCAAACGTGTTAAGGACAAAGGTACTTGTGTGTGTGTGTGTCTATGTATGTGTGTGTTGAGTAAAGGCCAACTCATACTTTCCGCATCTGTGTGTCTGCAGGGGTCTGCTCTGATACGCGTGATGTAAAAACCGTCATCCACCCATGACCGTGAGGACCCCTCTGTGGACGTCCACGCGCAAAACTTGTGAGCGTGTGGACTGTCCGCTTTGAAAGCGTGCTGACTGCGCGTGCTCTTTAACGTGTGTGAGTGGACCAACGGTTTGACTGAAGCAGTTTTACTGTAGATACACGGATTCACAGCACTATTTCAAACAGAAAGATTTCTCATTTCATTTTAACAGCAACAACAGCAGCAAAGGATCTAATCCGTCCCACTCAGATAAGAATTTGCTCTCTTTCATGTCTGCAGAACCTTAATTTTTAGCCGGCCTGACGTTACTAATGTTGCAGCTACATTTAAACCCGTGTCATCCAGGCAGAGACAACAGATGAGGAGATGATAAAGGAAAAGAACTGCAGCCACTAAATTTTCTGTTATCTTTTGTTTATTCTGCTGCAGTCTGTGCACTGCATACCTCGTACGGCCAGACTGGCGCGAACCCTCGTTTTAGTATGACAGAAACCACTTCCCCTGTCTGCGTGAGTGGACGAGTCCGCGGACGCGCAGTGCGTTAAGTATGTGGGGGCCTTAAGGAAGATGAGCAAATGAGTTGATCTATAAATATATATGGTATCATGAAGGAAACGAAAGGAAATGATATATACAAGGCGGAGTTCATCAGAAGGATGGTGGTTGCACACAGAGAAAGCACAAGGCTCACTTGGAGTCCTGATGTACAGCATTGTAATTATTTCAACAGAGTTCTACATAATGGATTTTAGCTTATAAATATCTTTCTTACTGTGCTTGGGGATAGTTGTTATCATAATTATTAATATGAACATGATTATTCTGATACTGATCCTCCCATTCCCTCGCCTGGTCCTCTCAAGGTACTGGACTATACAAGTGTTCTGTATCTAATGTAACAGTGTGTTTTGATATCACCACCAGTCACGCCCTCTGATCTGTATTTGTCAAACCCCCTGATCTTGGACCCTCTGACCTTCTGATGTGCACCCCACCCTGCCACACACACCCCCTCCCTCCTGCCCTCACTCCCCTTTTTAATTTACTGGGGTCGCCTCTTTGTTAATGTACAGTTTTCAGAGCACAAAATGAATGTGTCTTATTTCTAATAAAAGCATATAAGCATATAATAAAACAAGATTAGTCGTGTTTTCTCACATTCAATTACACACATAATGTGTCTGATTAATGCAGCCTGCTGTGGAGCTTGTTTTCTGATAGGCTGTTAACACGAGTCTCATCAAAACAGCAGTTTTAGGATAAATACACTGATTTCTCATCCATCTCCAAGTTTATCTCGAGTCAGTTGTTTGTTTTTTGTGTGGAAATTATTGAAATCTGTATGTGTGATGCACTACATAAAACTTCAGTCTCAGAACAGCAGAGTTAAAGTTGGTGAACTGAATAAGTAATGTCACTTACCTTTAAGGTAGGATTGGTAATTCTGAAACGCTAGTTAGATTTGAACAGCAGAACTGCTTTCAGACAGGAGGCGCAAAATCCACCTATCCGCCATCGAAACCATTCATTGTCAACGTGTGCAGTGCAAAAGTGTTCACCAACACAAGTCAACATATTGACATTTTGAATAATATTTCTTTTTCTATCTGTTCACTGTGTGTGGGTCCCAGGAGCAGAGGTGGACACTACAGGAAGTCATTACACCCAGAAGCCTCTGTCATGTAGCACCTGTCCAGCTGTTTCTGCCTGCGTATAGACGTGTGTCAGGCTAAACAAATCACCTCTAAGCTCTTGAGCCAGACCACTGAGATATCTGTACGTTTCTTTTCGTCCTTCCTGTTTTTTTTGTTTTTGTTTTTGTTTTCATCAATTACTTATGAGACGACCATGTGGTGGAACTAAATTCCATGGCCGTAGACACACACCATTCGGCCACAAAAACCTGGTTTAATGTCTGAAAGTGAGGTGGAGGCTACAACGGTTATGGCACATCTTCTTCCACTGAGCTGCATTATTGAAATACATGATTATCTGTCATTCTCTCCCCTGGCAAAGCTTATAATTTATCTATAGACCATAAAGTGTTTGAAGACGAACGACTACTTTTTATCAAATGGTTTCTTCCATCTAAAGTCTCTGAGAATGACCCCGCTCTGTGGAGGGTGGGGGGGCTGGAGAGTGAGGTTGATGTTACAGGTCAGAGCAGTTCTCTTGCTGTGCATCTGCAGCTGACATGCCAATGAGCTTCACACCGTAAAACTTCAAATATACTGCGCTGATATAAAAGCAGTTTCAGTGTTCGTGGAGAGACATTTTAACAGTAACAGTAGTGAACAAACATTTCCACCTATGAACAGCCAGTGAGCTCCGTGTAACATGAGGAGGTGACGATTACTACAGACAGCTGCGTCCTGTTGATCCGAGTAGGACTCCGTGAATGTCGGCTTCATTGCTTCAGGTTTCAGTCTCTAAAGTTTATCACTGCATGAGGCAAACAAAGAATGGGAGAGAGACAGGATGAAATTTTTTAATTTCCTTTCACCACAAATGTTAAACTTTTGGTAAAGCAAGCATCCTTTGTTTTTGTTTTTTATTTTGTTTGTTTTTGTTATTGTTGTTGTTGTTTTTCGGAACAGGTAAAAGATCCTCTCATTTTTGAAGAAGTGCTGCAGTCTTGCCTCAGAGAAGAAACCTCTCTGTCAGGAATCATTATCCAACATGCCATACACACGTGTGTTGAGTGATTTCAATAACCCGTGAAAATATTTAATGAACCTATTTGAAGCTCAATAACTAATTTAGCTTGTGTTATATTTCTAATCTCCTGTCATGTTAAAATTATGAATTTAAAAGGCATTGGTGTATTGTGAACTTAGCAGAGCACAATATGAATTCAAATGTCATTTCTAATAATGACAAGCAATATTAATGTGCATTTTCTTATTTACTCAAGTGCTACGAGCAGTCAAGGGCAGGTGTTGATTTTGTTTTTGTGGTTACGAAAAGATCAGAGCTACTGAAATACTAATGAATGCCAAAATACACAGGAATAGCTGCCTGCAACTTGTTTGCAGACAAATTCAATCTGCTCATGTTTCATGAACGAGACCCGTAGTTTAACTGGAGAAATGATTTCTGCCTCCTGAGCTCTTCCTCTGCTCTCTCTGTCATGGCACGTGGGAGGGGTCTGTGCTGGCTGAGCTTGGGAGTTATCTCAGGTTTAACTCTGATTGAGGCCCTAATGTCCTTATGAGTTCCCAGCTCCTCTTTGAACAAATTTGAGTATTCATCCAGCGCAGCCTCGAGTGGCCCACACTTTTTCTCATGTACATGCTGTATCTGCTCCCACTTTAGCAAACGTTTCTTGAGCCAGTTTCTGCCACATGGCATCGCCCCCTTTCCTTTAACAACAGAAAGTGGTTGGTTTAAGTCCTTAGTTTGTCCCTCAGTCAAATTTGCCCTAAAACAGGAACACAACCCCCATTATAAGCTTTTAATTGTTGTTTTCTGTAATGACAGGTGGGAGAGATTTTGTCTTTTGTTTTGCATCCTTCCTTGTGACTGTCAAAATGGCAAACACCTCTGAATCTGTGTCCTCCTCCGTTTTTACATAGTATATGTGTTTTTTCTGTTGTCTTCTGTTCTATGGCCGTTTTACACTTTGCTTCATTCCATGACGTGCCTTTTGATGTGTCCAATCTTGTCACAATCATGACATCTAGGGCCCTATCCTATGAGCAGGGCAGGGCCTGTGCACTGCTGACAGTTTTATTGCTATCTTACCTCGGTGCAGATGTCATTTTGCCATGTCCGTAACATAGCAGATGTTCCTGCGCCGCATCTGTGTGCAGTGGGTGGGAGGTCTGAAGGTGAAAGGAGACTGAAGACATGTCTCAGTGCATTCACTGTCTTGTGCCGGGCGCAAAGAAGGCTAAATGTGCCTAAGTTCAGATCAGGAAAAACCTGGTCTGAAGGCACAAAGATTCCTGTTGGCACGCCTGCATAATTTATGGCACAGTTGGCAGAGGTACGCGCACACGTCTCCACAGTCACACACATTTTTTATTTTATTCTACATACGAGTAGATTATTTAAATGTCCCTTGAACACGTTTTCAATTAGAAACAGTGGAGTAGCCAGAAATAATAATAGTTTGATTAATAAGTAATGGCCATTAGCCTGTTTCTCTGTTTATTTTTTAACGGAACATTCTCTGGGACATTCATTTTAACACCAGTGTTTTACGCACATGGTGAAAACACACGTGAGGACATCATCACTTTTTCCATCTCTCCCTCTCTGTGTGTGTAGGTAAAATTAGGTCATCAGAAATTAAGTGTAAATATTCAGGTAAACATTGTGTGCATGTGTGAGTGTCTTTAGCATCTGTAAAATTATTCACACTATTAACGAATCAGGAATTATTATAATCATAAAGTAGTTGATCTCTATGGACAGGACGGGATCACAGCCATCAGATCATCTTTACAGATCAGTCGCTGACAGCAGGAGCAACTTCAGCGTTTGTGTCTGGATGTTTACTGGATCCAGAAAAACAAGGGTTAAACAATTATGATCTATAACAAACAAGACATTATATCTGACCCTGAGACCGTCCTGACACGGGAGGAAAAACTATTTCTACCTTTGTCAGAGTCTGCTTATCCAACTTTAGAGAGACTTTTTTTCATTGTGTTTCCTCCACCAAATGTTGCTGTGAACGCATTGTGCAGCCGTCCCGCTGATGACAGAAGACGAGGTAACGATCGCTGCTATTTCAGACCACTTTTCTTTCTTTCTTTTTTTAAACTGCTTTGAAGAGGACCCGCCGTCTCATCGCATGCTCTCGTGCTTTGACTTATCGAGCCAGCAGATCTGTCTTGTGACTTGAAAATCTTTTCTTCTTGTTTGCACCTGGTAATCCTGCCAGCATTTTCACCATGGGCACATCCGACCTTACAGGTAAGAGAACAGACTTTCTGATTGGTTATTGCATCTTCAGCCAAACACACACCCATGAACTGATAAAGGTATTGTGAACAGCTGAGAGGCGTATTTTCTGTGCACCAGGATCACAGGGGGCGGGCCACAGTTTCTTCTCCTGGCAGGAGCCGGCGAAAGTGGAGTTTTACACTGCTTGAATAAGTTAAAACCTTTGCGACTTGCACCACAGACGAGCGTAAGATGAGGCCCTTTGTCTCTTTAAAATGGCACCTATTTGCATGGTGTGTTTTTTTTCTTTTCATTGGTAACAGTTCTTTGTTCCTTGTGGCCTCACCTTATGAACATCAGCTCGCTATTGTCATTTTCCATACCTCTCAGCTGACATGCTTCTCTATCGGCCATCTCCATACTTCTTTTTTTTTAATTTATAATTTTTAATTTTCCAAAAAAGAAAAAATACAATGACAGCACAACATTTCACATAAGGGAAAAAAAAGAAACGGGGGGGGGTTGGTACAGATGAACTTTGGAGATGATGGTGCCAGGGCATCTCTCCATTAACAACCAGTCTGCTATTGTCGTCATGCCACTCTAGCATCACTGCGCTCGGCAAGTCCTTCAGTAATATTACTTAAAACAGTTCGGGTCCAACTCAGAAAACATGTGGCAGACACTTATTCAGATCAGGTTAAAGCCTTGGCAAATGTGAGCTCGTTTTCTGACAGGCTTTGTCTCTTATTCTGCTGATGAAACAGTCTCTTAGTGATGAGTCCAGGTTGGCTCTAAACACACAGTTGACAGCGTGTACTCAGCTGCATACAACGCCGCTCACTGATTAGCCTCGATTAAAACAGACACTTTCCGCTACCAATAAAGTCTTCGACTCGAAGATGTTCAAGGATGGCCACTACCTCATCAAATGTCTAGCCTTTCAGCTTATTGGACTGGGGTGTTTTCACATATGGTCCTCTTTAAGTGAACCAAACTTAATCCCCTTGAAGTGGACCAGAGAGTGATCCATTAGAGAAAGGACTCACTTCTCTTTTCACATTCTCAGAGAGGACCAAGTTCTCCTCCAGTCCACTTCAGCTCTGCTGAGGCCTCAGTCCTCTTTCTCCTCACGCTGTACTCTCCTTTCTTTGGTGCTTAGACCTTTACTGCTTTGGATTATGGGTAATTTTCACTTGGAACAAGATGGTAGTTGCTGTACTTTTTTAGTCCACATAAATGTGGTATTCTGTTAAATTAGTCCACATAAATGTGGAAAACCAAAGATGAATAGCTCAGATCAGATTGGAACACAATAAAAGACTGAGTAGACTGCAAAGGAGACGCGCATGGAGGAGAAAAATCTTGCAGCGACAAGACAAACTCATCAGGCAACATCTTTTGTGGCCTGACACTTTTGCGACCCTGCAGCTTGTTGAAAGGTAGGTTTTACACCTAAAACAGGAATCAGAAATGCACATTTAGTTCTCCCAACACCGCCATCACCACTCTAATGGTCAAACAAACAGGTATAAAATCAGGCTTCAAATATTAGCTCCATTTGTTGGCATTCTTTGTATCTGATGGGGATTTGAACTTTGCTACTACGCTTGACTCGGATGCTGATTCTGTGTACTGTACGTTCAAAAATCTGCTGGACAAAACCAAGATTTCAGATTTGGTGGGAGAGCACAAGTGCCTGGACTGACACTGACTGGCATTGGAATTTCAGGATGGGAAGGGATTCATTCATACACTTCTGCCATGGGATACCTTTGTCTGTGGACCACTGCAAATAAAACCAATAAAAATGAATGTAATGAAAAGCGAGATGTGGTTAAGGTATCCATTGTTTCCCTTTTAAGTTTCATCACATCTGACACAGAAACAACACAAAGTGCATAG
>JAQLOL010000025.1:28605013-28617352 GCA_029783665.1 Naso thynnoides
GAGGTGTTTTTTCATAAATATATTAATGTACACAATAATAACCTTTCACATTGTAATCATTTTTTTATTTGTAATCTAATGTGTGTGGTCAGTGTGTGTCTAAGCAGAGTGTATGCGCGTTGTGCACCCGCCTAGAGGCTCATATTACTATCTCTGTAATGCGCCCTTAAAATAACAGTGAAATACTGCGTCATTGACTTTAGACCAGGTTTTTGTTGGTCAGTCGCGCAATCGCTTACTGCGCCCTCAAAATAACAATGCGCCATGAATTTGCCTGACCATTCCTCATTTTTAGACCAACACGCCCAGTTGCGCTCAGATGGGCACAAGTGCATTTGCTAGTTTGACGGCAAGGGTACGAAAATGACAACTGCATCGGTGTCAAACTAGCAATGACACTTGCGTCATGCCATAATGCGCCTTGCGCCGTCCACTTTAGACTGTCAAAATAGGGCCCGGGGTGTTTTAGATCAATCCAGTGTAAATGTACAGGCCACATTACAAGCTAGCATGTGCAAATAGTCCACAACAAAAGCGAAGGCACAAAGAGGCGAGCTTCTTTTTCCTCACTGTGCCCAGCATTCACAAACAAAGAGACCTTTAAGCTAGCGACACGCTAACAGCAAACTGATTGAGAATGTAACAGCTCCGGAGGGACCCGCGTATTGTCGAGCAAACGCGAGAAGCTCGGACACAAAGTGCAGTCAGTCGGCCGCCAGTCACAGACATACCCATGTAGTTGTCGGTAGAAAAAAAGGACAGACATATGCCCTGACAAACAGATAGAGACTTCTTTCATTTCAGTAAGATGTTTAAATTGGCTGTTGTATATCCTGCCGTTTAATTCACAGCCTTCTGTCGTTCCTTAGTCATTGTCATTTACTTTCCTTCCTCACGTTTTAGCCTCTTCATCGCTCTTCTGTCTGGTTAGTGTATTGCTTTGAGTGTCGAGAGGGCTGTGTGTTTGCTCGAAGGCCAAAGTCATCATTTCTGTTGGAACTGGGTACCTGCCTTTGGGGTTGAGAGGCTTGTGGCGGTGATGGGCTTGTAGCCGCTGCTTCACACAAGCACTGAATACTGACACGAATGGGCCGTTCAAGGGTTCACACTCCAAATGAGGTCGTGGCGCCTTAGCCGCTCAGCATTCAGACAGCCCTGCTCTCATTGTTATTCAGCCCTCAGCTTTCAGTACAGGCTGCCATTGTTGACCAGCCTAATAGCTTTCTCACAGAGCTTAGGATACATATTTGATGAGTCAATAAAAACACTTTGCATTGCCAAACTAGGCGAGCCAAAATCTTAACAGGAAAGTGGTGTATTGAATTGTATCTTTTCTGCATTAGGCAGCATTTTTCTCTCAGCATTATCTTTAGTGTCCCATGACAAGCAAAGGTGTGACTACCATACTGTAATTAACACAGAGAAGGGCCACACTGATAGCAACTGTTTTGCTCAATTTAATGATGTAAATTGTGTCTTTCATACATATATTTTACAAGAAATTAATACAAGCTGATAATTTTGCTTTTTTTGAACCAGTAGTTGCAGCTAGGACTTTAAAATTTGTTTGGAGGTCTGTTCCAGAGAAAAAAAAAAGTTCTATATCAAATCAAATGATAATTTAAAATTTTAAATCCTCTAACAAATGTGCCCTGCGCATGTTATTGCAGTCCTCTCCTGAGATGGTGAGATCACAGTTGCATAGCTGACATTTTGACTAGGAAGACTGTAGAAGAAACCCTATGGTGTACTCAAAGAAGGGACAGTTTCCACAAAAGCATAAAGGTATTTAGAGTGCCTGAAAGAGGAGAGCGATGTGGCTTTTAAGTGATATCATGATATTTCTGGCAGTTTTCGCAATAACAATATTACTGACAATATCACAAAACACCGATTATTTTTCTTGTTTTTTAATGTTAATTTCAAGAACATACTAGTTCATTAAGGATGTATGTAATCATTTGCCTTCAACAGTAAAAATGTCGCTATACACATATACACAAAGCTGTAATCTTCTATATTTGTATTAAATAGATTTATGTATTTACTCTTTATCCTTTAAAGTCAAGATGGTACCTGGAATTGGAACTTGGTGTACTATTTGAAAAATAAAAATACAATAAAACATATTAAATATTAAAAGATTCCTCTTTATGCTTTTCACTTCTCTTCAGCCCTTCATCTTGTAACATTTGGCCTGCTGTACAATAGAAATAAAAAAAATATAATAAACATAAACATTTCACAAAAAAAGCATCTGTCTTTTCTTTTAAATGTCTCCAGCCTTTTAGTCGTCTTCCTCAACTACTTACCATTTATTATTCTTGTAAGGCAGTCAGACCCCCACCCTGAAATGTTGTCTGTGAAACAATGGAAGTTTTCTCCAGACTGAATGTCTGCGTGTTGATTTGTAAATGAATTGGCTATAGCAGGGTTCGGACATCGCCACTTGGGGACCGCCCCTCATGGCTTCAGGGTGTCTTATAGACACCTTTTGTTTATCTGACCTTCTTTTGAAATGCTGAATGTCCAAGTCTCAGTGCGAGAAGTATCAAGGTCTAAGTGGTTCGTTGTCATATAAAAAGACCCCCTGATGGTCAAAAGGTTCCCAGGCAGGAATGGTGTCTCCCCTAAATTTAAATTTGTAAATTTTTTGCAGATGTTCATGTTCCATAATGGTGAATTTCAATAACTCTGGTGATCTGGTTATGCAACCAGCAGGTTAGAGTATCTAATGGACTAATTTTCACAAAATGTTGTACATGCGTAGATGGTTTCTATTGACTTTGGTGATGACTAAGCATAATTGTGTTAAAGTCCCAGCATAGTCAGTCATTAAGTCTCGCTTTCCAATAATTAAAGAAAATACAAGCTGGGTTTATTTCATTTTAAATTTTTTGTAGTCTTGTTTTCATTTGGTAAGGAAAACTTTGTTTTTCACCAAAGTACTTGCTGAGATTGGGAACATTGCCACAGAAAAGCCCAAAGGGGCAGAAAGCACAACAGATCAGAAAAAAAGATTTAGTTAAAAACCTTATTTTGAGGTAAAGCTGCATATGATGGTTGTGTGTTTCAGGCAGTTTGGGTAATATTCTGTCTGCTTTTGTTTTCTGCTTTTAATCGATCTGACTTCCTATAGACGTGTTTTCAGAACCTGTCTAAGCCTTTGACTGCTTTCAGGATAATGATGTTTATTTGTTGTTGTCGTTGCAGCTACGTCTTAATAATTAACATGGGAAAAGAAAAGTTTAATAATTATTTATTAAAATTTTAGTGTCCAATACAAAGGACACTATAATAATAAATGATAATAGGATAACAAAGGATAATAAATGATGCCTGTGCTTTATGTTGTATGCCTTTACCTGATTGTTAAATGCAAAACTTAAAATAAATAAATAAAATCTGCTGATCTTTGTTAAGTGCTAAACTAGGCAGATTTTACAGGAATTGTAAGAGGTTAAATGACAGCGTCATTGCTGTTCTGTGTAAATGGGCCAAAGTAATGGTGACTGAAAAACACCAGAGGAAAAAAAAAGTTTACAGAGAAGAGGTAAATAAAGGTCATGTCGAGTCCAATGTACGAAAGGCCTGTGAGTGTGGGAAAGACGTCGGCTGTATTCACTGCTTGTGTCTTACAAAGAAAAGCTCTGCCTTCCCACAAACAAAGCTTCTTTTTTTTTTTTTTCCTTTTTCAGAGCTTTAAACGAGCAGGAAATGAAGAAACAGGAAACAAACAGGAAGACATATCTTTTGTTCTCACAATCACACCGACATCTAGATAGACCAACGGACTAAAACATACCCCGTCTGTTACTCCAAGTCATTCTGTGCATCCATGCAGCATCGTACTTGGTCATGAAAACAAGAATTGTTCAAGTACAAGTGGAGAAAAGTAAACCGCGACCCTTTTGTGGTTTGATGAGAAAGTTGGGTTCGGGTGAGACAAGCCATGTTAATATGAATAGGTTGAGGCCAATGTTAAAAGGGGGGAGTATCAATTAGAAGTAGTCTATTGCACATGAATTAGAAGGAGAGGCGAGCACAGAGCATGCTGACAGACTGACAATGGTGCGAGAGTGACGAGAGTTCAAGAGACAGGAAGGTCTAATTAACGGGAAGGCCGGTCTGGAACGAGAGAGAGAATAGATACAATGATGTCAGTTAATAAAGACAAAGAAAACGGAAGGAAGAAGCGTTTGTATCTGACATTGTAAAAGCAACAAGAATGAGGGCAGAATTTTCTGAATGAGATTGAGAAGATGTAAACAAATTAATGGCAGGGTCAAAATGGTTCATATCCAGATTAAACTGAGCTAGTTCATCAAATGCCCTGTAATATAACGGCTAATAGAGGAAGCTCAGAGGGGCAAAATAGATTTAGGCCAAACACAGCAGCGCAAGCATATTTTCTACTGCTTTCACCCGAAGCAAGTGAGGCTTTTTACAGCTGTTTTTTATCAGGGATTTTACGCCTACAAAATGGCCAGCTCAGCAAATGACAGAGATGGGAAACGAGGACAAAAGAAAAGCGGAGAGAAAATAACATTGGATAGGCCGACTGAGAATGTCTTTGACTGGTTGAGCCACACAAATGGATGTGAAGAAATGTAAAAATTAAGACACTTGAAGTTGCAGATTGTGGCATTTACTGAGCCACTGCTTTAGTTTGTCTTCCTGAGACAACGCATGCTGGATGGGTCTTTAAAGAATTAAACCAATACACATGTTAACGTGTGTGTGTGTGTGTGTGTTGTGTGTGTTTATATATGTAAACACACACAACACACACATGGTGTTTGTCAAAGTTCTACTTATAAAGCAAACAAACAAAAAGCTAAATGACAGTTCTGAAGTGTCTGTCATCCACAGCTGCTGGCTGTGTGTGGGCTTCACTTACATTAAAGCCTCTGGGAACCCAAATTATCAAAAATAAAGCCAATCAAAAATTCAAAGTCTGGTGCCGCTGATACAAAACCAGCCTCTTCCAGTTTGAACCAACCAGTTTGTCTCACGCTGCTGCATTTAACCAAACAGGCGCTACTAAAGCGAATGACATCATGCAGGAAAGGCAAATTAACTACGTTTGATGTTCAGGCATTTCATTACCGTACATGTACAATGTGCGTGTGTGACAAATAAATCCTCTTAAATCTTCTTCAAGTTATGTAAGAAAATGTTTAGCCTTAATAGATGCATGCATCTGGCACAATGCATTAGATGATTTTTTTTCACTAGTACTGTTCAACAACATCGACATGTAATAATCAACATGTATTCTACTACAAATTAAACTTGCAAAATAAAAATAAAAAATAAAAAATCAGGAAAATGTACTTTTAGCTGGAGGAAAAATACATGTGCAACACGCATGAAATCTCTCGCAGTGGTTATTCTGGTAAAAGGTTATAAAAGCAGTATTTTGTTGGCAAAGACAGGTTCGGTTTTTATATTTACATTACGGTAAAGCTGCATTTAACCATTTGCTTTTGATTTTTAGGCCAAACTAGAGTCTTAGCTTTACATAGCATACGATAGTCTGTCAGCCCCTGTCAGTCTTCATGTCAAACATTCACAAATTTCTCCTGCTTCTCCTGCAGAACCATCATCACTTCACTCGGCACTCTAGCAGTCTTTACCAGGGAGACATCCGCAACTCTGTCAGGAGGCAGAGATGAAACTTACGCAAGGAGTGTGGAAACTTATGAGGCGCCACTAGGAATATTTAGTTGGGATACAAACTTAAACAGAACTGAAACAAAATAATAAACTGAGGGGTTTTTTTTGAGAGAGAGAGAGTTTGGGGGAATCCCGAAAGAGGAATTTTTGTGCTGAGAAAAAACTTAAAATTAATTTATGGCATGTAAATTTGTGTTGAAAAAGAGACTCTTAATTTATGAACTGTGGGACAGTTAACTGACTGTGAGCTGCACGATACACTGTGGTGACTCACAGATTGTGTGCTGCTTGTTCTTGTTGACCTTTTATCTTTTGATTTGGGTTGTTACTGAAAATTAAGGGTCCGTGTACATAGTTCTTGGTGTATTTTATGGCTTTGCTCTGGATCCTTTGTGACTAAAGATACTGAAATATAAAATACCAAATACTGACTCATGTCCCTGTTGACATATTGTTAGGCGCTGACCAGAGACTTCAGTCAGACCGTTGCAGCATGACTAGACTACAATATTAAAAAAATTGTTTACAGATAAGTTTTGAAACCCGGGAAATGGAAATAATTATTTTTCTCATCTAGAGATCACAAGTTTATCAACAAATCATCTTGGCTGAACAAAGTTTTTCGTTATAATGGACTAAAATGCTTGTTGTCTAAGATAAGCAAAAGTTTTTTGGCCTTTGCTTTCACAAGTTATTCAAATTACTATCAGGAACAAAATACAGTTATCCTGAGATAAGGGGATGTTTAATTACCTCAAGGCTTGCAGTTATGACTGTTCTTGGGTTCCGTAGAAAGGAATTAGTTATACAATCGATCATTTTGTCAAATATTCCCCCATGATGAGCCTTATCTTAACATCAAACCAGTCTGTGAGATCAGGGTTTCACACAAATAAATGCATAAACAAAGAACATCTTAACACAAGCTCAATTAAGAATTTTTTTAAAAAGTCTCCGTCTCGGTGCAAAATATTGGCCTTTTCATGAGATCTTATCTCTCACACTAGTACCCCCCAGTCGATCTGCGTCTCGGAGTCAGTACTGGGAATGGCCAGCGCTGTGGGTCTGCTGTCTTTGATTCATTAGCCCACAGTGGAGAGGGATAGATGGACTAAGAGTAATGTGTTGCCAGGTGCTACACACTGAAAACCTCCTGTGATGGGAACATAATAGGAGAAACCAAAGAAAGAGACTGAAGTGGGAAGACGGAGGAATGTGTGGAACAAAAAGTGACTGGGGAGCCGATCCCGAAAACCTGAGATCTGCTGCCCCATTGGCAGCTTAATGGTGTGTGTCATAAATGGTGTCACCACTGCATCTCCACTTCCCCCCAAAACCTTCATTTCTATACACCCCATACCACACGCCTCATTCTCATCTGTTCCGACACAATTCCCTCCTCTGCGTCTGCCTCGCTCTTTATCCCGAGCCTGGGAGATTATATTTCCAGTCCCACAGCAGAAGATCCTATCTGCCTCTGCTCGACACCTGCAACATCAGCTGAGATTTACACTTTTTGGTTGGTAGGAAAAGTAAAAAAATCTATCCTCTAACCTCTCAAAAATAATGCTCAGACACACTAACACACATGAAAACAACAATGGCAACAATTAAAAGGACTAACCAAAAAGTGTCATCCCATTCTACAGCCTCAAAAACAGGAACGTGGTGAGTTGCTCTTCACTTTGAACTATGACAATGCAGTAATGCCTCTAGTGTTACGCCAGTGCAATTCTTTGTTTACCTTTACTGAAACAGGGGAGGCCACTGAGTGCAAGCTCTCCTTTACAATGATGACCTGATAACAGGACATAATAAACAGAACAAGTCACAACAAAACATGCAAAGAATACAGCACAATAGAGAAACTGAAGTAACATCAGTTCAATTAGAATTAAAAAAACCCTACAACTGTATCGCTCACTCTCTAATAAGAAGACAAAGATGAATTAAAACCACAAAAACATTGCTCAGTATCTAAAATAAGGGATTTGAATAGATTAAAAGGAATCAGCCTGTCAAGCTTATGGACTCCCTGAAAGTTGTTGTCTTTGTTGTGTTTCAGAGCCATTTTTCCAAACTCAGTGTTGATGTGGTGTTCCTCAAGAACCAAATATTCCCGAGATCGAGTTCATTTCATTTTAATTTGTAATTTAAAAGACATGAGAGATACCCGACAAGTTTTCCAAGCAGTGCTTTATAAACAGAGTGCAGTGCTGTCCTGTAAAGTTTTGCTGTGCCACTGAAGTCAGGTGGTGTAAAAAGTGAGAGAAGTCTCCATGTAGACGAGGCTGGGGTTTATAGATGGGTCAAACACAGGACTTTGTCCTGTGTGAAATGAAAAGTAAACATTAGCTTCCTTAATATTATTTACATAAAGATGGAGTCGGTAGGATTTTACTAAAAAATAAAATGTAGACATATAAAAAAGTAATGCTGCACAGTCATCACTTCTGCCTCTATAAATGTGTGGCGGTGACTGTGTATGTATATGACTGTATATGTATAAACTGCCCCGGCCTGTATTTTAATGTTTTGCTTGTCTCAGGAGCTGCTCGAGACATTTGTGGGTGGAGAGGGGTGCCTTTCCCCCAGCACATGAGAGCATACAGGTGAGGTTGAGAGCACAGCTACTGGATGCTGTTCAAACTGGAGACAGTTACAGATGCGGACATAGTGCGAAGAAGAGGAAATACAGCCATATGAGGCGAAACGTCAAGCAGATAAAGCTCGTTCCAGCACAAGAGTGAATCTCTGTTTGGCTTTCACTGCTTTGGAGCACTGAAGGAGAGGCTGGGAAGAACGATGTATGAGCTGGTCTGCTTTGTGATGGACAGGTAGATGCTAAACACTAGCGGTTAGCTTGTTAGCTTTCTAAATTACAGACTTCTCTATTAAACAAATGTGATATTCTTACATAGCTTGCTGTATAATGTTAGGTAAGAAGTAATACATGGTAAGCTACAATACTTCTGGTGCATTGAGCTGGGAAGAGGGGCCCAGTCTGAATGTTTTGTTTACAAACCGCTGTTAGCAAATCCTACTGACCCAACCGTTAAGTTATGCAAGATATTATGTAGGTTACTAAAATGAACTAATTTAATGTACCTAATAAAGTATTGTTGATGCCTAAATCTAACCAAACTGTGAACATTTTACAAAGTTAACTAGTTGTTTATCATGGTTTTCAGCTAGCTTTATTTTCAAAGTCCAGCTGGATGTTAAATATACAGCATGTTATTGTTAACATGTCCGAGACAAACTGAAGCTAGAGGGACAAGCGTACGGTGAGAACATGTTGGGAGTGTGCTGTCAAAAAAAACTAAAACAAAAACAAAAACACAAAAGGACTAAACAGGATTAAGAGGTGGATACACTGACTTTTCACGAGAACTTACACACTGGTCCAAACTTTTCCTCAAATGTGTTGTCCCACATGTGTTAATGGACATGGCTAACACAAGAGTCACACCTACAGAGTGCTGCCTCCTGTCAGGGGAGCCTGATTTACCCCTCAGCCTCCTGCCTGGAAGATATTTGGTTTGCAGAAATGGAAAGTGAAATGCAGTGTCTAAAGAGTTGGCTTTTGTCAGGTTTTGGTTTTTTTTGTGGATGCTCACCATGAATGAATTAAGTCTGAAATGACTAAACATTCAGAATTTTGACAAGAAGTATTAAAACTGCAGTTATTTTTGCCATCGGGGATTAGGAAAGTAAAGATCTTGTTGTTTTTCTGCATAGACACTGTGTTATCAGGGTGAGGTCAGTTTACTTTAAAAAATGGCTTTGTTGGTTTTTACTAAATACCAACCGGTGAGGAAATATTTGTAATTAGTAGCATAATTCATCACAAGAGAAAATGTAATGTTATTTAAATATCTTCACAAAATAATTATATTACAGAATGCAGTAACTAAGAAATATGTTATTCAGACATTGAATTTCAACTTTAAACTCTCTAAACTAAAACAATTTACCTCAGCAAAACAGCAATTTTGTGTAAATCTTCATGAAATGATCGGTGTTTCCATTTTCAATTTACAAGACAGAAAGTGTAAATGTTGAGAGTGTTAATTAAAGCATGGGATGTCTCAATCAGTAAGGCTAAAACAAACGGTGCCTTTTGACCTACTTGACACATCAGGTCTGAGTCAGTGTGCATCCTCCGTCAGCTCTTTCATTTGCAGTGGGTTCAAACAGGCCTGAGGCACTTCACTGAAAACAATGACAACTAACTGAGAATGACGAGGAAACTTAACACTATATCAAAAGATATTGATCGCTAATGACTAATCAGTCCAGCTATGGAATGCTGAAAGCTTGTTTTGAGTAAAATCCGATTATAGATTTTTCACCAGCTTGATTTTTGTTCTGGTTGATAAGGCTGCCACTATGCTCCCACTCAGTCATTCTGACTGCACCTCTTACAATGCCATTACAGCACTGTGCAACAACAATAGGAGCCCAATCAATACTTCCAATCAGATGTAACCATACATGCATTTAAAGGGAGGACCTTGAGGTCACTCACAGACAACAGAACTCATTGCAGGAGCTGTGAGAGAAAAATTGAACCTATATAAAGATCCCATAAATGCTCAAGAGAACTGCAGTCTCTGGGAACAGCACACAATAATGAGCTTCTGTGCAGATTCACAGGTGCTAATGCACTGAGTCAGACAATAGTAATTTGCATGAACATCCAGCACAGACAAAACATGAGCGATGACATTGTCAGTCACCTCATATCAATGTTTATCATTTAAAAACATACTTACTTGTTCATTGGTGAGCTGATGACTAATGGCTGTGCTATAATCACCATCACGGGGCTTTTGTGATGGTATATTGATCAGACAAATAATGCCACAGCTGTAGTAAAGGATATCCATATGCTGCGAACACAAACACATTAAAGACAAATGTGGACTTTATATGCAAACAAGTGCATCTTTCAGGAATTTACACAACCATAAAATGCCCAATCAGATTTTATCAGCAGCTGTCGTCAGTGATGCTGTATGTACAGTGTATTGGGAGACAACAGATGCCCACAGAGAGAGGGAGGGACAGAATATAACAAAAAACAATCTGTGGCATCTGTTGGTGACCATGTTTTATGACTCCAGTTTATAAACCTCACAGTATGACTGAGAGTAAAATATGGAGGACTGATCAAAATGCTCAAATCCAAGAATTTTTTTCCCAAGGTGCATAATCATGCAAGAGAAGTGAATACAATGCTGTCACAGTAAACCACTAACACCAGAGGGGTGCTGCACAAACATAGAATTAAGAAATACAGGATAACTGAAAAAAGCGCGGCTTGAATTGTTCTAATTAGTGTATCCTGGCTGAGTCCGTTGCACGTTTGCCAAGTGAGGATAAAAAGATGCGACTGTGTCAAACCAGGTCTAAGTATTTGGGGTAAGTGCGCGTGCACGGCTTTCTTCAGTAGACTGTGAGATTTACTGATGCAAAGTGGAAAAAAGGCGTATCACACACTTCTCATCGAGTTAGCAAGCTTAAATGGAACCCATAAGGAGGTGTGACATTATTTTGTGTCACGCAAAAAGAAAATGTGAAAATATGCTTTAGGCAAACAGAGAAAAAGCCTGCCAGACAATAATGGATCAATTTAATGTGTTAGTAGTCCATTTCTACAACATTTCTTCCAAAAAAGTGCATGCCATTGTAAAATAAGTAACACAGGTGAATGGGACTTAAGATATCGCCCTCGTTATTCACTGAACTGAACCACTTTTGCAACTTTATCAGCCAATTCTAATCATCTCAACAACTGCAGTTATGAACGTGTTCATCAAACTTCTGACAGCATCACGACCAGCAGTCTATATAAACACGATTTAACAGTCTAACAATAAAAATGACCACTGCATGATTGACAATGAAAATAAGCACGGTTACAAGTAAAATAATAACGGTAGGCCTACTGTGCACTATATGTAAAGCGTCTTGAGACAACTTTGTCGTGATTTGATGCTATATGAACAAAACTGACTTGACTACCAAATATCGCTGGTATTTTAATGCAAAATAATAAACATAATGCAGAACATAGAAGACTGTGAATAACTGTGAAACACATTTACTTCCGATCGGAATGACAGCTGACTGCACATATGAGGCCACAGGATTAATTAATCCTGGCTGTTAGCCTCGTCTGGAGCAGGTTAGCTGCAAAGAATAAATCTCCATGGCAACTTATGTGCCCCTGCTTTTGTGCAACCGAGGTAGGCCTAAATTCAGCCAGCATACCATAAATCCTGGCTTGATCCCTTATCTTGGTCTGTGCAATACCCCTCAGGTCAAACTGATAATATTGATTTTAGGCTAAATGATAAACATGTGCATATAATGATAATGGTGCTGTTGAATACAGTCAGACTCCTTATGGATCCGTTTTAAAGAGGGCTGTTATGGGAGTACTACTGCAGCAATATATCTGTGTGTGCGTGTTCAGATCTGAGCAAATACATCAAATTAGGAGGGTGAGTTAAATGGGTCAGATGGCTGCTGTTAATGAGACAGGCCAGGTGTTTGGATCTAAAACTAAATAACATTAAAGCTATGGTCTACGATTTGGAAGCACGGCACTTATTATTAACATCGTTATTATGACCGTTATGGTCCTACAGT
>JAQLOL010000025.1:28633523-28644490 GCA_029783665.1 Naso thynnoides
ATCAGAGGGAGACCCGGCGGGCATTTTCTCTGTAAAATATGACCCGATTTTACTAAAATTTCTGTCTTGTGCGATGTATTAACATGCATCATTAAGTTTTGTTGTTTTAAGAGTGGCTCTCACCATCTTTTTCTTGCATTTTTTCAGTGATGTTGTTCTGGGATCAAAGTGCCGTCAAAAGGCAGCTTTGCTACCCTCAGTATTGAGCCCAAACACATCACATGTAGGAACAAACAACCTCTGTGGAGTATCTGTTGCTCTTCTTTGCAGCTGTACTCAAATCCCTGCAGCCATCTGAAGTCAGAAAGACATATGTTGATAAACTGCTTTGGCAAAGTGCAGTGCGATATGCATCTCCATCCACTATGTTTAGTCATTAAATAAAATGCAAATGACACCTGGCTGTTGAGAAATTATCCTGCACAGCTCTACACATATCAGACTATCCGGTTATAGCTTTCCGTAGTTCTCCTCATATAAATTATGAAGTGATGTGGTTGTTTGCAATGAAAAACAGGTTTATATAATACAAAGAAAACATCAGAATATTTTACCCAGCACAAGTTTCAGTTGTTTTTTATATAAACTCAGGAACATTAACAACTGACAAGTGTTTAACAATAAGCGTCCCCTAAAGTGAACAGGGACTGAATTAATATTTTGAGAATGGATGTTTTCATGCTCATTTGTCTGGCTCAATGTCAGTGTTTATGTGTTCACCAGCAGAGTTATTTAACTTCTACATATGCCCCGAAGCCATCAGCTCCATGAGGGTACAACTGCATCCTTGAACATCTGATAAAATGTCTCCAAGAAATCAGCACTCATTAACTAAATTCTATTTGCTGTCTGGCTCTGGGGCAAGTGTTTAAAACTGTAACCGTAAGTTTCTGTTTTTAAGTTTTTACCAGCAGAACAATTTTAAAACTGTGACAGATTAAAAAAAAAAAAAAGTGCACTGTTTGGGTTTAAAGATTTATAATTCGAGCATCCATGGATTACTTTGTGAGCGTCAATGGCAGAATTTCCCAGGAAAAAAGTCTTGCTTATCGACTAGAATGCTCTTTATTTGCTTGAAATCGTAGTAAATGAGAAAAAAATGTGTTGGTAAAGAGCAAAAGGTGGCCTTTTATGTTGAATAAGCACATTGGCTTCTCATGGCTTTAATAATGCTCTAAATGTGTACCTTGTCAAGATGTTTGTCTTTGTAGGATCTTTTAGACTCAATTAAATAATAACTTAAGGTCAGGAGCGTGTCATCTACTTATCAGAAGGTCAGTGGTTTAATTTTGTGCTGGATGAGACGCTGAACTCCAAATTGCTCCCAAAGGCTGTTCCATCGGCCTGTGAACGTGTGCATGAGTTCCTGGTGAGCAGGTTGGTGCTATATGGAGAAGCCACCTGCCATTAGTGTGTAAATGTGTGTGTGAATTGGTGAATGGCCGACTTGCCTTTTGTGTGGTCATGAGACATGGAAAGTACTAGATAAATGCAGTCTGTCTACCATTTAAGTTTTAAGCCTCAAAGACAGAGCTGTTTTTGGGTTAGGCAGAGTTTCTTTGATTGGCAGGTCTCACTCCCATCACACAGTGATGTGGTACTTTACTTTAGTAACTCACAAATATGGCACCTTTGGGTTGGAAATAATAACATTGAATCAATACCAATATGAGCATTTTGTAGTTATAACAGAATATTTTTTCACAGTGACAGACATGCTGGTCAGTTTTTAAAAAGGCGCCACCTTTGTGTAGAGTGTCAAATACAAAACATTTCTAGAATTTAAGCCCATGTTCGTTTAAAACAAGTTTCAGCATATTGTTTGTGTTATCACTCTTAAATGAAAAACTCATTTTATGGCATTTGGACTAGCATAGTGATCGTGTTTTTCTGTGAATTGGGGAACACTTTTTTTTTTACAGTTTTTCTGTCCTTAATGACCTCCTTGTTGCTGGCAGATGCATGAGGCTGATATCATCATTTTTCAATGTGCAACTTCAATAAAAGCATGTGGTCATCACAGAAAGAAACTGATAAGCTTGACAACGTATGATACCGGCAGATCAGAGAAACCTGTTCTCGATTCCTGTCTTAATGGTAGCTAGTGGTAGATACAAATCCAGGACATAAAATTCTCTTTCTGTTGTCATGGCGCTGTCTCTCATTTGTCTGTCCTGCATGTCTGTCAGGCTCGCGGACGGGTTTACCTAGTCAACGCGGAGGAGTAAAAGGTGCCTGAGTTGATGAATGAGAGATGAACTGTTATGCCGAGGTCAGACTACACGATATCAACCCGATAACAGCCTGACCGGGGAAAACGTAGGGCTTTGTGTAGACTCAGAAACGATCAATGGGCATCGAGTGCGACAATCAATCATTTGATCTTGTGTAGTGTGTCATAATGGAGGACAGCTGGCGCCACATCTAGGACACCTCACAATCTCACAACAGTAAGACTAGCATGTTTGGTTTTTGTTTACCTCTCTTGACAGCATGTCAGTAGCAGTAGTAGTCAGTGGCGAGCGCTTCCTTGCTGGTGACGTCATGAACTGCAAACGATCACTGATCAGTGGCAGCGTGTAGTCTGTCATGTCTCTCGGCAATGACACGACAAGAATTCATGACTCTTCAAAGGCCTAATCTGACACAGTGAACATTTTAACAGACAAAAAATATCTTGTAGTCTGACCCCAGCATAGATGCCAAGAGTGTGAGAAGTTTACCCTCTCAAGTTTCCATGCAAAAGACAGTCGGAGAAATCCGAATTCGAATCAAACTAATATTAGCTGTAGCATGAAACTTGTTGGGAAACAACTCTGCTGCTCCCTCCCCTCCTTGTTTTTGCTCCATCCCATGTTTCATTTTGTTTGTTTATGCTCTCTCTTTTAAGTTTAGTTTGAATCGGAGATTCACGACGAGACGAAACAGTTGCAGGGAAAGTTGCAGCGGAGTAAAGTTGTCCCACTCAGCTTGTGAGCTTGAGCCAGCTGCTGGTGTCGCTCACTGACACTGCTGTCGGCAGAGTCAGAGCATAAGGCGCTTCACTTGCCGATCAACTTCTGCCGACCTCATCTGCTGCTAAAAATGGAGCATAGACCGGCCGATCAGGGCAGAGAGTACAAAGAGCATCACTGACTGGGCAAAGATAACTCGAATGTTAGGATTTTTAGACTCCTGTATACAGATGCATGGGAAAACACAGAGATATCTGTGGGTATTATGACGTTTTTTCCAAACAGAACACAAAACTGTTATTGATGCATACCCCAAAGTTACAAACTGCAGCTTTGAGTTTTGAGTTTTGCGTGCATGTTAATGTTAATAAAAAATGAGCTGATGACTGAGTTCGTACGATAAACAGACGCCAGCAGAACACAGTAGGAGTTCCTCAGCCTTCTGCCAAGCTTAACTAAATAAATATGTTTGGGAATTCAAGCCTCGGAAGTCCTAGACGCTAAAGCCAAGTCCCCGCGGTTGCGGCGCCGTGATGCCATTCAGCCTAAACAAACATGTCAGCAAATCCTCCATGTTAGCATGAAATTCCTAAATATTAATGGACAGTGTTCCAAACTAAATTTGTGAATTAATCGGAGCTACTGAGCTGAGATGCAGCAGAAAGCCCTTTCCTCATCTTTTGTGATTGTACAGCATACAGCTCAAACTGCACATCTGTGACATGATTGTATTGGTGGAGCTAAAACCTTTCAGAATGATGTACAGAGTATACACAGTTACTACACTCCAATAATGCCTTCCAGCAGCCACAGACTTGTAGCATAGAGGGGGGTCAAGTAGACAGCCAGTGCTGCTCTCAAGCAGAGCTTGTTCCATTAACCCACAGCAGAGTGCAGGCAGTTAAGGAGACAATAGAGCCTGCAGCCCAGCACATGGGAAACTCAATACCACGAGGGAGACGAGGGAGACACAAAGCCAAGCATCGATCAACAGAGAGCTCAAGACTAAGCTTTACTCCCACCTGGACTTCTCACAGTGTCAGCAGCTGAAGTTTTCTACTGTGCTTCACATGAGGGGACGGTGAAAAACAGATCTCTCAGGGCTCTTCGAGGAAGATTATGATTGTGTGTGTTGTTGTTGTTTATCATGCTGGACCCTTACAAAATAACAAAATACATTTTTTAATTGAGGACATTATGAAAGGTTCGCTTTCTAAGCATACACTCCTTACTGTAAAACTTAAAGGATACGAGGGAAACCAGGACTGCAAATTGTCATGATTAAATTTTTAGAAAACAGCAGTTTTGGCTGATGAGACTTTTGACATTTACTCAAAGCTTCTTTTTTTTCTCATGTGCATAAAAATTCAGGCTCATTACAGCTACCTTTCTCTTTCTCTCTCTCTCTTTTTTTGTTTGCAGATCAGTAGTGTGTAAAAACATAAATTTGTGAGGACAAAGGGAATATACCTGTGTAGAGGTGCAAGGCAATATGGCTAAAA
The DNA here is from genome assembly GCA_029783665.1 of Naso thynnoides. Lineage (NCBI taxonomy): Eukaryota > Metazoa > Chordata > Actinopteri > Acanthuriformes > Acanthuridae > Naso > Naso thynnoides. Next base: position 28,637,980 of record JAQLOL010000025.1, read on the forward strand.
AACATCTGTGCACAACTAAAAGGAACTGGTGAAAATAAACAGCCTGGCCTGCAGCATAACGACATAAAGGTCATATAAAATTAGGGTTTTTTGTTTTTTTTTTAAAGAAAAAAGAAAGAAAGAAAAATACACACCCATTCTGCCTTTTGGTTTCTAAACACTATCTTCTACTTAAACTGAATTGCTATAAGTCCTGAACATGCCTTGAAAATACACTTTTACGTATTGGTCATTTCCATATGTTTATACCAAATAAAGGCCTTTCTGCCCCTTTATGTGTTGACAAAATAATCATTGTCAAGCATTAATGCAACAAACCCTTTCAGACCGACTGAGTCAACCTGTTCTCTTGATAAAAAATTAAGAAAGGATGTCTTAGGGCAAAAATATGTGCCTGTAAATACAGTGACACAAGGGCCTAATTGTCTTCTTATATTTGTCATGTAACAGCATGTGTACAAATCTCAGTCCAATGACAGTACAATTATGTTAGGTCACTCTCAATCACACCAAAACCAGCGTCCTCTGAGGCAAGGGCGAAGTGATGGAGTGTGATGGACGAGATGAGAAACTGTAAGTGACACCAGGATCTATTTTCTGAGCAAACAGAAATTGTATGTGAGCAAGAATACATTGAGTGCGCTTTATCGCTGCACTGTAGGAACCAAGCTCTGTGTGTTTACTAAGCAATGTTTACCACATGCATCTACTTTAAGACAAACAATAAAAAAAAAAAATCTTTCCAGGGAATAACCTGCTTGTCACGCCTGTGGTGACGAGTGAAAAATGTTGCAGCCCTGAACAGCAGCCTCAGAGACTTTATCAGAGTTACTGAAAGTAAACGGAGAACAGCCTCCGGATCGCAGGAGCGCCTCAGTGTTTTGAACAGGGGAAGCAGATTGTTTTAACCTGCTCTGTATTTCAAACAGGCGGGGATAATGCTACCTTTTCTTGACATTCCATTAAGGAGGCTGGTTGCAGCTTCCACATGGAGGCGAACTGGGCTGGGCTGCAGACGGGGAGAGGAGGAGGACTGACGGAGTGGAAGAGTTGGCTTGAGTCATACTGCCATCTAGTGTCCGTTCAGACATCAACAGGCGCTGCCCATGGTGCTGATCATGCACACAAAAATAGCTCTGGTGATAATCCTCCAGGGGCAGTCGTCGTATCACTGCATGTATATGTTTAAAGACGGATGCAGCTCAGAGACCACTGCTGCTCAGCTGAGAGACAGGCCTAACCCTAAAACACGTCTGATGAGTCTAATTGCTGGATTTAAGGCTAGATCACGGTCTCCTCCATGCGAACGAGGAATCCCAACCCCATTCATACAGACAGCTCAGCCCCTGCAGGTTGAGCCTAATAGATTGTAGAACTAATTCATTTCCAGTTCATTTTAACAGCTAGAGCAATATGTGAGCTTGCAGGAGGCTAAGGGCCATGTACGGAGCAGTTCATAGAGAGAAATGTTTGCATCTGTTGCCTGCAGTGAAGACTTGTGCCGAGTTAAAGTAGGTCATATCATGTAGGAGATACTATTGGGACTGTAATAGTATTTATTGTAGTATACTGACTGCAATACACTGTTGTTATAGAGATTAAACTCAATCCTGTCAGACACTAAAAATATACAGACAAATAAAATATATTCGTATATTATTATATATGGTAATATATTCATGTGGACAGGGACACAAAGAGACATGAACTACCATTTTGTTTTTTCTTTGATATATTATGAATCACTTCAGTAGACATTGGCCAGTCCATGCTGTACATTTGCCTGACCACAGGCTGGAAAATCAGAAATGATGTGTTTTCATTGTTTCATTTATTCATTAAAATCCTCCATTAATTTTTTCCATCTTCCTAAGGTGAAGTTTAACAGTGGTCGGTGTGATTGCCAGTCCAACAGTTGTCCAGGTAACTGTTGCCCAAATTGGTAGAAATTTAAACTAATATTACAGCAAAGGATAATATCTCATCATATTACTGAACACCTGGATATTTTATTCTGACAGTGTGGTCTAACTTTGACCTTACCAATACTTTAATCTGAGGGACATCAGAGAAGTTCTCTCTAAACAGTCATGATACCCAGAGTATAAGTACTGATGCATTTCAGCCAAATCCTTTTCCTTTAGTACCAATGTTAGATTACCAATACGACCTTGTGCACAGTTAAATTTATCCGTCAGTTTACTGATAATTAAACTCCCTGGGCTTTGGCTCAGCACCGCCTTAGAGTCTCAAACATCAAGCCCTCTTAAAATCGAGTGGTTTTGAAATGTAGATGCACATGACGAAGGTTACAAAAATTAACAAGTACTTCACTTTGTTTCAGTAGCTACCTTAACACTGTTGCTGTCTGACTGCTGCAAAAAACACTCAATGCATGTTGTGAATAAGGTCTATGATACTCATTCACCGAGTAACAGTGAATACAACAGAGTGCTCTGATGTCAACAAGCCTATATTTTAAAGTTAATCTTTAAAACTTCACATATACAGTTACTATTTTCAAAGCTCAGTATCCTAAAACAGTTTGTAGCTGCAGTTTTTACTGAATGTTACTAAAACAGAGAGAAACAAGACGTTCAATGAGGACTTTTTTCGGTGGGGGATTGGGGATTGGTGCTCTAGGAGTATTTAGGGTTGCAGGATGTTTTATGTGGGATTGAATCAAAAATATATCAGTCTGTGTGTTCATGGTTATAATGGTGTCATGACAGCCGGTGCTGCGGCGTGGCTCACTTATGTGCTTGTAATCGTTTTGGAGAGCAAAGGAGCTGGAAGCCACAAAGGAATAAAAAATCAGAATCATTTAAGACTAAACATGGTAAGAAAAATAATAAAGAACAAATAATACCTTCAGGTCTTGGAGGGGGTAGCAGATTGCACCTAATGAACTTCTTAGCAGAGCAAATGATGCGCTGCAGTCTGTCCCTGTCCCTGGCAGTGGCAGCACTGTTCCAGATGGTGATAGTGGAGTGAGGGGATGTGTCCATGATGGTGGCTAAGAAATGCACCATCACTCTATTGGCAGTTTGACCTTCCTCAGCTGCCACGTAAAGGGCATTCCCTGCTGTGCTTTGTTGGTGATAGAACTGATCTTTAGTTCCTACTCAAGGTTCTGGATGGTGATGGTGCCCATCTAAGTGGAAGGACTCCACAGTATTGAATAGAGAGTCCCTGGGTGATGGGGGAGCGGGTGGGGCTGACTTCTTCCTGAATCCACAATCATCTCCGCTGTCTTCTGGGTATTTAACTTCAAGTGTTTTGTGTCAGATCAACAGATGGTCAATCTAGCACCTGAAGGCAGACTTATCACCAAAGATTGGTGCAAAGATGGTTGTGTCGTCTGCAGACTTAAGGACCTCGATGAACTGATGAGTGGAGTTGCAGCTGATGGTTAATAGATAAAATCGCAGAGGAAAAAGGATGCAGCCATGAGGAAAATGAGCGCTAATGGTTTCAGAAATATATTTTCCAGCATATGTGCCTGCTCCTGTCAGACAGGACAGGACTGTGATCCTCCTGCAGGTAGTGTCTGGCACACTCAGGTTGGAAAGCTTGTCTGAGACAGCGAATCCCAAAACAAAGTAAGACAGGTCCTCAGCAGTACCCCTGCAGTTTAGAGGAGGACTGGCCAGAACCTGTGGTAGGTTGGTTCTGTAGCCCACGATCCGTGCTGTGAGGTGGTGGTCCTCCTCTGTCTGCTGCAACTTGCAGTGAAAAAGAATGATTCCCTGTGATCACAGCCTTTTACAGGTAAGAGAGGGATGTATAGTAAGGAATGAAAGTATTTAGAAAGAAACAAAAAAAGAACAAATTACTTCTTAAAAACACTTGAATAAATCTGAACTGAAGCATATGATGGAAGTGTAGACTTTCAGCTTTGATTTAATGAGTTTAACAGGAATATTGCAATAGTTGTTAAGAATTACAGCCATTTTTACACACAGTCCCTCATTTTCAGAGGGTCAAAGGTAGCTGGACAAGTTCATATAACTGTTATTATGGGAATTATTTTAAAAATCCAATGACTGCCTGAAGTCTGGCACTCAGGGGCATCACCACTCGCTGAGTTTCATCCCCTGAGATTCTGTTCCGGATCTTTACTGCATTTCCTTCAGCTGCTGCTTGTTAGGCTGTCTTTCTGTTTTCAGTTTTGTCTTAAAAACAGAAGAAGGTGAAAATTTGGTGACTGGCTTGGCCACTAGCAAATATTTTATTCCTAAAGTTTACACTGTCTGTCTGATGTTTGCTTGTTTTGGTTTGTTTTGTTTCTTCAGCCTAAAGAAAGCCGCCTTCTCTTGCATTGACCACATGCTGAGAGTTTCAAGAGCCAGCTACCAAATGTAAAGTTAACATTTAGAATCAGCTCCAGACCTTTTATCTACTTAATTAAAGCAATATTAAACTCGAGGGTGAGCTTTAACGTCATTTAAGCATGTAGTGATGCGGTCAGAAGTGCACAAATGACATTAAAGGTCACCCTCAAGTGTAATATTGCAATTATTATTGCAACTATGACCAACAAAATTAAGTATAAAAAACAAAATTGATTCATGTTTTAAGGCAATTAGCTTTCAAAATTAAAATCTTGTTTGTTCAGGTTTTTTTTTTTATTTTTGCGAGTAAGATTCCTGTTACTGTGGAAATACATGGGGTCCTACTAATAATCAGTCACGTCAGTAGACTCCTATGTGTAATGAAACCTAGTTTACTACTCCAGCAAGTAGTCTGACCCTTAGTAACGACCTAGCAACAGGGAGGATTTCTCATCCCAAGTGAATGAGCTTTGAGCTCACATTAAACCAAAGGTGCTTTACCAATGTCAGCTGTATTATAACTAGGATATCTGCTTAAAAAAATAACTTTTACACAGACAGATGCAGCTTCTACAACCCCAAACGCTGCATGTAGCTCTATTTTTAAGCTAAAGCTTCATCTTACCGACACAACTGAGGGAGGAAGCCACATATCGCAGGAGCTCCAGACCTCTGAAAAGCCAAAAAGTCACAATTACTGAAAAAAGATAGATGTCAGCACTTCCAAAATTCTTGACAGGATTTTATTTAACAACATATTTAATCAATAAATCAATCAGTCAATACTTTATCATGTCCCCAAGGGCAAATATTGTGCAGCCAGTAGTTTCCAAAACTTTCCCACAATTTTCACAGCTTAAAGATACCTTAAAACATAGGCAGGATTAAAACAATTAAAAAGAAAAAAACCCACACACATTAAAACTTAGGAGGAATTAAAACAGTAGACAGAGTCGTTAAAAAATAGCAATGTAAATTAAAGGAATACAATTAAAGTTAACCTTGCTTATTTAAAAAACAGATAACAGTGGAGATAAAAAGAATTTTGAAGTCTGTTAGTTCTGCATCTTGGCAGGATAAATCTCCTGCCAGATGGGAGTCACTTAAACCCTTCGAACAAAGGGTGACTGGGGTCGGCCAGGATTTTTGGGCCTTCCTCCGAGACCTGACATTAAATAAATTTATCAGGTCACTTTAGAGTGCCATCACAATTTTACTGCATTCTTTAATGATGCTTTGCAGCCGGTTTCTATTCTTGAGGAAAAGCAAGCCAAGCCACACACTGCAGAGAAGGTCAGGACTGATTCAATAAAACAAGAGTTAAACATCTTCATAAAAACATTGTCTACATTAAACTTGGAAGTCTGTGCAGGAAGTGCATCTGCTGATGGGATTTTTCACACACTGTATCCACACGGGATTCAAAGGTCAGCTTGTTGTCGATGACAGTGCCCAAATATTTGTGTTGATGTGCGCCCTCTACTGTTTGATCATTGATCATCACAGGAAGGATGAACAGTTGATTCTTCCTAAAATCAATTACCATCTCTTGAGTTTTGGATACGTTATCACCCAGAAAGGATGACCTGCACCAGCATTCATCTTCAGTTCAAATCCGTCAACATTCAGCCTTCTACAAACATTTTCACTGCAGTCACAACTGTTACTGTCAGACTTTCTACACACACAGGAGGGAAGCGCCTGTCAGAAATGTTGAGATGGATATGGCGGATTTATATTTTCAGAGATGAGTAAGGTGTGCTTTCATGCTGATTTGACCACATTCTAAATTTCCTTCTGAAGAATGATGTTGCTTGGTCAGAACTACTTTTTGTTAAATTGTCACAGAAAAACAAGGGAACAAGCCACATCTGACCAAAAAAAAACTTCTCCTCGGTCAATTGTCCAGTTACTTTTGAGCCAAAGTGGCTGTCATTACTTGACAATTTATTTAAATGAAGCACCTGAAACACATCTTGATTGTTTCAGTTCCAGTCCACTGGTGTAAAAAGGTAAGGTAAGGGAAGGTAAACTTTATTATCCCCGAGGGGCAATTCTTTTTACAGCCAGTAGTGAGGAACAAAAGGAAACACAACACACAAGATAAGACACACAATGCAATGAAGCACAAGTAAAAGCACACAGTACACAGTAACCACAAGTAAAAACGTGCTACA
>JAQLOL010000025.1:28662206-28678453 GCA_029783665.1 Naso thynnoides
TGTCTCGTTGCAAACGACATTATTAAAGTCTGTGGTTTGGGTGTGGAAGAAATCAAACGTCCAAAAAAACAATAAATCAAACGCACCCTTTCACTGTGTTCAGGGAGTAAAGGTGAGTTACAGAGGAGTCCCTGATCGTCGCCTGACACACAGCCTGTCTGAGCTGCTGTCTGTGTTGTTGAAATAAAACAGAATGTCATGAAACATCATAACTAATCCTGCTACACATTTTACTTGGGAGGTTTTGCAACAAATGCCTGCCTGCAAAACCCCACAGCTCTGGATATCAGTCAGCCGCAGCATGTTAGCTCGTGCTAACATTAACTAACTGTGTGGTTAAGTTAACGAAAGGCAGCTAGGCTCCATTTAAAACGGATAAAAACACAGCATGCACGGTTCAGAAGCAGTTCAGAACAACTTACTTTGAGAAGCGATTGATGAAGAGATCAGGTGTTGTTTAGGATGTCATAATGTTAGCAGACATGATTTCTTGGTTTTGAATGAGCGACTGGTTTTGAATGTGGGTTTTGACAGGCAGCTCCTTTCCCCTCGTTCCGGCACGTACAGCCACTGAGTCTTTTGATGGTATGAAGTATCGGACCGGCCCTCTTTCACCCCCACCCTCAACACCATTAACCAGCTTTTGGAAGGCAGCGGTGCTGATTAACTACAGTGGATATTTGTTTTTTGATCGTGATGTTCAGACCATGAAAGTCAAAGCAAGGCCTAAGCATTCCATCTTCATTTAATTCACAAAGTAAAAACACAGCACTTCGACTTGAGAGAGAAAAGGCTTTGTTATACCTCTGGCCTGTGTGTTTCTTTCTGTTGTGCTCTGGGAATGAGATGTTACATAACTGGCTTCTAGGAAGAGGATTCCCGGGCAGTAGCTCGATGGCACAGCCTTATGGTCAGTGATGCTGTAAAGAGTGTGTTGTTTACTAATACAGGTGTTTAGGTCATTGTATTCTGGCAGACATAAGACAGGCGAGGGGGCTCTGTAAGGGAAGGAGAACCAGGCAAAACTAGAACTGCAGCATTTTTAATCACAAAACGTGCTCTAGGAAGCTAATTGCGTTTATGTTGTTTGCAGGTTATGTAGTTTTAACAGGATACCCAAGATTCAAGAGTACGGGGAAGTCAACGAAGAGCAAACAGAGTTTTTTCCTGACGGATTGACGTGAACAGGGAAGTGTCCGTTATGAGCTTGCTGATCTATGAAACCCATCTGCGCCAGAGTCAGTGAGGAAAGGTGGTGTAATGGACTAACTCTGGTGTCAACCGACGATCTGGAGGGAGACGAACAAGGAAGTTGAATCAGTAGAATGTCTCCCACCACTGAAACATCTCTTCTTACATCTGGTGCACTGAGAGGTCGGCAGCTCATTGCAGCAGCTCCGAGCCCCCTTTCATTAGTACATTTTTTTAATTCTTTATTTAATAATGTCTGACTGTGTTTGACTAGCTTGTTTACACGATTACTGCAGTGTTTTAATCGCGGTGTTATCGGTGGAAAATACGCTGTGTTTTGGGACCTTTTGTTCCCCCTCCAGGATGATCACATACCGCCGTGATGAGCTTCTGTGCTGCAGACATGGAGCTGGAGTTCCCTCAGCACAGAGATGGGGAGAGGTGTCCGCTGTGGGAGGAAAGCTCGCTCTACAGTCAGAGAAAGGACCGAGAAGGACAGGAGATTCAAACCTTTTCTTCCATCGGTCATTATGGTCACTTGGCAACAAAGCGGATGAACTTACGATGCCTGCATATGGAACTCGTGAAGTCGTGTCCTGAATTAAGACTTGGTGTTTGAGTGGTGACCGTATGAGAACAACATTGTAAGGAAACGGTAATATGGACGTCAAAAGTTTGCTTGTTCTCCTCCTGGCTTTTTATGTTTAAGTGTTTCATTATTATTTTGTTTAAATGTCATGCGGAGGAACAAGACACGAGACAAGGAAGGACACAATTTATGTCTACATTACAGCAACAGCTCGTCGACGCTTGCCAAGGCTACTTTTGGTCCTGTACGGGCCAACACGGGCCAATATAGGCTCCGCCAGGTTCTGATAATGTCAGCGAACACGTCACAACTCATGAATTTCGGAGCTTTCTGATAAATTTGACCTTTGTTGTGGATACGACTAAAGGGGGGCGTTCATATGGTCTACTCTCATGAACGCGGTAAACGTGACCCCATTCAAAGGCACCATAACAACTTTGATAAGCTTCAGATAAAAGAGGCTGAAGAGTCTGCAGTGTTTGTTCTTCCCACTCTATCATTCGATGTTGCTGTTAATTTGTGGTTTAGTCCAAAGTTTAATGAGAAAGACTCTTTTTTTTTTTTACGTTTTCTTTGTTTTGTTTGTACATTAGGAAGAGGCTCTAAAATGGTCTGACAATGTGTGTGCTCAGCTGCTGCTTAGGTGATACTGTCACTGTAAGTCAGTTCATCTTTTTTTTTTTTTTAATTATTCAAAGTTTTTCTTTTTTTTTAAATTTGCTGTTAACCCATATTTCTAGATATTTTTTCTGTGTGCCAGCTTTAGCACATCTGGGCATGCCGTTGGCTGCTGCTGTGGTTATTTTTAATTAAATGTTTATAACTCCCTTTTCTACATAATTAGGTCTGTCTAACACTTAAATTAATTTAAAACAAGACGAGCCAGACCTTGATACATATCAGTAGGGATATGTGTTGATGACTTATGATTAATGGACATAACTGTGTATCATATGTGTAAGACAGCAGTACCATTCGCATGCCTTTATGAGTGTACAGCCCAATAAACAGGAAGGAAAACTGCCCAAGATTTAAGCATATTTTAAGTGTAAATACTTACAGCAATCCTCCTGCCACAGAAAAAAACAAAACAAAAAAAGTCATTTCCCCAATTGCCCAGTAGTGCACAATTACGCATGGTGCAGCGGTGTAACTTGTATTATTCAAATCTCCAGACAAACCAGTGTGATCGGTCAGGATATAATGTTCTTCCAGACATCCAGAAGTTGGCGGAAACATTTCAGGAGATGAAGGTATAATTCTGTTTCACCTGGAGGATTTCCTCTGTCCTGTCAAGTTTATGACTTGTTTGTTTTGCTGCTTGCTGCCATTGCCTTTTTATTAATGTGCACAGAAGTCAAGAATTTTTAGGTTCCAGATCCAGATGTGGAAAGGATTTTTTTAACTTTGCCAGATGGGATATTTTTTAATATATTAATATTTTTTGATTATTTTCTTGCGTACTTAGTCTGTTTGTCTTTTGGTAGGTTATGTTATTGTGTCTTTTTCAATGTTTTAATCCACCTAAAGGAAATTATTCCAAAGAAGTTATCCAGGTTCAGGTTTTATTTTTTTATTTGAACTTCAGCAGTGGCAATGATACTAACAAAGGCAGAATTATGCTGCCTTGATAATTTGTGCTATCCCGTGTGTTGAAACCTCTAAAAAAAAAGATGTGCTGGCGCATGTGGACACGCAGATGGTTTGTAACACGTGGACAGAAATGTTATGGCTTGTAGATTTGGCAGAGGGAACTGAAGGTAAGTTAGCTACTTTTACTGTTTTTTAACTTGAAGGCTAACATTAGCCACACTATCATTAATGTAGCACTTCTTTATTTTTTTCCGCCTTGTTGTGCAGTTGTGTCGCCGTGGCATTCAGACGCTCTGTTTGCCACTTCAGGCTGGTGCAGGGAGAAAAAAGGTGCTGCACATGGCGGAATATTTTGATGAGTGTCTGAGTTGTTGCTTGCACTTTATTGTTGTTTGCATCATGTACATCCTTTTTGTCATGATTGCATATTTATTAGTGTGTTTTGATTACTTGGGACTTTTAACTATTTCATTTTAAAATCACTGAATTTGTATTTGGTTTGTGTAGTTGTGTGTTATAGTTTGTTTTGTGCCATAGTGCCACCCTATTGGACTGCTGAATGGACAATTAAGCTGAGTGAGCAAAAAGAATGACGGCAGGGGCGTGACATGGAGGGACCAATCAGCATCTGGGAGTGGGAGCTCCAGGTGATGGGAGGGTCTTTTTCAAGGTGGTGATAACACTAGCAGAAGGATACGGGGAGACAAAGAACCTCGCTATGGCCACACTAGAGCTGCTAAGCTGCTGCTCGAATGCAAGTGGGGAGATACACCGGACACTGGACCAAGCCAAGGTGACTTTGATTCTATGGGCCAGATACTGCAGCTGCTGGGCGGAGGCCGGAGCCTCGGCCTGGGTGTGCGAGTAGACGATTTCTGTCTAAAAGCGTCTAATTAGTGTCAGGCTACTTGGGATTTCCTGCTTTATAAGTTCAGTAAACAGCAACAGTCACTCACAGATCACGTTAGTGGTCAACGCGGAGCTGATTAGGGAGCAGCATACTGGCCACTGTTTCCCGTCTGTAGGGCCGATGGAGGAGGGCGTTGCTGGTTTGCACCAAGGGAAGCTGTGAGCCGCACAGAGGATCTGCTTGCCAGCCGGGGGAGTGCAATACAAGCCAACAGCGGCGACGGGGCTTGGCGACGCCAGGCCGGTGGTCAGAGTATGATGGACACTGGTCACAAACACTGGACTGTGGGGTATCCAATTCTGGCTTCAGCTCATGTAATGTTAGCAGTGCATATTTTAACCTAATAGACACTGTTTTGGGACTCCTTAGAATTTTATTGCCAGGCTATAAAATATCATTTTATCACCAGTTTAAAGGTATTTTACTTGCTTCTTGTGTTTGTTGATTTTCTTAGATCTTAGTTTCACAATTTTTTCGGTGTCTATTTATCAAGAGCTTTACTCTCTGGTTATCGCATAACTTAATTCTCTTTGGTTTTAATTACTTTATTTTCTGTTTCATTGCTAGCGGCCATGTTTTGAGATAATCTTTTTCGTCAGCTTCAGCTACGACTGCTCTGAATAATTGTTGGCAATCAAAAAAAAAAGGGGGGAGTAAATTGTCTTTGCTACTCTGCTCCAGTCTCTGTCCTTGGGTTACTACACGCTGCTCTTCCTTGTCGAACCTGAGGTGTTTAAATTTACTTGTTAGAGTTCCTAGGCTCTCTCAAACAGGTGGCGTTGTCAGGCAACTATAACATCCTTTATTGCCTACAAATCAACTTGTTGCTCTGCTTCAACTGTGCGAGAGCCCGAATTGGATGAATTGCCATATTTGCTCAATATACGAACTATTAGAATTTGCAGACTTTGCTGGGTTCGTTTCTGTGTTCTGCTTCCCCTACAGCAGTTTGGCTCATTTCATTTTGTCAGAGTGTAGCAAAACAACCCTGAAGCAATCATAATCCTGTAGTCTGTGGCAGTCTTTGGAAAACTCCACAGAAAATTCTACCCTTGTGCTTTCAAAGAAAGGTTTTCACGATTCAGAGATGGCTGACTTGGTAGCTGCAGGCAAGCACCAGGAACCCACACAGCATCCACACCACAGAGGAAGAATAATGTGGTCCTCTGGAAAGACGGTGAAATAATTTGCTTTAGAGCTTCGGCAGGAGACGCACAGGGACGTTCTTTAACCTTGATGTAGCTGCCTGGAGTTACACAGACTCTCATATGTTTCTAAACTGAATTGTGTATTAATTTGCATTCTGGTGTGTTCAGAAGCTTTATTTCCAAACACTGTGTAATCATCAGAAATAAATGCTGCTGTGTGATTCAGCCTCTATGGTCAAGTGATCAGGAGGACTAATGTGGACTTTTTACTGTGCTGCTCCTTTACTTATACTTTCACAGGTTTAGATGAAGCTGAAACTGCATATAGTATATACACACATAAGTTCTCTTCTGTATTTTTTTGTTATGGTGTTGACAGAGGTGTAAAACAACAACAATAATGTTATTTCTAAAAAGATACAAAGCCCTGAGTGGCAAGTGGGAAAAAACAACAACAACAACAGAACAACAGGTGATGATTTTTTTTCTTTTTTCTTTCTTTCATTCTTTTTTTCTGTTTTTCTTTTTGTAATATTTTATTTGCTGTTGTAATGATTATAATAATGATTTTGGCCACAAACCATGATGTGCACCACTAGCCTGCACATGGGAGAAGTTGGCTCTAGAGGACTTGAGGCAGTCAGGTGACTGATATACAGGGTTGGGACGGTTACTTCGGAAATGTAATAGGTTACAGATTACTAGTTACCCTATTTAAGATGTAATATGTAATGTATTTTTTGATTACTTTATCAAAGTAATGTAACTTATTACATTTGATTACTTTTTGATCACTTTTCTAAATTTCTAAGTAAAGTTTTCCACTGTTATCAATTGTCAAATCTTTGAACCAGGCAGTGTTAATGACAGACGTGTGATGCTGCAAATTCAAACAACACAACAATCAGAAGCATCAGTATGGGAGTACTATTGTAGCAATATATCTGTGTGTGCGTGCTTTATCATTTGTGTGTGTGTGTGTGTAATCAGATTTGTTTCTGTGTAAAAAAATCTGTATATCTGTATTTAGATTTGCAAGTGAAGACAAATCTGTGAATGCATGCAAAGATCTGTAAATGTACATAAATCTGTAAATGTCTGTCATCAGTTACAACTCAGGCAGTGATTTTTGCTCCACTTCTGCCACGGCAGATCTGTGCAGCGATCCGCATGTGTAGAAAAGATTTGTCTGTAATGTCGCCTTTGCTTTGCCCTGAGCTCAGGCTCACAGGCTCACGCTGCCTGGCTGCAGTAGCAGTACAGCCTACACACCACTAGTCAGCACATAGCACCCAGCGATGTTCAGCGTGTCATTGTTGGGGTAACAGGTGATCGTTGTGCCTGCGGTGATGTTGAGAGGCAGACCACAATGGACTCTCGATTGTTTGCGGTAAGTAAAAGTTCATGTTTTAGCAGTAACTGAGTTGTCAGAAGTATTATTGGCTTCTTAAAATAAATTATCAGTAACGTTACCTGTGAACAAGTTACGTTTGCTCAGCTTGTGTGTCACTGAGCAAATACATCAAGTAAGGAGGGTGAGTTAAATGGGTCAGATGGCTGCTGTTAATGAGACAGGCCAGTTGTTTGGATCTGAAACTAAATAACATTTAATTCACCCTCCTACGACCTCCTGTGTGGGCAACAACATTTTCAGCCAACATTAATGGGACCAGTTAGCTTAGCTAGCTTCTAGTGCTAACGTTACTTGATGTTTTGCCCACTGAGCACCTAGCCATCTGTTACCCCAACAATGACACGCTGAACATCGCTGGGTGCTATGTGCTGACTAGTGATGTGTAGGCTGTACTGCTACTGCAGACAGGCAGCGTGAGCCTGTGAGCCTGAGCTCAGGGCAAAGCAAAGGCGAAGTTACAGACAAATCTTTTCTACACATGCGGATCGCTGCACAGATCTGCCGCGGCAGAAGTGGAGCAAAGATCACATGTAAAAAGAGCCAATGGAGAGCTGCTGCCTGAGCTGTAACTGATGACAGACATTTACAGATTTATGTACACTTACAGATCTGTGTACACATTTGTAGATTTTTCTTCACTTGCAAATCTAAATACAGACATACAGATATTTTTTTACACACACACAGATCTGAACACGCACACACAGATATATTGCTACACTAGTACTCCCATACATCAGAACAGCATCAAACTTTACTAAACAGCCCGACTAGAAATGACATCAGAAGACACATCACAAACATGCGAAGCAGCAAAATGAATATTATTCAACATACAGCCAAAACTTTTCACAGAAAATATTCAGATGTAACTTCTTTTGTAATCATTAGCATTTTCATAAGTAATTGTAATTTAATGACATATTTTTGCCAGTAATTGTAACTGATTACAATTTCATTATTTAATTACGTATTATGTACATTTTATTATGTAATTTCGTTACATGTAACCAGTTACTCCCTGACACTAATGATATAAAGGGCTACACAGGCCATCTTGGGAGGAAGGCTTTGTTGCATGTCATTTTTGTTTCTTTTTTTTTTTTTACATTACATTACATTTTCCTGAGGAAAAAAGATCTGCCAAAAAATTTTTTGCGCTTTTTTTCCCCTTTACATGAAAAATTAACTTTTTACACTGTGGCAAATATATGATAATAAAAATCATCCTGGTAACATTTTTTGCTTCACTTGGCAAAACACTTGGGTTTTTTAGATTAAAAAGAAAAGAAAAAAAAGAGAAAATAATTAGGAACTTAAAGGTGATGTTGGAAAGAAAATAAATAAAAATAAAGGTGTATGATGTTTTGGAGTGCTTTTTAATTTTGAAATGACTAGACAGAGATCCCAAGCTACAGCACGGCTTAGAGGAGGACACCAGTAAGAACCTGCTTTGCCTCGGAGCTGAACCCTCTGATCAAGTTCAGTCAAGTCTTTTGCTCGATTTATCACAATCCTGCCCTCTTCAGCTTGGGCTGGGAGACTGTTTTCCTTTGTTTAGAGTTGTTTTGTATTTTTACCAAGATACATTTTAATCGTTGAGCTATGAGTCTTGCTCCTTTTGGATCAACAGGACAAAACTGTAATAATTCTTGTGTTCGTCTGTTAAGGTCAGTTCTACATCTATGTTTACAACTAACAACTTCCATTTTACTATTCTGGCTTCTATGTGAATGATGATGGAAGCAGCTCAATTATCATTCTCTACTCAAAGCAGCACCTAGCCAGGCATGTACCTCAGCAACTCTCAGTCTAATGGATCCCTCCCACTGCTCTGCAGCCTCCCAGTCTACTGAAGGAACACTGCTGCTGGTCATGCAAAGCAGTCAGTGTGCAGTCTTTCCCAAATGTTTCAGCGGTCTAACAACCAGTTGATGTGGCCATCTGTCAGTATCGGCCCGCCGGCCTCTCCCAGGTCTCCTTGTGTCGGCGTGGAGCTGAATATCAAACCAATGCCATGCTGCCTGCTGGAGCTACCACTGAGCTGTAGTATGCACAAGTGCACATGTAAAGCACACGCTCACTCACTCAATAGCACGTACACTATTTAATACTGAGGTCACTCAGCAGAAAGGCAAAGGGACACATGTCTTTTATGAACTAAACTTAACACAAATTTAAAAAAAACACTGTAGATAGGTTTTTATTCTGTAGCACTGATGCATTGATTAACTGTCTAAAAAATTAATTTCTAGAGAAAGAATAAGTTAATGAAAATGAAACTCTGTTTTGCAAAGGATAAAGGACAAAAGCTGTCCTTTATTCTGGTGTTATGGGAGAAGATATGTGTGTATCTCTTTCCAGACGGCAGCAGAGTGAAAGGCTGGGGTGGGTATTGTCTTTTAATATCCTTTGGGTCCACAGACACCTCGCCTCACCAATATCACATATGCTCTGTACCAGTGATGATTTTTTAATCACCGGCTACAAAACCTTTCTGTCCTGAACCGTGCACATCCCATAATAGTTTATGTTTCCAGTCAGAAAGCCCTCTATTAGCCCCTGAGAAAGTTGACAAGAGCATGGTACAAGATTTTTGCTTTCTGAAGTATGCTTATGTCATAAAGTTGTGCCTTTTATTTTATTGTATTATATTCCATTTTATTTTTACCTGGGTGGAGATGTATGAAGTTAATGTCAGATTCTCTGTATGAACCCAAAACTGTTCACCTATTCAGCCACTGACCCTCGTGGCCACTGTACAACAGTGGATGCCAAAGAGCGTGACAAGATGTGTAATTCTATGACAACAAAATATGACTATGAGGTGTAAGCTCTTCATTTATTTATAATACTGTAGTTTTTAACCTATTAATCACTTACATGGTTTGCTTATACAGTAAAAAGCCCACATTGAATAAATGTCGCTGAATATTCTAATCCAAACTGCACATATGTAATCGTAATTCCACTTCTGCGTTGTATAACAGCTACAAAGTGATCTCCACCATACACCTTATGTTTTGTGGTAGTTTTACAGTGATTGGGTGCGGAGGGAAGGTTTGCTGTCCATGTCACCATGCAGTTATGATGACCTTGGTTTTTGCAGCGATCATCAGATCAGGTGTACTTCACATGCACTCACAATAACTAGTCTAATACCCCTTTTTCAGTGGTCAAAAAACCCATGTACACCCGCTAAGGTTGGACTTTGTGTGCGCTCGCCATTGACACCCAGGTCAGCTGACTCCAGTAGACACGAGTTTTTTCTCACCCTGCTTCGGCTGTCAATGTAAATCCAGTGGAACAGGCTAATTTCTGACATATGTCCTGGTGCCTTTTCCCTCTTCTTCTGGTGCACCATGTCATCCCGGTGCACTGCAGGATTTCAGTTTTTGATGGACTTTACAATTAAAGGGGTTAACATTAAGGGACACAGAGCTGAAAATGATTCCTGCCTGACTTGTGTCTCTAAAAGCACAGAACGTTTCTGTTGAGACGAGCTTAAATTGACTGCGCAGTGCATCAGTCTCTCTTTCGTTAAAGTCAACGTCGCTCACCCAGCATACCGCTCTCTCTCCCTACAATCAATATACCATAAATTACCAATTAATCGCAGAGTTTCAATCAACTGCCAGGTTCCCTTTAAACGCAGGGTGCCGGTGTACATTTTGATAAATATCTGCCGGTTCCAAAAAAACGCTGGGTCTAATTTGAAAAAAAAAAATAAAATAAAAAAATCCAATTTTGAATAATTTAAAGGAACATATACTGGACATTGGGCTTACGAAAACTTTGTGTTGCCCGAGGGCAACGCTGTGCAGTAGAGGGTTAAAACTCTTACATCTCTTCTATAGGCCATGAGAATGGCAGCAGGTTAAATCCTTCTGCAGCACATTCTAAGTTTTTTTTTTCCCAGTTCAGTGCAGATATTAGGAGCCGTAACAAGAATAAAACATCATTAAAAGGTTAACTTCAACTTTACATCCATTACTAGCAAGAGCTAGCTAACTGATGGCATATTCTGTTCTAGCTAGCTAACATTAGCTTGGTCAATAAAATAAAACTTAAAATCGAAGATAATCTAGGCCCACTGAATTAACTGGATTTTTAAAAAGTTATTGTACTTTTGCTTTTCTTTATCCAGAGTGTTCGTAAAACAAAAAAGTCCAATAGGATTAGCTCACCGTTGATATATTCTGTTCTAGCTAGATAATATAAGGTAGGGCAACAGAATAAAGCTCAAAAGAGAACATAATTAGATAACATAAAATAGAACCACCTCAACTGATTGATATGATTCTCATTCATTCATTCATTCATTTATTCATTCATTCTTCAGCTTAAGGAAAACTCAGCCATGCATGAAATTCTATTGTAAATGCACATTAGAAGGGGTTAGCATAGCTTGTGCACCAAAGGGCTGGAAAGCATTTCCTGAGCTGATTAAGGGTAAAACTTGTTACAGGACTTTTTTGACTCCTAAGCTAAATCGACGCACATCATTCTGAGAATCTGTGGCCAGTTTGGACAGACTTCTTCTTCTGGGACACATACTGTAAACAAAGGCCCTACTTATGATTGTATTGTACACTTTTCACAGGACAGTTTCATTAAGTAATTTTTTCTTTTCTTTTTCTTTCTCTAAACTTGAAGTTGTGCTCACAAAATAGACATCTGAATATGTCGTTTGAGTCAATTTACTTTCCTGATAGAGCAAGCACAAAACATTTCTAGGGAGCAACAAAGCAGTCCAATCAATGAAAATCTTTCCTGTAAAAATGGGATACAAATATACAGCCAAGGATGTTGCTATTATAACAGCCCCGCTGTGCACATTGAAAAGTGATACTGCAGCTACTCAGAGAACTGCAAGGTCAATTAATTGCTTCTTATTCAGGTCATCGATTCCATAAAGGGGTTTGGCTGAAAAAGCAATTTCAGAAACCGATCCTGACAGTTAACTTTGGCTCAACCTTCAAGGCAATTTCGAACTGTTTAACATGCGTCAATAGGAAATATTTATCTTCATATGTATTAATTGCATGATGCAAGAAATCAATACTTGCATCTTATCTTTTTCCCCTCTGTAAATGTTTTCAGAGACAGAGAGATCACAGGAGGCTGAAGCTATCTTGCTTATATCCACACATTTCTACAGTCTTTCCACATTTTGTTATAATTTAATATCCCTCAGCTGTCTTTTTTAGTTTCACTGTCTTTAAAAGCAGAACCGAAAGACAATTCCAGGAGTAATTAGAGGCTTTTGTACTAGGGGGAGCTTTGCAGCAGATCATGCTTTATCTCTTATATTCCTCTGTCTCCTCATGCATCTATTATTATTCTGAGACTGTTGCCCATAAGGGAAGACGGAGGAGGAAACTAGTGCCCTCGGGTTAGATGTCTAATCAGGGAGAGGGAGCAGGGAGCCAAAGGAAGGCAGGTCTTAACTAATTCCCCTGACATTCTGTAAGGTCTCAGTATGAATATGTGTCTTATGAATGATTTACCGTACAGGGGCTGATTCAGGCTGGGGGCTAAAGCCAACACAGGTACAGTGGCTCAAAAGGTGTAAATTTGGGTTCAAATTTGGGGGTTGGGGGGGTTAAGGTCTCCACCCATGTGGGGGGGTCTGGGGGCAGCTGTCACACCCACCGCTCCTTGCACCATTTCATATCAAAGTAAGAAACAGTCTTGAACCTTTTAAAGATTGATCACCACTGTATTGATATTACAACTAAATAATAATAATGATAATAATTATTATAATAATAAAGTTATGGTAACTTTCTTGACTTCTTGTATCTGTACACAAAAAATTGTGCACCATTTTTCAAACGATCAGTTTGCCTGCGCTATCCCTGAGGTGAGAAGTTTAAGCAAAATTGCAGATAATCCTTTTATTCTCTTGGAAAATGCAATATTTTTAAAAAGTTTAGGCATTCAGATGCATTTTGAAAACATTTCTAGCGAGAAATGTGCATTTAATTTATATAGGCTTCATTTAGTCATTCTATACGAACTTTAGCTTGTTAGTTATTACAAAGTTTCTTTTGGGTTTCTATTGTTGCCATAAACACTACTACACTGTCACTGATGTAACTTCTTCCCAGAAGTATTTACTTCTCTGTCGTTGTTTAAAGATTTTATTTCCAAACACAAAAATACCAAAGAGTCCTTGATAAATCAGAGGTACGCTACATTCATAATATTGTGGTCAATTCAGTTTTATTTTTCCTTTAACAGATTAATGGGTGACACATGACAATGTGGTATAATTTTGAAATGATTTAATAAATTTGATAACCAATGCTTAAATACTGGCCTGTTTATATATATATGTTATTGCAGACAATATGTAATTTGCATTTGCTGCTGAATTTCAATTTACTGGTTTTTCGTTATATTGTCTTGCAAAAACCACTCGTCTTGTTATGATTTCTCAGCTTTTGAAAAAACTTTCTATTTTTATTATAGATTGTAATGTATGAACGTAATTTGTGGTCCCCCCGACCGCTGCATGCCGTGGGTCCCTGACTGCATCCAGTTCATTCACCTCATTCACGTATGCAAATGTCTTTGTACAGAGAACTTGGAAAGTATGCATTCCTGTGTACTGAAGGAATATACAGCACATTTAAAACAGTAATGCATTCCAGAGTAGAATTGAACTTCTAGTATGTGTTAATAGAAGAACATGTTTTTAAAAAATAGTGGCCTACGCTTAATCTAACACTTTTTTTTGTATTAGCCTACATAAAAAATGTTGCCTTACATTATATTTCAGAAATTGAACGACTTAATGAGTATTTGCGTCTAAGCCAATCTTGGAAAAGCCGGAGAAGCCATCAACAGAGATCCGACCTCACCAACACAGCCACAGCAACACTGACACCAGAAGAAAAGAAGAAGACTTCTGGACCAGAAAGAGCTTCGATGTTCAAATACAACAACAATCATTCACAGCCTGGAGAAAAGGAAAGTGAACAGACAGAATCATATGTTATTCAAGACTGGTTCTCATTTTAAACTGCAGTTACTTACACTGACATTCAGTCATTTCTTAAAAACAGCTTCATCTGGGTCATCTTTACAGATAAACATATAAAACTGAAACTATACTCAGGGTTCTTGGTACTAAAATGTCATGCAGACCTGATCATATAGGACCACTCAGGCAGATGGGGAGGGGCTAAAGCTACTCAAGAAGGAAATGTAAAGTCAATGGGAATGTACAATTTTGAAATTATATTGTTTTCATTGGGCAGTGAGGTCATACTAGCCTATATGTTTGTGTATAATGCAAGAAACTAGACTTTGTCATATGGGGATGCAACAGCATGACAGCTCGGTGCACACAGCGCTGTGCCTCCCCCGTCTGGACGCCTCACTCTGCTCTCTGCTTCATGGATCACAGTAAGTAGTTTGAGTGAATGAAGTAAAGTTAACTCTGTTCAGTTTTTCTGAGGAGTGAAATGCCAGACAGAAAGAAAAATACCTGTTTATTTATTCTCGGCACTTTCTCAATTTTTACATTACTTTGTCATGATGAAGAGTCAGAAGTATGAGCTCTAAGAGACATTTTTTCTGAGTCGTACCTGTGTTTATTTTCTGTCAGTGATTGAACAAAAGGAGTTGTGAGTACAGCGGAGTGGGAAAGGGGAGGAGCAAGCTACACAGACCGTTTTAAGAGAATGCAGAAAATAGAAGGAATAGAAAGGGCGCAAGTCACATTTTTCTGAAGATCTACAGACTTTATTGTTTGGTCAGTTGTGTGAAGCGTCTTTACAGGGGTCCAAAATCAAAACTTACACCTGAAAATGAGTATAATATGGCCTCTTGTTCTTGTCTGAAGCGTGCTGATTAAAGTTCTCCTTAAAATATAAAAATAAAAATACAGACACACACACACACTCAAATATCCTCAACCACTTTGATTATGCACCAGCATAATCAAAATTAAAAAGCAAATTTTGGACTATCCATCACACTGGCAGGAAAATGTTTCTGCCTAAATAGTCATTCATCACTTAGATGGTTTGACAAACAGACACACACACACACACACACACACACACACACACACACACACAGCTCTGCAGGTCGCTCTGTCAGCTGGTCGGTCAGTTGGTTGGTTGGGTGGTCCCCAAAAGGTCCCCACTCTTGGGCAGCCACAGTTTTCACTCTAGGAGGCTGAAATTTAGCATGGAGGTCAAGTGTGTGTGTGTGTGTGTGTGTGAGTGAGTGAGTGAGAGAGAAATGTGTTCATGCCAGCTGGCTTGAAGTGGGCGAGGTGGGTGTGGCCTATTGAAAAAACGTGCATAACTTCCAAATGGATTCACAGACTTGCACAGATTTAGTGAAAAGGTTGGTCATGAGCCAAAGGACAACTGGCAAAAGGGGGCATGGCAGTGGGAGTGGCTTGTGACCAACAGGCACATAACCTCTAAATTTGATTCATGTGACATGGTCGAACACACACAAGTTTTATTGCTTGTGGTTTGCTCGCCCTCACACTTTAGGCCTGTTCCCATCCATAACTAATCAACTGTTTGTAATGACCTCCAGACGACGTTGCAGTAATTTTTATGTCCTCTCTTTCTTTTCAAATAAACAGTCAAATAAACAGCAAAGAAAGGATTTAACATTCAAACTAGTACGCAGCAGTTTGCATCCCAACATTTTTTGTTGATGGTCGCAGCTATTCCGAAATTGCTATTATTAATAATGAGAAGCTAAAATTGCAACTATCATTCATTTTTAAAGAGACAATTTAAAAAAAAAAAATAGTTATTAGTTATTATCAGTAAATGCATTTCTTAAACAACAGGTCCCTAAAAACTGATCCCAGAAACTAAAAATAATGATAATGATAATGATGAGAAAGATGATGGTGATAGTAATAATAATAATAATAATAAATAATAGTAATAGTACCATTTTCCTT
Organism: Naso thynnoides; assembly: GCA_029783665.1. Taxonomy (NCBI): domain Eukaryota; kingdom Metazoa; phylum Chordata; class Actinopteri; order Acanthuriformes; family Acanthuridae; genus Naso; species Naso thynnoides. Next base: position 28,677,999 of record JAQLOL010000025.1, read on the forward strand.
TGTCTTTTTTCCAGACTGCAACTTTCTTTTTTTGCTTGAGTGGCTGTTTTTGGTCCAGTGTCGTCCTCTCTCAACCTCTCTGAACATTACGGCATCAGTCAGTCAGACAGATTTTAATCTGCATTGGTGACTGTTCCCTCCCTACTTTAAGACTTCATCAAACTTTGTCTTTGTGTGTTAAAACAGCAGGCCATTTCATTGACCTGTTTGTTTCATGAATTATATTATACAACAGTTAGCCAAGCAATTTGATTGGCTTAGAGACATTAAAGGACAACTTCGGTCATTTTACACATGCAGCTCTATTGCTCAAGCTACCTGAGACTTGCTGTTAGTCCAGCCACATAGCTGTTCCCCTGCGCAGGGACACAGCACTTGCTACTAAGCCATGGGGGCAGAATTTTAAACTGTGTTTTCAACGTCTTAACATACTCCAAATCAAACCCCAAAAGATA
>JAQLOL010000025.1:28724396-28742003 GCA_029783665.1 Naso thynnoides
AACATACACACCAAATTTCATTGATATCTGATAAAGGAGGTACGAATGGCTGAAGTTTTACTGCACAATCATTAAAGTGCCACAGGCATTGTGATGGTGACACAAGTGTGCAAATCTCCTTTAAAGAGGCTTAAACTAGCTGAAGTGACTGCACTCAACTTTGTGAAACCAGAAACCTGCCAGTGGCCACCGCCAACTTCAGTTTTGGCAGATTGAGCTTTTTCTTTCGGTTGAACGTGAAGAAGGCCTGACCCCGACGGTTGCCGCTTGCGGCTATATTTTTAATTTAAAATCTTGACCAGGGGTTGACTGAAGAAAAGTGGTTTGAAGTAACAGTGATTCTTACCACGTCTTCAGGCTTCATCAGGACAGCTGCACAATTCATTGCCAGTAACATTTAATGGAGGAAATACAATGAAAAAGTCTCTTTAAGTTGGATAGCCATGTGAAAAATTACACATTTACATCTAAAGTAAATAGTTTTTTTCCCCATGTCGAGTTGGTTCTATTTTGGTGATATATTTGGTGAATATATCGCTGGATGAGCCATTGACAATTTCTTTTTTTTTCTTATTGGCTGATATTTCGTGTCAATATATACAGTCGTGAAAAAATTAGGACACCCTATGAAAGCCTGTGTATTTTTTTTTTTTTTTTTTTTTTACATATTTGGACATATAGATATTTAATATCAATTTTAACAATACTGAGAGATTCAAGTAATATAACTAAACAAGTAAAACTGAAGAAAGGACTTTTTAAAACTTTCTGTGAAATGTAACTTTAAAAAGATAAAAGATAAATAAATTAGGATACCCCCACAGTTATTGCCACTTAAAATAGCTAAAATCACACACAGGTGTATCACATCAGGTGCACATGATTAGAACATCGTTACTCAGCATTTTGAAGGAGGCTTGCCCTATTTAAACCTCAAACATCTAGTATGGTGTGCTCCTGACTGTTGAAGTGAGAGTGAACACCATGGTGAGATTGAAAGAGCTGTCTGAGGCCATCAGAAAGAAGATTGTAGCAGCTTATGAGTCTAGTAAGGGATTTAAAAAAATCTCAAAAGATTTTGAAATCAGCCATTCCACTGTCTGGAAAATAGTCTACAAGTGGAGGACATTCAAAACAACTGCCGACATGCCCAGGTCTGGCCGTCCAAGCAAGTTCACCCCGAGAGCAGACCGCAAGATGCTTAAAGAAGTCTCCAAAACCCCTAAAATGTCATCATAGGACCTACAGAAGGCTCTTGCTACCGATGATGTGAAAGTGCATGCCTCTATGATCAGAAAGAGACTGCACAATATTAACTTTCATGGGAAGTGTGCAAGGAGGAAACCTTTGCTCTCTAAGAGAAACATGAAGGCCAGAAGGAAGGATAGATGAGTCTAAAATTGAATTATTTGGACACCAGAACAGAGGACATGTTTGGCGTAAACCAAATACAGCATTCCAGGAAAAGAACCTCATACCAACTGTGAAGCATGGAGGTGGAAGTGTCATGGTTTGGTGATGCTTTGCTGCCACAGGACCTGACCAGCTCACTATCATAGAATCAACCATGAATTCTGCCGTGTATTAGAGGGTGCTTGAGGAACATGTAAGACCATCTGTAAAAAAATTAAAGCTGAAGTGGAACTGGACCCTGCAACATGACAATGACCCAAACATACCAGTAAATCCACCAAGGACTGGCTGAAAACTAAGAAAAAGGGAGTCCTGGAATGGCCGAGTCAAAGCCCAGATCTTAATCCCATTGAGATGCTGTGGTGTGACTTGAAACGGGCTGTACATGCAAGAACCCATCAAACATCTCACAGCTGAAAGAATTCTGCGTTGAGGAGTGGGGCAAACTTTCCTCGGACTGATGTCAGAGACTGGTAGATGGCTACAAGAAGCATCTCACTGAAGTTATTTCAGTCAAAGGGGTAACACTAGCTATTAGAAGGTAGAGTGTCCTAACTTTTTCCTCAGTTAGAATTTGCATTTTTGTTTTAGCTTTTGTTTAATGAGTAAAAAAAAGGTTAATTTTTGTTGTTTACCCACATTAGATCACTTTCTTTCCCAGAGGTAAATAAAAACAAGATTGGACATTGATATGTGAACATTTCTTAATAAAGAACTAAATATATTTAATGGGGTGTCCTAATTTTTTCACATGACTGTGTATTGTTTTATATGTATTTTTTGTATTTTTATTTTGCAGTTGTAATGGTATACCTCTTTGAGAATTAAACTTTACAGTCTGATTAAAAATACAAGCATGTGCAATGGCCATTGGTTAATGTTACTTCAGAGAGGGGTTCGGCACGTTAGTTAAGGTGCTGTTTTCGTAAATGTGTAATATTACTCGCATTGCAAACGATGCGAGTTCCCCTATTGGCTGGTGCATGCTCATGTTAATATCCTCGTTGTACAATGACATATTTTACGATGTCCACTTCCAGCTCCTCCATCAGTAGCATTATTTCTTCTTCAGTTTTCTTTAGTAACCCCAGGAGATTCTCTTAGCAGGAGCTAACATGGAGTCTTCAGGGCGGTCCTTCATATTGAGGGCAGTGACTTGCTAAAGTCTTGTGTTTGTAACCCTAACCCTAACCCTGCTGGCAGGAGGCCTATCAGGCGGAGGCATTCATCGAAGACCTGCCAGCTGCTGCCTGGTCTGGCCAGCCTGGATGGTCCGTTCCAGTGCTTCCTGGGCTGTGGGGCCAAATATCTCCCCTGGTTCCACCGGGAGGCCCCGAAGGGTTCTCCTAGCCGCCTCCATCAAGTTCGACTGTGACAACCAAACCTGGGGACGAGCTTGAACAAGGATCGACATCATCCGCCATTAGGCCAAATGTCTCTAGTGAGGCGTCACAGAAGGTAGTGGGATCAGCCGTCACCTCACCCTCCTGTAATGACGCTGAGAGGGCCAACATGAGATGTGATAATGAGTTCCCGATGCGACCAGCACATGCCCCCGCGTCATACGCCCTTGTGCGCAAGTCATCCGTGATTCGACACTGGGGTCGAGGGCACCTGGCATCCCTCCGCAGGGCTTCATCTGGGGCCACGATGAGGGAAGCGATGGTAGGCTCGACGGCCAGCATGCCATCCAGGCCGACCCCTGCTGTGTTGTGCATGGCCGCCAGGGTCCACCCATCTGCAGACAGACGGGAGCAGGCCTTCGTGTCCCTCCAGCCGGCCTGCAATTCCTTCAGATAGTCATCTGAGTGGGGAATGGCGAAGCCAGTGGGGGCTGACCTGCGCCTGAAGAAGGCACTTGCTGGCGCTGCTTCTGCCTGCTGTGGTACCTCAAAGTGCAGCCGCTCTAAGGCCATGTGCATGATGGTACGCATGGAGCCGTCCTCCATCTCAGCCCCCGAACTCTGAACTGAGGAGTGGGAGCTCCGCTCAGACACATCTCCCAGATCCTCCCCATAATCCTGGAAATGAGTGGTGGAAGCTGCCATGGAGAGCGTATCCTCCTCAGGCACTAGTGCTGGCATTGGAGTAAAGGGTGCCACAACCTCCTCGACCGGGGCATCAGGTTGGCGGTCCCTGAGCATGGACCTCATCTGGGCCAGCTCCGCAGACAGCTGCTCCGCTTTAGAAGAGAGCCTGCTCTGGTCAGACTTCGCCTTCTTCCTGGGGGTCAGCAGGGATGAAAAAGAACACTGTCGACCAAATGTCTTTCTCAAGAGTTTGAATTTAATCAAACCAGCAGCACTAATGTCAACAGGAGATTAAACACAGAATATAGAACTCTGGATTGGAAAAAAAACATAGTATTACATCGTCGGTTTGGGGAAAAAATGGTTGACTGGAAAATGAAATAAATTCCTCATAATGTAATAAGGTACATCATCAGTGAAAAATATTATTACAATATTAGTCAGGACATGCGATTGCATTATTGATTGAAGTATGGCATTACTGGGTCATATTACATTTTTGTTCAAGGTAAGTGCCAAATTTATTACATCTTCAGGAGTTATTACATTATTAGTCAGTTAAGAACACATCTAACATGGATCGTCATTGGTCGTGTGCTACGTGTGTGAAAGGGAACGACACAATGTCCAGATTCTGTTGACACTGAACGGAGTTCACATGTGAGAGCAATGCCAGTGTGCAGTGCATGCACATATACCTGAATTTTCTTTCAACCCTTTGTCCAGCAAAATACAAATTTTGTCTTATTAAATATACTAATAATTTGCTTTTTCAAATATGTTTTGGGAATGATTCAGCTTTAATTTGACAATTTTTCTTCACATTTAAAAATCCACAGTCCTTAAAACAAATGCCCTCAAGCTGATATTTTTAATTTTTTACTTATTTTCCAGTTTTTCTGTGTTCTTCCTCTGAATCACTTGAATAAAATAAGGAACTCTGTTAAGAAACAAGGCGTATGGCACCACTTTTCTCCAGCTGAAACAAACCAAACCTCCCAAAATAGTAGGAAAATAGAGATAATCCCTTCCCCATATGGTACTGGCAGGCATCGATATGCAAAACAAATGTTAAGTGACACAGAGGGAGAATTTTGCTTTGCTTTTGATAAAATTTCAACCTTTAATATCTTGATATCTCCAGACACACAGCAAAGGCTGGTGAGCATTAAACTGAATACACATAGAACATTTTGGGTATAACTTAATCTGCATGAGCACGGTACAAGACTATGAGTGACAGTGCTTGGAAGATTTGTCAACATGACAACAAGAGCTGAGATAGCACACAAGGATATGTGAGGGTATGTCATCTTTATCTGCAGCTATCCGCTAAGCCCGTCATATCAAACCTCCAGCCAGAGGAGGAACAGGCAGCACAGGAGGGAGGCGTCTCCAGGAGGAAAGTGGTGAGCCTCCCTAAAATCATCTTTTTTGCTCTCAGCAGACATTATATGGTTTGCCCAAGAAGAAAGTGATGGAGAGGATTCACCCGGCTTGAGCTTTTCCAATCAAAGCGAACAGTGCAGACAGAGCTAATCAATCACTGGAATGATCTTCAGGTTGATGAGGTTTGGACAGATTGTTAGTTCTCCAGTGTGGAACATTTTTCACATTTATCTCTCGATTACTGCATTCATCTTAATTTTGTTCTTCACCTCAAAGATCTTTTTTTACGTATTAATGCCAAGGGTGAAAAGAGTAGAGCTCTTAGCTGAAATACAAGACCAACTCTCTTCACATTCTCCTCTAGAACTGTATAGCTACTCATTATTGTTTGTCACTTTCTGATATGGAAATGATGTCAGCGAGTGTCATTTCCTATTAGTTGCATCATCTCCATCTGTGATGCATTACTTAGCTCTGACACACAAAAATTTGTGAGAGCATGAACCCTGAAACACAGACTGTGGCAGGACACAGTGTGAAAAAACAAGTGTCCCTCAGCCACCACGAAAAGAAATGTGACAATAACAGGAATCTTGACTAATTCATCATGTAAAAGTTCTGTTAATCTAAAATCTTTGCACCACTCTGTCTGTTCCTGCTTAAAAAACCTGTGCGAAGAATTAAAGAGTGCATTCTTTCTAAGAGAAAGTAAAATTTCTAAGCCAGGGTTTTTGAAAGTGGGAGTCCTGACTCCCCGGGGATCACAGACACGGGGTGGGGGGGTGGGGGTTGAACAAATTTAAAAATCAACGATTTACGTTATTTGTGACAATAGCATTTAAATATGTCTTTTTCAGTGTTATGTGTCACTGCATATTGAAAAACGTGTTCTTCTCAATGCCGATCCTTCAACTTAAAAAAATAAAACACATCATTCAAGCCGATCTCAGTTGAGGAGCTGCAATGAGTGACGGTGATAGATCAGAAAATTGCTGTTGCCAAAAACTAGCTTCCCACTCTGAGCAAAAATGGAAAAAAATTCTAGGAAGAAAAAGATGGTCAGACCAATAGAACAATGATGACTAAGCTGCAAAAGAGGCACAACTACAATTTTAAGAAATTTGCAGCAGGGGGGTCCCCGCCAGAGGCTAATGTTATCGGGGGTCCCTGGCATGGAAAAGTTTGGGAGCCCCTGCTCCAGGCAATTAAACACTAAGATTTTCATTAGGTTAAAATCTTAAAATAAAACAATAATTCAAAACAATACAAATTTGAAAAACAATCGTTGGTGAAGAAATCCAAAACCTTCAGTGCAGTGTTGGTCAGTACAGAGAGGGTTTGCCTTAGCGCAACCACTGATACTGTGTCAGCCACTGCCAGTTACAATGGATCGAACCCTGGTCAAGGCCACTGAACTGCCAAACAAGCCAACAAACAACAACAACAATGAAAAATTAAAACATTGTAACTACACTTACCATTCTGATACATCTGCTGGTTGCCGATTTTGGTGAACAACAACAGTCTCAAGCAGCCATTTTGATGGACACGGCTCTCTCCCAAGGGTTAGTTTGATGCAAGCAGCAATGTAATCAACAATTTTAATACCAGAATACATTTTAAAGCTGACCTTAATTGTTAAAAAAATAATGTATTTGCAAGCAGTCAGTGTCAATTCTCAATGGTTTCATACATACCAATTACAGTGATCACTCCCAAATTAACTTTAGCTTGCAACACTGCGATGCTAAAATTACATTAGGGTTATTTAAAAGACAACAATGTTTGTTTTTTCTGCTCTATCAGTTATGTTAGATCAGTTATGATAATATTGTACACATTGCAATAATATTTGATATCTGGGAATAGCAAAACTTAAACAAAAACCTAATAAAGCAATTTTTTTTTTCTTTTTTTGGAGAAGGATGTACAGATGAGGGGGAAATGTGATGAAGAACAGTCCAAACTGTAAACTTTCATCAGACCCACTTTTGGATACATGTTTGACCCATGCCTGCCAACGTTATGCATTCAGTTTCCTCTTGCCACACTTACCTTCAGTGATTATATGAGTAGAAGCTAAACTTATTAGCTGCCAGCCTGATTACAACCGGTCTGATTGCCCGGCTGCCTGTGTGTCATGCAATGTTGGGCGTGTTTTTAGGGATTTTGTCTCATTGTCACGAGCAATGCACCCACGAATCATGAAGTCCCGCCTCGTGAATTACTGCAAGTCACACGGCATCTCTTTGCTAGATTTGTATTCAGCCAGAGCAATGCTGTAAAACTGGATAACATGAGAATGCTTTGACAGGAGACTCTGCCCTGTTAGATTTTCTTTTTAGAGGACAACATCTCTCAAGCATCACTTGAGTCAGCTGTTCAAATTCAGAGGCTTAGATTTCCTGTTACAGCCACAATTTTTTCCACCTCCTCCTTTTATGGTTTTCAACTCTTCTGCTGTTTTGGTTTCAAGTAATTTTTGTTGCAGTTGTTGTGTCTGCACATTGCATTTCATGCAGGGATCACATTAGTTGCATTTTACAACATCAAGTTAATTTAAAACGATGGCTTCTAAGAACAGGATGTAGAGTAAGTCGTCTTCCTGCTCCACCTTTTTTAGGGATTTTTAAGTTACACTGCCTGTGTAGAGAGGTGGCCAATCTGGGATTCTAACCAAAAGCCACAGAATGAATCCAGGGCTGTAAGGGTATCAATATAAGGTACTACATATGTTAAACTGTAAAGGTTGGTTGAACGTACAGCGTCCACTCTAGATTTTACCAGCCTAAATCAAATCCAAGAAGTTGAATGCAACAGAAAGTGCACAACACTGAGGGATAATCCAATTATCTGTGATAAAAAAAGCATCCTCATAAGCCTTGTGATGGTCTAAAGATGAAGGTAGCTGTCCAGTTTTCACCGCCGAGATGGTGATCCCATCGCCAGAGTGACAGGAGAGGACGAAGCCTTCGTTAGAGCACAGAACTGTCACATTAACATGAGAGATTCTCATGAAAAAGGCAGAGGGCTGTATTCCATTCTCAGGGAGTAAACCAGTTATCACAGAGCAGCAGATACAGTACTGAGTGTCTCAGCCAACCCTCAAACAAAATATTATAAGACTGTCAGCTTTCATTCAGCCAGTCTAGGCTGTAGTTTTGATGTAATCAGTTGCAGTGAAACTTGGATTAATGAAAATCATATGTGGATATTGTCAACCCGAACGGATAAACATTATATAACAGAAACAGACGTGGTAGACCAAATGGTGAAGTGTGTTTATATGTAGATTCACCAAACTGTGAATATTTGTGATGACTTTATCATTGACGATGGACACTCAGACTCTTTATTCATTGCAATAAATGGTGGAAAAAAAAACTTATCATAAGAGTGACCTCCAGACTCTGACATTTTAAAGATGAAATTGGATAAGCTTTTATATTGCATAAACAAAACACCTAAAAATTGTTTTGATGTATTTAAAGAGGATTGTGCAAAAAATTACTTCACAAACATGCTTTGCTTCTCGTCCTCTTATCCTTTTACAAATACATAACATAATCCAGCAAGTCAATCATTGACAATATCATCACAAAAATTCCGAATGCTGGTATTGACTCGGGTGTAATTCTTTGAGACATGACAGACAATTTTGCCATCGTACTCTTCAATGATCTTGCTAAGTTTGATGACTCACGCTTAAAAACAAAAGTAAAAGTATTAAATGAAAAAACCTTGTTAAAACTTTCTGAGAACCTTAGAGACAAAACATGGGATTCAGTTTATGGTTGCAAAGAACCAGATGCTGCATGTAATGCACCTTTGATGAAATAACTGATTCCATAAACTCCACCATACCTGAAAAGATTGTAAAACGTGATGTGAGGGATCAGAAACCATGCTGATCGTGTATTTTAAAATCAGGTAAAAAAAGAACATACTTTATAAACATCATATTGAAAATCCAAGCAATGGAAACATAGAAATAGAAATAAGAAAGACAGAAGAAAGAAGAAAAAATAATAAAGATAAAGATAAAGAAGAAATAAGCTGACACATGTAATACAGATGAGTAATAGTACATGGAGCATATTAAAGCTTCACGGGGTGATCAAAAGCAAATCTGAGAGGTGCTTAATGAAGTCTTCAGCCAGGGTCATAAAACCACTGCACTCCCTGACACCACAGCCAAGCAAATTGCCAGAAATGATTTCAACAAAGATGAATTTTCAAATAGTTTTAAAAATTATTTTATCTCCATAGGAGAAAATCTCTCTAAAGCTATTAGCCCTCCAGAGATCGCCACTTATCAACAACATCTTCAAAGTAATTATTTCAATTCTTTCTTCCTGACGCCAGCTGACAAAAATGAAGTCATTAAAATCATTACAAGCATGAAAAGCTCCCTCGCAGCAGGTGTGGATGGTATGTGTGGCAAAATTATAAAAGCAGTTATGAATGAAACAGATCCACTTGCATCAAGCTTTCTCTGCTTTGCAGGGTTGTACCTAAACTGACAAAGATAGCAAGAAATATCCCAGAATTTAAGTCTGGTAACAACGACTGACCCATATCTATACTGCCCACTCTAGTATTGTAGAGAAGTGTTTGTTGCAGACTTAGTGATTATTTAGATAGACTGAATATTCTTGCCCCATCACAGTATTGCTTTAGAGAAAAAAACACCACTTGTATGGCAATTCTTAATCTCACTGAAAATATCAGTGATGCAGTCAATAATGGAGAGTGTGTCATTGGGATTTTTCTCAATCTGTTGAAACCTTTTGATGTTATTTATTTTAGAATATTACTCTGCAAACTACAACATTATGGTATCAGGGGTTCAGCACTCAGTTAGTTCAGAAGTTATGTGTATGGAAGGGAGCAATGTGTGCATGTAAATGGTATCAAATCTCAAAGTAAAAGCATCGAATATGGGGTTCCACAAGGATCAATATTAGGACAACTCCTCTTAATTTTATATATAAATGATTTTGTTTACTCATTTAATATTCTGCACAAAGTGATATTTGCTGACGATACAAATGTATTTTTGTCACACAAAAATTTAGATAATCTTTAAAATGTAAAAAATTAGCTACTAAAGATGGACACCTGGTGTAATTAATATCCTTAAATATTAACAAAACAAATTTGACTATATTCTGGTCAAAAAGAAACCGAAAGATAAATGGTGGGGCTATTTAAAGGGCAAAATCCACAAAATCCATAAAAGGGTTTACACTGATGAATTTCTTAATTTCAAGAAGAATATTGATGAACTGACAAAGAAATTATCCAAATATTGAGGCTTATTTTTCAAGTTGAGACATTTTCTTCCACTTAAAGCTGTTCTTGCCCTTTTTTCGGTCTTTCTGAGTATCACATTTACTATTGTAATATTATGTGGTGCAATACATGTACTACATATTTTGAGAATTTACAGATCCTACAAAAGAAAACTATACGCACTATATCATGATCCAAGGTAAAAGCTCCCTCTGATCCTGTTTACAAACTCTTAAAACTGCAACGTTTTTCACACTGCCTGTGTGATGTATAGTGAATTATTTAGGCTCATCAACAGACTCTGTGACCTTATCCCAACATACCTCCCCTCTCATGTACATAACACTAGAGAAAAAAAAACTTTTAAGGGTTAAAAAAATGCACGCTCAAATGTACAAGCTTTAGCATGACCTGCAGAGGTCCTCAGATTTAGAATGAGCTTGAAATCACTGCAAAAATGCCAGCATCTCTGTACGTCTTTAAAGACAGCTTAAGACAACAGCTGTTATTGAAATGTGGTCATTCTTAAATCCCTGAGGATTTCAAAAATCTCCAAATACCTTTTCTATATGAATTACATATGCCAATGAATTTATACTGCTGTTTTTCACATGCCATTGTCTATATGAACTCTACAAATTAGGACCTTTAGAGTAATTTTAGGGTATTTTAAGACATTTAATTTTGTAGTAGGTTGCAGGTTTGAACTATATTTGTAAACTATGCACATTATTTGATGTCTGGGATCCTATTTAGAAGCTCTGGATAGCTTACAGCGAGTCCCACTTCACACGTTTTATACTAGAGATCATGATTGAAACTACATTTTAAATTGATTTTGTAATAAAATGAAACTGAACTACGATTACTGTGTACAATGTACAGTGAAATTTGGTCTCTGCATTTAACCCATCGGTGAGGAGCTGTGGGCAGCAACAGCACAGCACCTGGGAACCAGCTCCAGATTCTCAGCCGGTACCTCGGTCATGGGCACTGATTAGAGACACACCTATATACATGTTTCGACGGCGGGGGAGACCGGGGAGAACATGCGAACATGTAAACATGTAAACTCCATGCAGAAAGGCTCTGCACCAGGTTTCTTACTAACTTCTCCACAGTACTCTCATTCAAATGTGAAAAATAATCTTTTATGATCTTTCCATTTATACAATATTCAATTTATTTTTAATTGTAGCAGCAGCTATGCAAACTCATGTTGTGTCAAATGATTATAATTGAATGAATGTTTCATTGGTGCCAGAAGAGGGGGCCCTTTTGTGGTTCAAGTTTTTTTTATTTGTCATACAATGCAGGCTTGCACAATGATGTGAATTTTCTTTTGTGTTGGTGAGTTTTCAGTCGGTGTCCCTGGTATCTTTGATTGGTAATTTTAGGTTGTTTTTTTAGCCACTGTTCTGATACTGTTTTCAAAGACAACATATTAAAACAAGTGGTGGTCAAGCAAAGTAGAAGGTGAATGAAGAGATTGGCGTTAGCGAGAACACCGAAGTAAACAGCTAATTTTTAAAATTGTTTTAAAGTCATTACGCTCAGGGGAACAAACAGGCACGCCCACATCTTTGTACAAGTGTGCATTTGGTCAGAGAGACACAGAGAGAATGAGACTGTGATGGAACAGAAATTCATGGCAATTCATCAGTAAGTTTAAAGTTAATTTTACTCAAAGCCAAAAATGTCAATCCATATGGCAGGCTAATGTTAGAGGAACGTCAGGGGGATCATTAGAGCGAATTGATTCACCCACAGGGAAACATACCTCGGTCAAGGTTACCGACTGGAACGTAAATGACTGTGCAAAATTATCAAAAAATATCACGGTAATGTGTGCAATAGCTGATGAGATATTTCAGTGTGACTCTCATCATCCCTGAAGTCATGCAGCATGGAAATCAATATGCTCCCTAAATTTGTTCCAGCATTGAAAGTGTAACAATACTCCATTAAAATATTACTGCAGCATACATTTATTGTGGAGCTCAGCTCTGTACGGGGAGTCTGTTACAACAGCTGCATAATGTCCTCTGTGTCTCTGACGGAGCCTTGTTGGGTGTAAGAAAAATAACCTGGAGTTTTAAAGTCTCCTACAGGGATATTAAAGTGTAATGAAGAGATGCTACAGTTATGTTATTTTAAATGTAGAATCCAAAGTGTTTTTGGAGTTTAAGTCATAACTGATTTTGAAAGTGAGGATATATTACCCTTTAGCGCTTCAGCAGTGAAATGTATTGAAGTGTCCCATGTTAAAGTTTACTCATGCCAAACAAATCAGCAGCACATGGTGGCTACTGTGTCTAACTAATGCATACTGCTGGGGGGACTAAACTGTTGTCATCCATAATATTTGATCCATTTATGATATTTTTTAAATTACAGTGTTAAAAAAATGAAAACAGCAAGTTTTCCATTCCCCAAAGCAGCAACTGGTTAAAGTTGAACAAAGCAGGAGTTGTCTGGGGGTTTAAATTCAAGTATTCAAAAGTTGTGATGTGATACATACCTTAGAGGTCCAGTGAATAAGATTTAGTGGGACTTATTGGCATGACTTGGCATAATTGTAGTACAATACTTAGAATTACGTTTTCAAATGAGTCTTTTATATTTACTGGGGGAACAGTTCCACTTCCACAGAGTTCTCCATGTTGCACCGCCGTGTTTCTGACGAAGGCCAGAGTGGACAAACCACACACTGCCTGTAGAGAGAGAGAGGCTTTTCAGAGAGTTTTATGGCCGCTGTAGGATCTCTGTCTACATGGCCGTACACTATTTAAAAAACAAACACTGCAGTTGTTTCCCCGCATTTTCTGTGATATGAAAAAACTGCAGGAATTTACCTCAGATTACTAATAAAAATCTGAAACATGACTTTTTTACCCTCCTTGTTAATTTCATCTTGTCGAAATGAAGTGCGGTCTCAATAAAAATTTAAAATACAAGTCTCCCTCAAAAACATATTATTATTATAATAATAATAATAATTATTATTATTATTGGCTGCATGTTGAAAAGGTCTGCTGTAGCCTAACGTTATGGGAGTGCATACAGCGGCAGAGCATCATGTTTGTGGCCATGAGAGGTTTAAGGCACATAAACTGGACTAAAGCTGCAGGACAGATCAGCAAAAACAGAGCAGCCTATAGAACGCTTTACTCCCTCCTTGTGTCTTTGACACGCAGAGTGAGTGTTGGAGGAGTGTGTGCAAGGTTATGAGGGACAGAGCGATATAGGGAGGCAGGTGAAAACAGAGTTTATATGGATCCGTCCTGACCTCTGAACGAAAGAAAAGCAAGCAGGGCACAGTTTATTAGATTACTACTGATCTCTGGTGACGGGCTGCCCTTCTAGGTACACACACTCAGGTGAGAGACGGACGGATCTTCAGCTCAAGCCTGCCACCAAGTGGAGAAAATGTCTGACTGTCCATCCATTCAGATATTCTCTCCTCCACGATGCTTCTGTTATGATTAACTACAGTCCACGCCAACAACTACTGAACAATAACATGGAAATACTTTTAATGTAGCTGGACATGATGATGATGATGACAAATATTTCGACCAAAAATAAAGTTAAAGGTGATTCTGCTTACAAGTAATCTGTGATGACATATCACTATCACACATAATCAATTAATTTAAGCCCCCCCCCTCCTTTAAACTAAAGATCACACAGTGAATATAGAGCTGCAAATTACAGTTGTCATTCTGTCATTCCTGATTAATTTGTCTTTTGTGGAACAACCGTGTTGTGTCAGAACTTTGTTGAAAATGGTTAATACAATTTTCCAAACCTAAAAATTAATTAGCAATAATCCAAATATATTTACTTTATTATCAGGAGAGCAGCCAATACTCACATATGAAAAGCTGGAAGTACATCATGTAGCATGCATGCTAGCCTGATACATGACCAAAAAACAAACAAACAAACAAACAAAAACCCCTCAACAAACGAAACTTTGTAGTGCCATTGTTGCGCAACATACCTGGATGATTTATGATTGATTGGACATAATGCCCTTTCATTTATGATTTACTAAACCTGCAGATTTAGGGGCAGTTGGTCAGTTTATCTTTAAATATGGTCCGACGTCAAAAATCCTGGTGACGCAGTTTTTCTCAAGCCAATCAGAGTGATCTCGTCACCCGGAAGTAGTGCAGCAGCCAGCCAGCGCTGTTGGTCCGCCCCCCCCGGCAGAGCGCCGGCCGTTGTCGCGGGAACCAACTGCCAAATATTGGGAGAGAAGACCGAGAGGCTGCCGCTGTCCAAGAGTTTTGTGTGAGTTCTCTCTATACGAGACTGAAACATCGAACTCTGCCGGAAATGTGTCGCTTTATCCCGCACAGGCTACGCTGGGAGAACTTAGCTTAGCAGCTAAGGAGATAAACTACTTAACGTTAGCCACGGTTAGCTGTGTCAAGTGTCCTGAAGTACACCGGAATTCAAGCATGAGTCTTTTCAAAATAAGATGTGACGCCGTCATTTTGACTGCAGTGAGTGACCTCCTGCCGGGAAAGGCTCTCAATGTGAGCTGATTTTCCGCTGAGAAGTAACACGGGCAAAATGCCTCCCGTTTTCGGTAGCCTCACTCTTCAGTTCTACACATTTTAACTGTTGATTACCTGAACGATCGCTGTTGCAGCCTTATTTTGAAAGTTGTGACCGGAAGTGGTATTGTGAGTGGCCGTTAAATGACAGCGTCCGTACTCTGTTGTGTTTCAGATACTCCTCGCTGTTTGTAAATGTGGTGTTGCGATGCGGTGTTGGTTTGGCGGAAGCTGGTTTAACGGCACCGACCCGCAGGATGTTTTCGGTGAGCCGTCACCGTACGGACGGTTAAGGCGGACCGAAGCTCCGTGCTCGTTTAATGAGAGTGTCCACGGTGTTCCCTAAGTTTCCTACTGAAGTTCCTTTCTCTCGGATTATCAACCTGACAGATGAACGTCGCAGTGAAAGATGTCCTTTAGTAGTCTAGTTGAGTCAAATGAGCAGATTTAAGAGTAAATCTGCAAAACAAACCCCTTTAATAACAAGTTAATAACAAGTTAATACCAAGTTATCTCAGTGACAACAGGGCAAATCATCCACTGATGAAGATCCTGATACAGCTGAAGGCTCCTCAAAGCAAAGGAAATGGACTGTTAATATCAATAATGAGTTTTTATGCTCATATGGCTGATTTGCAGCTGCTACCTTATTTGTTCCTTTTCATTTTTAAAAGGACATTTTTTAATATTAACGTGAATTTGTTGAAACGTAACCTTGTTTTTTGCTTTAATCCCGGCTGAGCGTGTGCACCTTACACTGTCCACTGACTTTTATGAAACTTTTGCATCCTAACACGTTGTAATAAAGCATTCACAAAGTGATTTAAGTGTAGACTTCAAGAGGTTTAATGGAAACATAACATCAACCATTCAGCCGAGAGGCTCAGAAGTCACTGAGCAGAGCAACTTCACTGTAAATGTAGTCGGAGGATTATTTCTGATAAGGAGAATCTTTTGCAGGCAGTCGCTGTCAGAAGTTTTGCTGCCTGGACATCAGCTGAGTTTCCTCCTCTGGGCTGCCGGGCCTGACTGCAGCTCCCTTCAGCTGCTGCGTGTCTGTGAGTCTGTCTGAGTGAAAGGCAGCTCGGTGGATGGGTGAATGCTGACCTGTGTTGTAAAGCGGTTTAAGTACTCCAATGGGCTGTATGGATACAGTACATGTACACACTGGGCTGAGATCATTTGGCTGACTCGGCCTGTGAAGAAAGTTCCATTTCTTTGCTTTGAGAGGCTCTTGGCCTGCATTCACACGGGGTCACAGGTCATTTTCCACCTGTGCTGGAAAGCGCCTCCTGTCAGTTTTGCAGCATGTCACTGAACCTGAGCAGACAGCGTAGCTTGTACGCATCAGAATCCATCCTGCCGCTTCTGTCCACATGGTTCACGTTGTACATCACTGGGGTCGTTGTCAAGGTGTATCGATACGGCTTCACAGTGTTTACAACAAACCTGGTCATGTTTTATAAATGGTCCCAAGCCAAACTTTGACCTCTTCATGTTTAGATTTGATATCTGCTGCAGCCATGACAGCAGCTGAGTAAGGTTGTCTCCATTTCCTCTGGCCCCTAAAAGTAGTGTCGCCCCCTGTTGGTAGGTCGTTTCATTGCTGCCACATAGTGAAATTCATCACAGCACTTCAAGACTCACGCTACACAACACGACCTGTCAGTCATTTATTATCAATCAACTTTCACTGAAGACTCAAGGTCCATTTAACAAAGACATTCAACACACGTACAGTCTAAAAAAGACGATCACACCAGTGTTTCCATGGTGACTGAGACCAGGATTTAACAGCAACGTGATGATGGAATCGTGAGAACCGTTCAGTCGACAGATACATTCGTACGTCACATTTACACGTGTTAACTCCTGCATTACAAAACCGCTGCACGGCACCGCCTCGGTTTTCCAACCAATACACACACACACAGTCATTATGAGCAACCTGGAGTTCATGGATGCTGACCTTTTTAAACCCACGATGAAGACGAGTACAGGAAGCTCTAAAGAGATTCACCTTAACATTATCTGAGCGCCAAAAGATTTTCCTAGCCGACGTATTTGCTTGCGTGTGTAACATGCGGCGCTGCCTGTACGTGTCATCAGACATGTCATCTGTGATGATGTGTCCCAGATATTTAGTTTTACTGTACAGACAGCTCCTGCCCTGACACATTAAATGACAGTGTTTACACTCTGTTATGTTTGATCCATAGAAATGTCACGTGATCAGCAGAATCCTCAAAGATCAGTTATTATCAGTCATCGAGTCATCACGCCCATCCCCGGTGCGACCATCTTTGTTAGAAATGATGAGGAGGCTTCTTGATCGAGGACCTTCATGGTGGCCTCCCTCTTCCAGAGAAGTCTTGACTCAGATGTTATGAAGTGTTTTTTCTTCACTATAGGGAAAATTTCTGCGGTCTTCTGCTGTAGATGTCTTCTGTGGTCTTGAAGGTCTTTTGTTGTTGGTGAGATCATCAGAGTGTTCCTTCTTTTTAAGAAGGTAGCACATTGTTGATTTAGCTGCTCTTAAAGTTTGTGCTGTTGTTTGTGTGGTTGGTTTTATGTTTTCAGCCTCATGGTGACTTACAATTCTTTTGATCGCATGCTGAGAGTTCATGGGACCAGCCACCAAATGCAACTGTAGCATTTAGCATTTGGAAACAACTTGTTTGTCATGTAATACTGAGGGAACAGCTGCTGGGCACTAGAGATGCACCGATCCAGTTTTTCCGATCCAATCCGATACCGATACCTGGTCAGAGCGTATCAGCCGATATCTGATACCGATCAATACTACTGTTGAATGAATGAACTGTATACTTTGCTCTGTGAGTGAAGGCATCAGGCTCGACATTAGCCTGGTTAAATAAAAGGTAACAAATTAACACAGATATAAATTTACT
>JAQLOL010000025.1:28856687-28875268 GCA_029783665.1 Naso thynnoides
AATTAGCTTAGCTCAAACACTGGTAGTCAATGGGAAGTGTTAGCCTGCCTCCACCTAAAGTCATCAGATAAACTTTCAAACAACTCTAAACAGTCCTGTGTGCTTGTTGTGACTTGTTTATTTACCACATTATGTTATTTTCAGACTCACTTACACTTGATGTAATTTTACAATCAAATATGTACTGAAAGTAAACTGCAGGACGCATGTACGCCAGTAAACAGCAGAAGAAGAGGAAGAAATACATGAAGTGCTACATAATGGAAGCAAATAGAGTCAAGCTTTGACTGACTCCTTCTCTGCTGGTTTCACTTCACACATGGGATTGCAGATCGTGACATTTTACTGTAAAATAAGAAGTTGTCACCAGCCTTTTTCTTTAAGGCTTTGGAGAAGCTCAGAAATGAACCATCGTATATGACTACACTCAAGTCTGCACCTGGACAGGATCTTGTCTCAGGAGCTTGTTTGTGTTTCAGCACCTTTGTGAAGCAGAGAAAGAGTTGAAACTTTGAAGCTGTATATATTGATCAGTACCTTGGAAGGTAGGCTTGTTCATGCTGGCCATGCGGGGGCAGTAGTGCTGACCGGGGAAACCATGGATGTGAACTTCTAGCGGCACAGGGCGAACAGACGGACGGAAGTTAAACAAACCCACCTGTTACTCAGAGAAGAAGGGAGGGGGAGGGAAGAAGAAGGAGGAAGATTTAATGTGAGCAGCTGGCATCATGGAGCCCCATCTGGCTCCATGTGAACTGTGTGTCCGAGTCAGAGAGGCACTGACCGCAGGTCACTGCTGGACTCACGTGGCTGCTGTGTTTATTGTGTGATAAGGTGCTACGGTGCAGCGTGTGAAAAGCGTCGATCTCAAAGTCCTTCACAGGACACCGTGAGGAGTGCGGTGCATTATTTGGTGTTTACTGTGGGAAGAGCTGCTGCATGTCTGCAGACATCTGAAAAGGCTGGATAATGGATTGGGCAGCTCAGTCTCGACAACAGCCAGTCAGATTTATGGACGGCAGAAAGCCTTTCAGCTTTGCTAACACTGTCTTTCCTCAGCTCTGGCAGCAGAGCTACATGCTCTGCCTTCTAGTTTGATGTTTGCAGTATCAGAGACACATTTCAGAGCTCAGACCTCCACCCAAGCCAGAAGTCTACAGCGCTAAGTGATGCAAATCTGCAAGTAAGACTGTTAAATATGTCTGGATGTTTTTCCAAAAGTCTTAGAATTACTTTAGAGAGACAGATGGATGAAAAACAGAAACATATCCACAGAAAACTCCAATTAACCCTGAGACTACTGGGACCTGGTGAGAAGCAGAAACATGTCAAGAGAAAGTCTCGTCATTTTTGAGGTGGAACCCGAAAGATTTCTGCAACAGTTGGTTACTGTGGATGAGCACTGGGCTCTCCACTCAAACCAGTCATAAAAGAACAACAGAAGCTCTGGAAACAAACAGCGTCTCCGGCTCCCCAGTCACATCAGTGAGGTTTGCACTCTGTGCTAATGGAAGGTTATGGCCTTCTCTTGGCTACTAAAGGAGTGCTGCTGCTAAACCACCAGGAAGACGATCACACTGTTAACAGAGCCTGAGGCTGAGCTGCTGACACAGCTATGGGAGAAAAGATTGACAAGAGCAGTGCTTTCAAGTGAAAGTTCCAGAGACCTTTGTCTACAAAGGATTTTAAATGCTTTTCAATAAAAAACAAAAAATATGTTTTCCATTTTCAACTTGTGTTTGAGCCTGAAAAATGACCAATTTCCAGCTATTAAAGCAACACTGTGCGGCTTCAAAAGACAAAATCCAACACAGCACATTAGTATGTCGCACAAAACAGCAGTTTTAGTAAAACGGGATAATATTTTACAGAGAAAATGTCCTCTGGTTTTCCATCTGATGTCCTACGACTGCTCTGTCTGTCTGCAGCCTCTTTTTTAACGGCGTTGTCACCAACAACAACCTGCTGCTGCAGCTGCAGCTTCAGTCTGCAGGCAGCTGACATGTTGCTTTCAAGAACCTCCGTGAATCACAGAGTTGAGGCAGAGCACGCAGTTTTTGACTGTGCCCCATGGGGAAGGGGTGATTCAGACTGAGTCCTAATCAAACGTTACTTTTGAAATCTTGCTAGTTTGCCAGAATTACAAATCCTGCCTTTAATCAAATGCTCGATCCAAGTGAGTCCTCCTCCAAAACTCCCTCCTCTGTTGCCTGAAACAGTTTTATGGACTTTTTTTTAAAACAAAAACTTTTAAAAACACAAACTGAAAATATCAGCTTTAATATCACCCGGATTGCTTTAAATCAACCTACTACTGATTGTCGAGTCTTCAGGACAGTGTTACGCAGCTTCAAGCCCCCATGAAATGGAAAATCGATTTTCAGGTTTTTTAAATCAGATCTGTGTTGATCTTATCCTTGCCTATATGAGAGTACATGGCCCATCAATGACCAAAAAGTAGTCCTGCAGTTTTGATTAATTTTATTTAACAGTTATGCATTTCCTGGAAAGCTTTTTTTAAATACTGACGACTCATCCTGCACTCAGGGGTGTATAAAAGCTGTCAGTTATCAACCTTGTGGCTCCTCTTCCTCTCTTTCATCCCTGTCTGAGTCACTAAAATCCGCTGGATTTGGCGATGGTTGTGGCGAGAAGTCCTCCGCAGCAGAGAGAAGGCTCTCCTTGTCACTGTTTTCCGTGTTTACGCTGCTAGCTGCTGTCAAATTTAAATTTTGCAGGGGTGTAACGCACATTCAGCGTGATTGGCTATTCTAAACACCAATCATTATCTGCGACATGTCCCACCCTGGCCTATGGTTCTTACAGGGAAAATGTAAAGTCACGGGAGTAAATGGCGCTCTGACATCCGTTCCATGGGGTCTCTGAGCTCACCTGGGTAGGTCAAAGATCGTGAGTAAGAACTTCAGTCAGGTCCAAATTTCATTTATTCCTGATTCTGTCACACCTCAAGCTTCAGGATTCCTGTGTGAAGCAAGTTCTGAATGTTACAGAAGGGGATTATATTGATGCACGGCAGCCACTTGTGCTTATCTCCTGTCACATTCGTTGCGTTATGTGTCCCGTTGTTTGTTTCAGGGAGTGTTTTAGGGCTGTCATTTTTCATCCTGCAATGACTTGCTCGAAATGTAAACTGCAATCTATACGCATATCGTCCACTGAGCCCTGACCATCGCCACATTGTGATTCAGAAGATTTAAACATCCCCACGTCTACAGTCTGACTCACAACGGCAGATGCACTCGGACAGTGAGCATGTGAAACAGCAGCAACAAAACTTTTCATGGACCGTTTTTACAAGTAATGACAGTAAGAGAAGTATTCAGTAGGCATAAAGCTCACACGGTAACATTAGTAGGTAGGAACAGCTTGTTCAGCGCTGTCACACGACACACACTTAGTTAACACTCGTTTTTTCTAGACAGGAGCCTATTTGTCCTACGCATTTGTTTCACAAAGTACCGCCGCAATTAACAGAGTAACAGCGTTACATTATTAGCCCGCTTACGTAGTTGACTCAACTTTGGGTGTTTATGTTCAGTGCGCTGCAACGTTAGTTCCCTCCCCCTACATGATAAAATGAGATCATCCTTTGTAAATCCCACGATGGAGAAATTGTAAAGTAACAGCAGCAGCAAAGTGGACGGCAGAATAAAAGCTGTGGCTGTTTTTACAGCTGCAGACAGTGAAGTTAAAAAAGGAAGGGAAATTCGAGAGAAGTAAGTGGACCATTTCGGATCATTTTAACTTTGTTAAAACTTTTTTTTTTTTTTTTAAAGTGACACCTTGTCTGATTTAGATGCGTGGTGTGTGTTTAATATGTCTAATGTGATCTAATCTACGTCACAACTTAATCATCCGGTGACCTTAAAATAATGAATGACTTATTGGTAGATTTTGTTCAATATTACACAATAACAGCTTATTTAACATTATCTGGTGACCTAAATAACTCAGTGACAGATTTCATTCTGACAAAATTGTTGGCAGGACAGAATGTTTTTTAAGGGAACACTCAGTGTTTACAGGAATAATAGTGTTTTAGTCTTACACTTCCATAAAGTTGGAGGAGTTTGATAAAAACGGTCAAAGTATGTTGAATTCCTCTCCCTGGTATTGGTCAAGCTTAAAAAAATGCTGTTTCCTATATTTGAAATAATGCAATACACCATTTCAATTAGACCTTCCCTCTCTGATAAACACCCGTATTTTTCAACACCATGCCCCAGTTTCTGTGATAGCCAGACAGCCCGGATCACTATGACAACATCATGGAGTTATTTTGACGTGACGAAGCTCTCCTGTAGACAACACAACATACAACTCTTCTTAAGTGGAACTGAACTCCCTCGACATTTTAAAAATTGGATGAACTCCTCTTTAACTTGTGATGTTAACGTAAGAAACCTTTGCAACCGTGGATTTCTGCAGATAAACACTACTAGACAGACAAAGGGGCATTCTGGGAGGGAAAGGGATAGGGGTTGGGGAGGTAGTGGTGGTTTGAGGGGTATTCCTTCCACTCGTCCAAAGCCCAGCAACGGAGCAGCTCTCCTGCTGGAATTTTCCACAGAGCGAGTGGCAGGCAGGGTAAACACACAATCCCTTACAGCCAACTGGGTTTAAACTGAAGACTGGAAGACTTGAGACTGTGTCTCCAAAGTCTTTCACTAAATATCTGCCCAGGCCTCAACCTTCTCACCTGTTTGCCAAACAGTTCTGTAAAGCTTCCAGCGCCGTTTTGCCCCACATGGCTGCCTCTGATGACTTCCTGGTGCCCAAGTGCATAGGGTTGATACCCCACAGTGCTGTGTGTGCAATTTTCACTTGCAAAGCAGCTCAGACCCCACTTAGACAGCACAAGTTTTCATATAAAGCGAAACACTTTTTGTTGTAGTTCAGCCCTCCTTTTACACAACAACGGCGTGCTTTGATCTGCAAACGTTTAAAATCAGGTTCCAGGGTGGAATAATTTGAGACCGCTGTGTCAACTGGCAAACTGCAAAGCTTAGAAAAGCAGTGACTACGCTAATGCTAATGCTAGCGCAACTCAGTGCATTCCACAAAGGCCACTTCCAAACTCTGATTAAACGCTCCACCGTGCACCCAAGTTCAGTACGACGATGGCCTATTTAGATGAATTTGAGTGTTGGTAGAATAATTTTAAGAGTCAAACTGCGGATGAATTTCTTTTATTCGTGGCTCTGGTTAAAGGAAAGTTACACTTAGAGGCAACAGGAAGTAAACAACGGCGGCAACTTCCAATGGTCATTACAAACTTACAGTGCCGACTACTGGCCTGGCATGCATACTACAGCGCTTTCTGTTGTTCATGTAAACACAAATATTTCTTTCAAAGATGCAAAGGAGAGATTTTTCAGTTTTTAGTAGGGCGGCTCTGGTCTAAACGTGGCCTCAAACCAAGATGTCGAGTGTGAGAGAGACTAAGGATTAAAAAAAAAAAGGCCAAAGCTGAAGGGTGAACTGCTTGATCTCTATCCTATCAGGATCTCCAGTTAACATGACTGGGAATCACTTCCGGCCTCTCTCCACCCTGTGCTGTGACCCCTGAATTATTTACACCCTGTAAATGCTTCCCTGCCTGTGATCTGTTCTTATAGAAGGTATTTTCCCAAGAGGCAGTGGCAAGCATAACATTTAATGTAATATAATACAAAATATTGTTTGAAATTATTATATTTTTGCTTTAATTCATACAGATGCAACTAAGATGTAAAGGGGAAAAGCATTCTGAGGGGAGTGGCACTACCTGTTAGTCTTTTATGATTATTTTGTTTCTACAGTCATAGTTTCCCACTGATGTCTGTCTGACTGTTTCTCTTGCTAAAGGAGAAATTCTTCATCTCCACACGGGTCAAAGGTCAGAGGCTGTCAGCACAAAACTGAACCCACACCCTCGACTTAAAGGATTATGACACAAACGCGACTTATTCTGCAAACTGTACGAAGATTCAAATTAATAAACGCAAACACACCAGGGTGTGCCAACATTTTCTCATCATCTGGTGTTTCTGTTGAGGTTTTCAAATGAAATTCTACTAAACAACTCCATTTCAGAATCCCAGAAGTTTAAAAAAATAAATCCTGAGCTCTTCTCCAGCTGGTAAACAGCTCCGGATCAGACTGGAATCCAGTGTGACTTCCAGAACCGCTGGTCTGCCTCTTGACTCTCTCTGTCTGCCAGCATCTGTCGCTCCGTTCCGCCCATCCAACACACACAACAGTAGAAGTCAGGCAATATGCGCAATGACCTCCACTAACCACAAAAACCGTTTCAATGTCCATTTAGACTTTGAGTGTCAACATTATGAGCAAAGCTTTGAAGCTCTAACCAGCACAATAAAGCCCCACCACATACACACAAACAGTTTTTTCTGTTTGTGCTGTAACCTTAAAGGCCTATTCACACTTCCAGCATCAGGTTAAGTGTAAAACTATTAGAGCAGCCTTAAACCAACCAGCATCGACACTGACTGTAAGATGTATGTTGTGGGCCGGGCTATTAAGTGAAAGCAGGTGAACCAGTGTGGGAAGGTTAACGTCTGATCAATAATCACATAAACTCTGTTATATCGTGTTGTGATTGAGATTCTGACCTGCCATCACAGAAAGAGACAATGATGCATCTTTTGTTTGAAATAAAATCACATTATCACCGAGCAGATGCAGCTACAGGCTGCAGCTAACCGCTAACAGCTGAAGCCCCGCCCTCTCGCTCCCCGCAGACAGCGGCTCAAACATCGTTAGCCTGCGAGCTCAGACAAGACGAGCGGCAGCTAACGTTAGTTCTCCACAAGTTGTTAAATAATATGAATATTGTTATATTATGTTGAGATATTGGCTATTTTCATTGGTTTTGGTGCTTTTTTAGTGTTTTTTTAATACGTTGTGTTGTAACTGAGGCTGTGTGAGTCTTGTGTTCGCATCGCACAGATCGGTAGAAAGACTTTTACTAAAGGCTCCTATTCTTCCCTTCATGTGGTAACCACAAGGTTGTCCCAAGGTTGCTATCCATCTGGTCAGAACATTCCTTGTATTTAATATTCGATAGTTTTCACTAACAAGAGGTTTTTGGTAGCCTGGTAAACCAAAGCCGCAGGCCTCCACCACGATTAAACAACTGCAAACAGGTGTTTGACTTCTACGCCATCACGCTGAAACACTCCTGCTAGTCACTGATTTGCCCGGCCAAACATTTGACTCTGCATTTCTAAAGACGGGCCTCGTTACCAGACTGATTCTCAGCAAAAACTAAGCTGAGCGGAAGGAGGGCGGAGCCAGGCGAGGCAAATAAAGACTTGGGCAAATTAGGTTAAGGTGGGTGTGTGTTATTGCACAATACTAATTTATATAATTTTTATTATTTGGGATCATTGTAGTCTCTGTCAAATTGCTCACAATACTTGGTACAAAAACGGCTTGGATCACTGTCATGATGTCACCATTACGGTGCTGGTACCAACACTATGTTTGGAAATGTGCAGACGATGTCATCACACTGGGTTTTGTTCACTCCCTCCTACTTTTTAAGCTGCAATCTGGAGCTGCTTTCACACTGAACAGCCAATAAAAGAGAAAGAAAACAGAGATGAATCTGAATTATCATCAGGGACATACGACGTCAGCTCAAGAAGACGAGCAGGACGTTACCAGGTGGAGCTAAAAACAGACAGCAATCAATAAATACTGAAGTGAAGTTTTAGACAAATGGGTCTGACATTGCCTGTTTGCAACAGGCAGCTCCAGACTCAGCTTCTGACATTCTGAAATCATTTGCTATTGCATTATTACACAAATGCACAGATGCTGGCTGAACGACTGCTTCCTTCCTAAGAATAACAGTAATAGTACTATTATCTTATCTTATATTATCGAGTCAGATAAGGTGATTCTTACTCATCTTGAAACATGGGCGACAACAGGAAGGAATGGAGCAGCTTTTAACAACAATCTCCATAAAAAAACCCAAAAAACCCAGAACACTTGACTTGTGCAGCTACACCAGATATTTTTCAGCTTTTAGAGACATCAGCTCGGTGTCTGTTGAACAGGTTTGTTTTACATATAAGCTAATGTTTTTTTATTGGTCATGTAAACTGCGCAGCACCCAGGAATCAACTCCAGATCTTAGCCAGTACCTCGGACAAGGGTACTGACTGGAGACAGACCTAACACACGTTTTTCATGTGCAGTTAACCACGTAACATAACAGCCAGCCTTGACATCCTGTTCTGCTTTATTACATTAACTGCTTTGTTGTGCTAATGAGGGTGGAGGCCTTCTCTGTGGAGATCTGCAGGAAATCAACAGCATACTGAGTAGAGCTGGGCTAAAAAACCCATACAGCAATATACTGTGATATATGTTTTCATGTTATCTGTATCATATGGTGACCCGTGTATAGTGAGATGTATCATTTTATGAAGTCCTTGGCGAACCCAACTTTAAAGTTCAGTGACACGAAAGAACACTTACGCACTTTATTTTCATACTTTAAATTTCCATGTGTGCACAGTTTCAGCGTGTTCAGTTCACGAGCAGGAGTCCACTCAAATTACATTCCTCATTTTAATGCTTTGGCAGCTACATCAGCGTGTTTGGTCATTTTCAAATACCACTCAAAGAAATTGGAAAGGAAATTTTGAATTATATTCTTTTTTTTTTTTGCTCAATTTGTTAAATTGTAATTATAATGAGACGTGATGTATTGGAACTACCCAGATCATACAGAGTAACTTGTACCTCTGCTCTGTTTTGACATTTTCGGAGAACTATTTTGAATATCACAATATGCATCATATCAGAATGTATCACAATCTAACTTGTTGTGTTGTTTTGTATTGTCTGTGTTGTTTGTATTTTTCTTCTATATGGTCCTGAGTCTGTTTATATATATATATATCGGTATCAGGACCCATGTGTCATGATGTGTCCTAATACTGAGGCACTGCATCGTCTCTGCAATGTGTCCCTGTCAATGATAACAAGTGGAGAATACCACTGATGAGTTTTTTTCTACATTTATTTCCTCTGTATTGCACATCTGATACGTTTGCCGTCTGTTCGACGGTTGACCACGGGAAGGAGTGCAGAAAGCCGAAGATGTCCAGAAGGAGAGGAACTCTGACCAGGGAAGGACAGTCAGCACAGAACCGCGACGTGGAGTCTTTTCTTCTGGGTGATGTGGTGAACCGCCGAGCTGCACATTGATTCAACTCTGCTCGTCCGTCTACAAAAGTCACAGCGCGCCGCTGATTCTAACCCTGACTGTGACACGTGCTTGTGTTCTCATCCCACCTTGTCCAAAACTAAAAAATCCTGCAGTGTGAAGTTTGTCCACAGAGGAAAGTGAAGACAGACAGACAGACAGACAGAGCAGCGGACCGAGGCAGCAGGTCTGTGTGCAGTCACAGGGACATGAGACCACATGTGTTCATGACAGTGACAGCTGTCAGGAGGCAGCAGGACTCGATGCGTCTTAAAGGGTCAATTCACCAACATGAGAAAAGTCCTCACGGCAGAGTCTGTCTGTGTGACTGTGGGTCTTCATCAGTCAACAGCTCTGCTGAATTTATCAGCAGTAGCTGTGAATCACAGACATGTGACTCCGAACCGAGATGAACCAAACCAAAAACTTTCATCATCACACAGAAGAAGCCAAAAGAACTGAGCTTTATAAATCATCCCCCCCCCCCACTGCACAGTGAAAAACAAAACAACACGAATTCCATCCAAAACTAACGGAAGTGACGTGTGAAGCTCGAACTGTGCTGGCTCTGTCCGTGGACTCAGCCAGAGGAGCGTGATGGGGCGGATTTTAAACTTAACACTCCGTCAACATCAGCGGGGGCCACATAGGGTCTACACGTGTACACACGCAGCCGCGCTTTACGCATGCGCAAACAGACGCGCATACTTACTCTCTGAGTGGTAGAGGGGCTGCATGTAGATCTTGTGCACCTCTTTGGCGTAATACTCCTCCTAGCTGCGCTGCCGCTCGCACGTCGCCGCTCGTTGGTTGGCCTTCTCCTGCAGCAGGTCCCGGGTGCTGTTATAAATGGCGACAATGTCCCGGGACACCTCCTCGGGCTCCGGGAAATCCTCTGGGGGGCTGGTGAGCTTCAGTTTGCTCAAGATCTGCCCTCGAATGGCCTCGATGCGCTTCTTCTTAAACTGCTCCATGTCCAGCGTGCTGCATGTGGACAGACTGAGCGCCACGGAGGCCAAATCCAAAGTGAGAAGCAGAGTGACGATGCACACGTTCATCTTGTCCTCCAGCGTCTTCCAAAATCAAATACAAAAACAGGTCCAGGAAAATGTTCAGCGTGCCAATCTAAACATTAGCGGGCAGATGCGTTTCTCTGACACATATTCCATCAAAGTGGAGCGCATTTACGCACACGAGCCGAGCGGCGCCCAAAACCGGACAGTGCGAATTCCCCGCTTTCAGTGAAGTGCACCTGAAAATCCATTCAACTTTCCCTGAACAAAGAGAGGCCTCTCCGATCAGAAGGGGTCGCGCAGACCGATTTCCGACCGTGAAACACGGCGACAGTGCACACAGGTGGCCGAGGTGAGCGCGCAGACATCAAACCCATCGGAAAAGCATCTGCAAACACAAAAAGTGGGAAAGAAACGAGCTGAGGGCTTCAACAGGCGCCGCGCACACCGAGCCCACGGCCCGCTGTGTTTACCGGTCAGCACTCGGCACCGTGATGCGCGGTTAATCCCCCTCGACTCTTCGAACGGATCAAAAAAGTTGTTTAAAACAAAACCGACATGAAAACCCAAACGCGGCCCTGTCGGTCTCCCGTCGGACTGACTCGGCAAGCCGACATGAAAATCCGCGCAGGTTCTGATTTCACGACGGGAAAAAAAAAAAGTTTGTGTGTGGAAAAACAAACGGAGTTTCCCCTCGATGCCACAGCGGAGGCTTTCACGCGTCTTCAGCCCATCCAGCGGAGGAACGGCTCGTCCCGTCGACGCGTGCCCCGGCGGACGGCGAGGGAACTACAGCCGCCACGATCTGCCCCTCCGGCCGCTTCCAACCCAGGCTGTGGTCAACACTGAGAGGAGGACACGCCCACATTTCTACTCACGAGACGTTTTATTGTAAATGCTAATATTGACTCTGTCCATTGGTCCGTGCCGCGTCGTGACGCATGGTCCTAAAGTCGGCCAGCGCATGATGTCTGAAACGTTAAACCGGTCAGTAAACGTCTTTCCCCCCCCTCACACGACTTCAGCGTCTCTCCGCGTCAGAAGCACCAATGAAACTTTGTGTCTCCGGTTAAAACTTCTTGTTTTGGTCCCATTCCTACAGTGATTTACTCAGGACGCAGACAGCAGTGTAGACTGTAAAACGTTCAGATTCTGGGTTTTGTTGTTTCATTTTACGCAGCAGCGCTCTTCAGTTTGTTCTCTGTAAAAACTTATTTCATTTGATGTAAAATAAAACTTGAATCCCACACAGTCAGAACTTTGTCTGACACAAAGCTCTTCAGTCTCTACAGTCACAGGAGGCCGACCGCTGACTTTGTCACTGGATGTTTCTGTGTGATGGAGCTTCATGGAGCCGGAATGTTCACTGCCTGCTTGTTCTATTTGCCATCTCACAGTTAGTTTGAGCAGTAAATCTCTTCTGATCATCTAGTTTTTATCACACTGTTGCGCAGCTCTTAGGTCTCCCTGGTTTATATATTTATATAATATTTTACTCACTTTCCACAATTTGCTGTTTCTCAGGACATTGTCCCCTTACGGAGATTTAAAAAAAATGTTGCCACTCAATAAAGTCTTTGCTGCAGAAAACACTTATATTATTGTTGTTAGCAAATAGTTCTTTAATTCTAGACTAATCTTACGCTGAATGACAGGGCAAGATAACATGGGTGCATTAAGTCACAAATATTTAAAGGTCTTGTTAGTTCTAAATTGAAGCTGAGGAGCTTATGGGTCCATGACTTCATATGGTCAGTACTGTAGTATCTTACCATCATTATTAATATGACAGCTGAAGGATTGGACAGGAAATGAAATGGACGTCTTTATTAGGGATAACCTCTAGAGATGCCCGGCTCGTTTTCGAGACATAGGACAATAAAGGACAGGAAATGGAGGGAGAGGAGAGGGAAAGGCAAGGATCAAAGGGCCACAGGTTGGAATCAGGGCCACTGCAGCGAGGACACAGCCTCTGTTTCTTTAACTAAATGACAGATTTCTGAAATAAAATGGCCACTGCTCTCTTCCATCTCTCCTGATAATCGGCACTATATGTCCACTCCTTCACTCGTCACTTTTCCACAGTCATAAACTCTCTTTGTGGAGGTTCAGTTTGATAGAGCTCTGCATCTACTTCACCTTCCTCTTAATTGGGTTGTTATTACCATTTATATTTATAATTACATTTACATCAATTTAATTTAGTTGTAAAAATTTGTCAAGTAACAAAGAGGAACTAACAGAACCGACTTGAACAATGTGCTGTCCAACTCTCCAACAGGCCGTCCAACACAAATGACCACTGTAACCTGCTCCCATTGGTCAGTGGCTCAGGTAGCTTAGCAGGTAAAGCTAACCACCAAAGTATCATTACATTCAGGAGAAGCATTTGTCTTTAAACACAGGCTAATGCATCAAAACACACTATGAAATGAAGGAACATTAATTTAAAAAAGTTTTCCTACAAGTCAATGTGTTTCACATTTTCATAATTAATGAATTTTTCCAGATGTGCGCTGGACAGTGACATCATTGCTTGTGTTTTTTGTTAGTTTTCTCTGCAGTGCCTCTCCCTCATCAGTTTGGACATTAATTCCCATTTCTCAAACACTTTAACTCTGACATTTGTAGTTTTCCTGAGTATGTATGTATGCACCCATGCAGTACCAACTGAAACAACATTTCTCCTACAAATAACATTAACAGTAAAAATAACTTTTCTGTAGAACTTTCACTCAGCTGCTGCCTGCAGACGTGCTGCCGTGCACACTACAGTCAAATACTGCCCACCACATTTCTGCATGGTCTTACAACAACTGCATCATAATCAACAGTCTCTGTAGTTTTGTATATTATTTACAGTGTTGTATGCTTTTTTCTTTCTTTTCTCTCTCTCTCTCCCTTTTTTTTTTTTAATGTCCAGACATGAACATCTCGGCCAAACAGGCCAAGAAAAAAAGGAACCATAAGAAAAAATATTAAAATTATTATGCAACTATTTTGTCCAATAGAGGAAGAAAATTGTATAATGCAAAGGGCAGGGAAAAATAACTTTATTAAACACTAGGTGTGCTAAAGTTGTAAACTAAACCACATAACTTTTGCTGTTTTGAAAGAGTAGAATTCATCATTTCAATGAATTCATGCTAAAAACAGATACTGGTATTAGGCAAAACTTTTGGCATCATATTTTAGCTTCCCTCTTTTTGCAAAATATCTTTAATAACTGCATGATAAATTAACAGGAAAATAATCTAAGCAGGATAGCCCTGCAAAAAAAACACACAGCAGACAGCATTCTGAGGCCAAATAAAATGCAGAAACATTTTGGGATTGCAGTTATATTTAACATAATTTTTTCAAGGTTCACTTCGAGACATTCTTCGTAGGAACTTTGGGATCCTCCCACAGGGAAAGGTGTGGGGGCGGGTGGGGTGACTGCTGCCACCTGGTTCAGTCTGATGGATGCTGCACTCAGCCCGCCCGCTCCTGGTAATGACAGCAAACATGAATGCCACTACAGGTGGTGTTGTCACTTCCCCATCTTCAGCATCTCCTGCAGAACGGGCCAACCTCTGACCAAGAAAGAGGGCCAGGATCAGTGAGGAGCTCCTGGATTTGCCGAAGGAGCAGGCAGAGGAGGAAGAGGAGAGGGAGCAGCGGGAAGAGGAGGAAGAGGAGAGGGAGCAGTGGGCAGAGGAGGAAGAGGAGAGGGAGCAGCGGGCAGAGGGGGAAGAGGAGAGGGAGCAGCAGGCAGAGGCGGAGGAAGAAGTGAGGGAGGCAGCAGCCTCTGAAAGGGCTGAACATTACATTTCTCTCTTTGAGAGATTTGTAAATAGGATGTAAATATAATTTGGTATTAATCTTTGGGTCCCTAATTGCTGTCAGTTGTACTGCAGCTAAGGCATTTGTCATTGAGACTGTAGGTGAGAGACCAAAGCTTCGAATGACAGTCGGACGATGTCATCTTTTCAAAATAACACCTGCTACGTAGTTGGAACACTTGTTTGTCTTCACCTGTAGATAGATCAAATGTGTTGTGTTTGGCCTGTGCACAGAAGAAACAAACAGCAGCTGAATGCACCATGATTTACTCACCAACAAAACAATACTGAATTAAATTTGACATCGCAGATAACAATTTAACTAAAGATGATTATTTATGACATTTTCATTTATTCAGCATTCACTGTATCTTCAACCACTCACGCGATCACTTTAAAGTATTTACTGATGTTACATGCTCCTCCCTGTTGGCTGTAGGCTGCCTTCGTTCTCACTCACTGCTTGTGTCTCTCCTTCACTCAGGTGTGGTGATTTCCGCTGATGGGAAGGAATCGCCTGTAAGATGGCATGAAAGCAGCCGCTCGCTCTCTTTCTCCAACCCTCCCAGCCCGCCAAACTGCTTTCAGCCTGTTGGCTGGCGACCTGAAGTAACTTTAGTTCATTTTCAGTTCTGTTTGTTATTTTCTGATGGGTCCGGTGGTCCTGTTTTCACGGCTTATTTTTCATTTAAGGTTAGGCAAGAGTTTTTTTCAGGGTAAGTTCCCAGTCCGACGGCCCTGCGCGGGCTGGTCTGGGTGGCTGCTCCGCTTTTGTTCTTTTTAGCCGGCCCATCAGCCTTGTTTAGGTTGGTTCTTCAGGTTTGCTCGGTTTACATTAGTTATCTGCATTGATGATTTATGTACTTTCTTCCTGTTTCTGTTAAATAAGTTTAGGACTAGTCTGGTGAGGTATATTCTATCCAAGCAAAATAACACTCATGTCTAGTTTAAATGAAATGAATTTGTAATTTTATGGATGTTTTCTCTTTTTTGTTTGTTTGTGGTATTTTTTGTTCTTTTTTGTTTCTTTCCCCTTTTTTGCTTCTTTTCTCCTTTCTTTTTTTTTTTATTAGTTGATCTGTTTTAGTGATTTTGTATTGAGGGGGAGGATTTTCTATAAGCCCTTTGGGCTCCTCTTCCTCTCCTGCACCATTATTTGCCTGTGTATTATTAAATATAATTTTGTTTTTATCATTGTGCATATGAATAAAATAAAAATAAATAAAAATAAATTTACTCCTGTCTGTTTGGCAGATTCCTGACTCACCATATGTTAGTCCTGTTTTTTGAGTAAGGTTGGTCTTTGCTGGGGTCGCAACAACTAACACAACAACATTAATAACATCACATAACAATTTAACTAATAATAATAATGATTTAATAATTCTTGTAACAAAGCCTTTAATTTCCCAGCATTCCCTTGGCATTCCTTCGGCTTTACGTCCACTAGTTGTACTCATGCTCCCTCGGACATGAGGGCGTCTCTCCAGGGGCAGCAAGTGTGCAGCAAATCTGGTACGGAGATCGTTTCCTGAGAGCTCCTGAGCATCATCAGCAACATTCCCCTGATCTTCGTCATCATCCTCATGTCGCTCCTCCTCTTCCTCCTCCTCTAAGACATCAGCCGTTGACAGGCAGAGGTTGTGAAGAATGTGGCACGCTGCAGTGACTTTTGGGGCAAACAGAGGCTGAATCTCTGAAGTGCTTGTGGAAATAGCTCACCAGCAGGTTTTAAGCAAGCCAAAGGTACATTCAGTGATGCGCCTGGCCGAGGGGTGGAGCTTGTTACCGCATGCGCCAACTTGGCCTGATGAATAAAATACAGGTAACATGAAGTACATGCAGTGTTTCTAACAGATGAATAGAGACTTTACTGATTATAAGGGAAATTCAGGAATGCAAAGGTGAAATACCAAGAGTGATAAACAATGTGTTCTGTGTTTTCTTACCTGCCACAGGCTGGCAGCACATCATCACAATGGAGACAGGATTCTGCGAGCCTGGTGGGAAGAAACCAGCAGGTGTCTACAGGGACATCTTGTACACTGGAGGTCTCTGGAGGACAAGGGGGCCATGGAGTGATTGAAGTAGCACTTTTTTTTGTGGTTCAGCAGGTGGGAGTATTCTGACATGGCACCCATCGGCACCAGCTGCACTGCTGAATGTCTCATGGCAGGCGGACGAAGCCTGCCTGACGTCTCCCACCTCTTCTGGCTTGGAGAGAATGAAGGATGGCCATCGTCTCCTCCACTATACCGTGGACTATTCGGCAAACAGAGGCCCTCAGTATGGCGAAGATGTCTGCTGTCACTGTGCGAGATGCCTCACACAAGCCAGTAGAGACAGACGGCCATGTCAACTTCACGACTCCATCCATGCGTTTGCGAGGCAACATTTGGACCGGCGGGTCGATGGTGTCGCTGGAGAGTCTAACGGCTGGTTTCAGGTCAGCCTCTGAGGAGAACGTGCTGAGGGTGTGGCTGTTAATTTGTGCGTTTCCTTTACAGAAGGAATTGGATCACGTTTTTGAAAAAGGAAGAGGAATATTTAATGTACTTATCATTATCAATTAATGTTCAAACAGTATTTATTAACTCATCCATTATGAAAGTGTTTACTGTGTTTCACTTTTTACATGTCTAATATGATTTAATTAGCATGAATGCTGATTCGGCATTCATTATGCTGCATTCCCATGGACTCAGGCAGACGGTGGAGACACCTCGAGAATGGCGTGGGGGGGGGGACAAATAGTCTGACAGAATGGAGGGATGTCAAAACTCAGCGCCCAGACAATGTGTTGCTACAGTGATGTGTTATCTACAAAGAATGGAATAAAATATATGATATTAATAATGATATTATTTTGTGACTATTATTTTATGTAGGCTAACTAGAAGAGTTGTGCATGTAGCTGTAAATTGTGGCTTTTTTCTTCATTTTCTACTTCAAACTTAAAATAACAAATTCCTTCTGAAACATTATGTTTTCGAGGACGGTCTGCTTTGAGCTGGTTGCCTTCCATGTATCAGCTTCTCATCAACATCTCGGCAAGTTTTCAGGCTGTGGTAAAACTCTGGAAGTCTTTAATCACCTCATTTTTGTCGAGGTCAGACATGTTTTCCCCTTGCGAGGCATTTGAGGAGTTGTCTGACATCCGGTTGTAAATTCTGTTGTGGAGGATGGCAAAAAGTTAAAATATAAAGTTAAAATATTTTAACTTTTGGTGGCAAAGGGCATCTGGCATTCTCCGCTGGCCTGATCAAATTTTACTGTCTCACCCTCATCCACTTAAATGACACCCGGTTTGCCGTCGTGTATTTCTTCAGTAAAGCCTCGGTGTGCTCAAAATCACCTCATTTTAACGATACGACACATTGTTTTCACAGGAGACATTTTCAATGCTCTCAGTGCTTCTCACAGTGCACTCAATGCTCATACAGTGTCAGGAAAAGACGTCGATACCATGGTCAAAATGAATACTCAATTCTGATTGGCTGGAGGGTGTCAATTAACTTTTGATACACAAACACCTGTGGAGCTCCTCAAGTAGTTCCAAGTAGTTAAACAGTCTGTTCACTGTTCCAAATTAATGCGCTTCAAACTCTGCAGCTTTAGAAATAAATTAAATGAAAAAAATCTGAATATATTTTTTCCAACACTGAGTTGGTTCGGCAGTGCGGTATCCTCTAAGCACTTCATGATGGTACCTGTAACACACAAACTGCAAGAGATAGCCCATGCTCAAGGTTTAAATAAAGTGGTTAAAGTGTCCGCTGGCTAAACTGTGCAAATGGTTGTCTCATGAAAAGCTGAGTAAGCCCTGAGTTTGACCCAAAAAGGGTTAGTGACTGATTTCATGTGTTTAGCCACTACCTGTCCATCTGTTCAGCCTTTTAATGTAAATAACTTCAGGCTGCAGCCGATAGTACAAATAATCACCGGTGATTTTCTTTGTGAAATTTGTTCCTGAACTGGGGACAATGACCGACTGGCCTGCTGTTAAACATACTGGCCGATTACATTCAGTTTGTCCACTGTATGCTATGTTAATTACTTTGAATCGAGCTAGCATAAAATTAGCTCTGTGGCTAACAGCTGAGTGGACTAATTTATCTCCCATTGCCACATCAAATCTATGGCTCGTCCTATTTACTGGAGCACTGAACTATGTTTTCATCACGTATGAGCCTTATGGGATGGTAATGATCGTTCCAGTTATTAAGGTCCCTGGTGTCACATGAAAATATGAAGTAATGGTGCAATTACTATTTTCAAAGTGACTGTGGTATAAACAGGATAATGCATTATCTCTTACATAGGCCAGTTTCTGTTACGTTACTTCATTGTGCTGTGGCATACTGGCCTAGCAAACAGAAGGTTCCCACTCTGGTAAATTTTTCTAGTTCTTCAGTGCGCGCACACACACACACACACACACACAGCAAAAAACACAGTAAATAGTTTTTTTAAACTGCTCCTCAAAACAAAATCAGT
>JAQLOL010000025.1:28919549-28931096 GCA_029783665.1 Naso thynnoides
CGCTCCGTCTCTGAGTGTCGAGTCGACACTAAATTATGAAAGCAATATTTACTACAAATCTAAAACGATATATTAATTGAATATGGATGCATTTACAAGGGTAAATAACGAAGATTCATTCACATAAATATGAGACGTTATTATGAGCAAATAAATGTTGCAAACAGGGGCTTTAATGTTCTTCATTTTATTTAAATAAAATAAACAACCCAAAAAAATTTTATGACAAAATTCAAACTGACAACATGTAATGGTGGTTTAACTGATGCCAGGAGCAGTTTGGGAGCCCCAGACTGTCCGGGACCGGCGCTGCTGTGACCGGCTGTCAGCAGCTGCAGGAGGAGAGACTCCGCGGTAAAATTTAGGAACGCGTCTAATAGTAACCATGTACCGCATCTCATTTAGAGCACAAGATGTAAAACAAAGGATCAGCTTCCGTTTGTGCTCAATCCGATCCAATTCAGATCACTTTAAAAATGCCTGATCGGGCCCAATCCTGGTCTCAAAGATCGGATCGAGACATCCCTAACTAAAATCTTTGTGTCGGAACAACTAACCATCTCTACAGGTGTGCCTCAAGGCTCCATCTTTGGGTCCAACCGTGTTTTCCGTTACATACATAGTACATAGTTCCATACATCAGTAATGTAGTCAAGGCTGCTGGTGATTTGTTGGATACATTTGCATGCTGACAATACCGCTGGCTCTTACTCTACTCTGCAGCATCCTCTCGCCAACTCAGACTCATCTCTGTCCAGCAGTCTTTATATAAACTCCATCTACTCCTCAGCTTCAGTAATATTAAATTTATTGTTTTTTTTACCAAAAGTAACATCTCTTGCCCTCCAAAGATCTCCTCGGCTGACAGCTCTGAACTAGAGTTTGTCAACTCCTATATATACCACGGCCTTTGGCTGGACTCTAACCTCTCGTTCACTCCATAAATCAATAATCTTAAGGCTAAAGTCAAAACTAGATTCTGCTTCCTGTATCCGAGTGAGGCCTCCTTCATGGAAACACTCCCCCTAAGATGACCATCCTTCCAAAGCTGGACAATGACGATATCATTTATAAAATGGCACCTAAGTGCCACTAGTCAATCATGCATTTTGCCACCGGCGCTCCTTACAACACTCACCACTGTGATCTCTAAAAATAAGTGGACTGGGCCTCCCTTCATATTAGGTGGCTTCATCATTGGCTACATCTAATTTACAAGACCAGACTGGGAAACTTACCTCTCAACCCCTCAAATCCCCTGCACCTTTCTCATAATAATTACTGCTTACTATCCAGTGACCTCATCACGCGCACCACCCCTAAAGCCTGCACTGTCTTAGACAACCAGAGGATGTACAAAGAGCCAGCTGTGAAGTCTTTCAAAGAGAAACTGCACCAATTTTGTGTCTGAGTAAATTTCCTTTATAATTATGAGGTGTACGTCTCTATCTGTACAAACAGTTGTCTGTCTTCTGCGTCTTAAATAAAGGAATGAATGATCCTGATAATGTCATTGTGATGTCACCAGGTAAGCTGCAGTTCGACTTCTAAGCATTGGTAGGATGTGCAGTCTGCAGGCAAGCAGACAGTCAAGAGGCTTCAAACTTGTGGCTGCAGCAACAACCTTGGTGTTAAGGTGCACAAAGCGCCCACTCAGCCCTTCTTCAGTAATATCAGCTAAACCTGCAGATAAATGGGCTGTGAACCGAGTAAACAGCGGTCACATGTACAGACCAGTTTTCAATTACCTTGAGGTTAACCCCGCCAAGAGGTCTCCGTCACTGCACAGCACAGCAGCTTATCCCTGCCTCTCTGCTCCATTCTGCTTTCCTCACTCTGGTCTGAGTCCGTTAGCATACGACTGCTATTCATGTATGTTCAACATTCATCATACTGATGAGCACTGGAGTAGGCCCATCGTGCTGTGGGACTCTTTAACAAAGGTTTGATTTTATTTCTATCCACTGTGGGTAAGTGAATCTACACACAGTCTATAAAAAGCCAACAAAGGCAAAATCACACATTTTTTTAAAACAAATCTGTATTTGTCATTTCACATTTTCTTCTTTCAGTTTCACATTATTTTAGTCATTTTATTTTGCAGTCCAAGTTTTTTTGTCTAGGTAGCCTAAGTTTTATTAAGTCAGTCGGCTTGAGTTGAGCTGAGACGGGCCAGTTTACACCGCTGCAAATTTCACTGCAACTGTTTTTTTTTTTAAAAGATATTTTCTGGGGCTTTTTGTGCCTTTATTAGGACAGGACAGCTGAAGAGTGGACAGGAAACAGGGCAGAGAGAGGGGGAACGACATGCAGCAAAGGGCCACAGAGGGAATCGAACCCGGGTCCGCTGCGGCGAGGACATAGCCTCTGTATATGGGGCGCCTGCTCTACTGACTGAGCCATCAGGCGTCCCTCACTGCAACTGTTAAGTCTCATTTTAAATCTTTGGTGCAAACTGGACTTAAAAGAGAGAGCGACGACAAATGAGATAAAAGCAGAGCAAAAACAAGGCGGGG
This sequence comes from Naso thynnoides, assembly GCA_029783665.1. Lineage (NCBI taxonomy): Eukaryota > Metazoa > Chordata > Actinopteri > Acanthuriformes > Acanthuridae > Naso > Naso thynnoides. The sequence goes on from JAQLOL010000025.1 coordinate 28,922,066, forward strand.
AGGCTGCAGCAGAGCTGCTTCCTCAGGAGTCTCATGCTACAGTTAGCTTGGTTTCCAGATGTTCTCTGCCTCAGCTGTAATGAAATGGTTAACTAACTAGGCTTAAGTTTACAGTCAAGGTTACGTGAAAAAGTCACACTGTTGAATGTTAACTGATATGTTGTTGAAATGTTACAAATACTTTTTCTAACTGTAGGAGAACTTTCCAAATAAAGTCTTACCAACTACTGAACAAAAAATCACTCGTCTTCAGCAAATCGATTTTCACCGCCAATGTGTTTGAAGAAAAACAGATCTCAAACTTAAACTAAGTAGTATCACTTGTATTTAGAGGGATTTCTGAGGATCAAAAAAATATATAACTCACTAAACATGAGCTTGTGTCTGATAAATCATTTAAACCCAAGTGAGTTAAGTGAAGTTCACTGTACTTTACCAGCCAACTACGTGTTCAGGTGAAAAATCACAAAATGACACCAGAATTACCACCTCGCATTTGTTCGACTTGACGACTCTACAAGCCAGTCACATCGCCGTTTACATTCATGCTCGCTCGAACTCTTTTTCTGTGTCTTTGTTTTCTTGTGTTGAGGTTCACAACAGAGGGCGATCACAAACATTTTCATGTGCAGAGTTTATTTTGATCTATGGGCTCTGTGCACAGATCGAACGTCTCATAACTCTGACATCAAAGTGTAACTGTAACTGTAAATGTGGGGCTTGCAAAGGTGCAGTCTCGGCACCCATCGGCTGCATTCGCCGTCTGACAGCGACACAGGCTCCGGGGGCGAGCCTCATTATTCTTGGGTTTCTGTTGGTGGAGGTGAATTTCCATTTCCGACTGCCTTCTCCACGTGCCGCTTGCTGTTTACAGTCCGACGGAGTTGAGAGACCACACCTACCAGCGGATCTTTTCACAAGAAGCCAGTTTGCACGCCGTCAACAGTTAACAGTCCGCCGTTAATTACGTGACCTACAAAAGACTACAACCAGAAACCAGGGCTTTTCCCGTACAAAGATCGCCATACCTCGCCAGACTCTACATTGGTGGTGAAGGTACTAATTCAACAGTGACAAAAATGCCCTTTTCTTTTTCTTATTTTCACTCATTACAAAATAAGCGCCCTGAATATAAAATCCTACTTGAGAAAAGTACAAAGTATTTTTAGCAAAATATGCTTTGAGTATCAGAAGTACACGTACTTAATGTAGCTAATGGGACTGATGTACTTGTTGGAGATGACCTCACCAGTGTGTTAACACGGGTGCTTCAATGTTTGAGCAGCGGTGTAATGCTGTAGCTGCTCCAAGTGGAGCCTGCTCGGTCCCGTGGTTGTCGGCCAGAGGCTGCACGACAGTTACAACAACACTACACGTGTATTCATAAACAGGTGCAAGCAAGAGAGAATGGAAAAAAAGAAACATATTTATAAAGTACACAACTTCAGGAAAACATGTCAGCATATAACATATCCGGCAAAACCAAACTTTTTTATTTAACAAGCTGAACGTACCTACACAAATACTTCCCTGGTTTAATGAACTGCTCACTCTCTGCTGCTTTCTTACACACACACACACACACACACACACACACACACACACACACACACACACACACACACACACACGGTGTCTGCTGCTGTGTCTCTTCCTCTGTACTCTGACTCCCCTGTCTCATTTCGCAGCCTTCAGTAGAGTGTTTAACAGAGGCTATAGGGAGATGTTGTGGAAAATGGATGTAAACATGTAAAACGACTGGAGCATGAAGTGCACTGCTGCAGCAGATAAGACGATAAGTGGAGGGACAGAATCATCTGTGAGCCTCGATCTCTGTCTGATTACTGCACTTGAATTTTTATTCATCACACTGAAAGTCAATAAAAAACATGCATTGGTAGAGACGATATTGACGAAGCAAGAAGCATTTTCAGCACATTAGTCCAGGACAGGTGGCTTCTTAGCCTTGACTGAGCATTTTTCCAGTATGAAAGGTTAGCATCACTTAAGAATGCTTCAACTCGGATTTTTGAGACCAATCGCCAACTGCTGGATCATACCAATCATGGAGTACGTTAAAAACTTTCTGGGACTGTTTATCATGTAATAATATTTGGTAAGGTCGTATTTAACAATTCTTAACAACCTTGTCAGGGCAACTAGGAAGTTGTAGTCTTTTGTGCAGTTACCCATGTGTGTAGAGTCCATACATCCGACACCAAATCCCACAATTCTTAGCAAACAGCACCTTTTACCCTATATTTTAACAAGTTGAGGGAACCCGTTGGCTACCAGTGTTTCCCCTACCAAGCAGCTACCAAAACAAGAAAGGCAGAAAATATTTTATTTATGTAATTCATATGAGTACTCATGTTATTTCAGCATAGCATGACTCCTTTAGGTGTTTATTAATTCTGGTCCAAATGTTCTGTTACCTTGTAATTAATAATTAAACTGTGAGACTCCCCCGCCACAGACCAGTCCGCTCCCCTTACCTACAGGGAAACGCTAGCTACTGTCACAAACTGAAAAAAGTATTTCCAGGTTTTAAATAGGAAAGGAGTAAACCATGAACCTGCAAACGAGGAAGAAAAATCTTCTTACTGAGATTTCATCCGCTAATTTGAAACGTGACATAACGATGGCATGATGTGCAGATAAGGAAAAAAACATGGTCTGAAAACATCTGGTTTCAAATTTGACTTTTGTGTGCTCTGCACGCGACATTCACGTCCCCTGCATGTCGCATACTTTTTGTGTGATGAACTGAACTACTAGTGGTTGTTTTTAGAGATTTTAGAGAGTCTAATACTTGTGCCACGAATTTTTGGTTTGTGCTTCAAACCTAATTACATTTGCAGCATCAGTGCAATGTGAAAAAAAAATGTTAACAGACAGTCCTACTTGAAAATTAAGGGCCCTAACTTCTGCTTGGCACAAAGGTGGTGCACAGCACAGCGCAAGGGTCACTGCAATGTTCCAACAAACACGCAGAGCTCCCAACTGTCTAAACAACAAATATACTTGTGCTCATCTGTGCGCCCATGGGAGTGTTGGTCTCTAAATGGGGTGTGGGCAGGTGCATTTTTCATGCAATGCTAATGTATCTTGTAGCACCAGAGTGTTTGTACTATTCACCCACAAAAACCACACCTGAAATCTGGATTTATATGCATTTATTTCCCAGTTCCCAATCCCAAACCGACCCCTATACCCTCGCCCTACCCTCCTCCCCCTCCGTCCGCCACATCAAGGGCCGTCCCAAACCAACTAGTGTGGTACGTGAGTCGACTTTTAAACCCCGAAGTAGCGAGCCTGCATCGGTGCAGGTCTATGGCCGTCCTGGCAGGAAGTGCAACAGGAAAATGGAGGAGAACACAACATACAAATGGAAGTGCTGTTTGTCCTCTTTGGCCAGTGAAACTATTTTACTCACACATTTGTGTTGCTGCAATTACATTTGATGGTATCTAATACGGTTATTCAGTGAAATACACAATGGTGATTGCAACGCAGTAGTTCCCTTTTTGCAAAATTGTGTACCGTAACCTGTGAATAACACAACCGCCATGCAATCAGGGCATCCATCCGCTGCCATGGTGACGGCTGTGTTCGTGTTCCGGTTGAGTGTAAAGGGCGTCCTATAGTTTGGCTATTTATACCCTCCCCCTTCAGCAGAGGAACACTCCACAGCTGTGAGCGTAACCTGGTTTGAAGTGACACTGGGTAGCTCAGTGGTAGTGGGTCGGGGGCAGGGTCGGGACTGGGCCATACAGACTTTTAGCAGCAGAGGGAACAGGACTAACCTGTCTGATGGTTCTGGCCACGAGGCTTTCCAGTACAGGTCCTCGGTCTTCATGGAGAAGGTGAACTTCATCCAAGATTAGAAGACGAACGATCTGAGACAGAGCCACATCACCGACGCTCTTCCTGGTCACAACGTCCCACTTCTCCGGAGTCGTCACCAACATCTGGAAACAAACATTAGCGAAGCAGCAAGTCAAAACATTTCACTTACAAACAGTTCACAAGTTGTACGCCTCCAGTAACCAGTCAGGTTGCAGTTTATATCCATGCCCGTTCACACTCATACAGGACTTGAGAGGAATTCATTAAAAACTGTCAAGTATGTTACATGTGACTAAACTAACACGTATGATTCCACTGAAAAATTTCTAATGACAGACATCCTGTCTTTACTTACAGACAGGTGACTAATAAAGAGCTCTGTAACACGCTGCAACACCAGTCACTCCACATCAGCAAAATCAATGCGTTTGTGGTGGACTGCGAAACTTCGGATGAGGATGTTTCTGCAAAGACGCTGCAAATTCTACTAACGTAGATGCTTCACTATTATCCTCAACCCAGCAGGTAAAGATATGAGTGAATACCTCTACAATCAGTACAGTTTCATGGTGGGCACCCAAGGTTATTGTCCACAATTCAGCATATGACCAAACATGAAAGATGGTCACAAAAGCCCCTTCAGTTCAAATGTTACAGCGATAAATATGGCCAGAAAGTGCTTAGAGCACTATGATGTCATACTGAACTCAACATTTTGGCTCTAAAATGTCTCTACTCCCCCAGGGTTGTGGGTAAACATCATTTTTTTTGTAATTAATTCATTAACTATTGAGTTTTGAGACAGAAATGTCTCTTAAGAGGTCACAGTGACCTTGACCTTTGACCACCAAATTCCTATTATCCTTGAGTTCAAGAAGACAAAGATACTGTGTTCAAAAGAACAAGATGGACACCAAAAAACATAAAACATTAACAAAGACAGATAAAAATACTAACTATTCAAACTATAAAAATACCTATTGGTTTAAATCATGTTAGTAAAAATCAGCTAGCAAAACAGCATGGACAGTGTTCTTTAATTTAAAGCTCTGCTGTGCCTGTTATTGCCTAATTTATCACCGTTTTCCTACGGTTCATTTGACACTGCCAGGGCACTGCATCCCATTCATCTGATATGAAAAGCTTTTATAAAAGTCACCACAGTGTGAGAAGCCTCACGCCCAATACTGTTGTGACTGCTCACAAAGGTCCATTTAAAAGTCACCAATATAACGTCGCATGTAATTTTGTTGTATTTTTAATACTATGAAAATAAAAAGGATTGCCACATAGCCAAAGAAATGTCACCATGTCGGCTAAAACCAACAAAGATTGACAAGACAGATGTTACATCATCTCAGACTTCCATATTTCAGATGAGCAAATGCTGAAGAATACATCTGTAACATCTGTCAGAGTCAGACATGTTAAATATTCGGTCACACGGTTAACACTTGATGAATTAGTCTGAGTTCTCCTGGTTCACCTTCCAAAGCTGCTTTAACTAACACCAGCACAAATCTTCCATTACTGCTGTTATGGAATAAAATAAGTATGAAACACAATCAATTATGTCAACCAAAAAAAAAACAGCAAACAAAATGGATTATGTGTGCTCCACTGATTTTAAACATGAAAGTTAGAAGTTGTCACTTACTTACTTACTGACTTTACTAGCAATGAGAAGCACTTCTCGGCCTGGAAAATTAACTGTATAATTTCCTCTGTCTGAAGAAGCTTTCTCAAATTATTAGTGTGTGGTCAGCTTGGTCTGGGAGTCCCAGACAAAAACCTGTGTTACACCCTGGGAGGTTGGACTTTGAAAGACTTTGGTATATTAGGTCTAACAAAAATGGAAACCCTTCAATGCAATAACTTATATCACAGTCACATGTTTGTTTTGGCGATCATGCTGGAAATCTAATTAGAGCCCTCACTGCTCACTCTGAAGTATAGTCTTTTCTTTCATTCTGTTAGCATGTTTGTAAACTGACAGGAAATGAAACCACCCCGAGGTCTTAGCTGTTAGAGCGCAACTGCTAATTGATTTATCTAATTCTAACCGCTTAAGCCCTGCATTAGCTTCGACTGAATTAAACTATGCCTTTATCCACACAGAATGGTTTTGGTCAAATTGGACTCAGATGGTTTTTCGGAGTTCTGTTTGAAGAGAGACCTGCAGAGGAGCCCCAGTGCTCGAAACCAAACTAGGGACTAGAGGAAACGGTACCTTAGCCTCAGAGACTTGGACCATTTTTATTATGTATGTTTCTTGTGAGTTTATGGAAGTCCAGCATCAAATTCCTCCCATACTCTTTAAAGGGTTTGTCTAAAAACAGAATCAAAATAAGACCAAACTATTGAGATGTTTTAGAGATTTCCTGACACTTTTACTGAATCTCACGCTAAAATCCACAGCCACACAACCAAAGTCCCTCCAGAACACTGAGTCAGATTCACGGCTCATCAGAACCCAAAGGCCCATAACTCTGCTCATTACCATTCAGATGGAAGGGCCTAAATGGGATCATCACAATGTAACACGTATTTCACTACAGTTAGCAGCGTTATCCCCACGTATGTTTTCCTCAATCTATGATCGACTGCATTAGAAATTTAAAACATTGCCTCGTTTGATTTTGCTGAATTCTGTGACATGATCATTATACATTCTGCTCTCGATTTCTTTTGAAATTCATCTTAAACTAATTATAACACAGTTTCAGCACATCTCACCTGTATCAAATGTCAACAGACGTTGGGTTGCTTGGCGCTTATAATTCCAATGAAATTTTATTCTCTCATTTAAAGAAAAACACTACAATGCATAATTAATGGTGTGTGAACCGTTTGGCAACCTGTCCGTGGGTGTGCAAATTCCTATTAAACTCTTTCTGTAAAAGCAGTTCATTAAATCTTCTCTAGTTTGCATTTAAATCAATCTATCCAGCCATTAGAGGCTGGCGTGCTCACAGAAAAGGAAGTGCCTGTTCCTAATTGGAGCTGCTGGTTAATCTAAATGGAGGCTCTGGCAAATGGAGCACAAGCCAAAGGGATTTCTTAATTGCCTCACAAATACACACAAGGAGGTGTAGAGAAAACATGCCATTGTTTGGCTGAGTGCTGTTATTTAGCCCATTTATCAATAGACTGCAGCAGGACTGAAATGAATCGTCTAAAGTCCTGTGATTCTCAGTATTTCATAGAATACTCATAGAAGGAAATGTTTCTTAAAGATGACAATTTAATAAGAGAAGGGGATTATGAACTTGTACAAAACAACCTGCAGAAAAAGAGTCTGTAAGAGTTGCAATCTTTTCAAAATTAGTTACTTCAGGATAAACAAGAGCAGTGAAATCATGGAACCCCACCAACAGACAAATGTGACCCATACGGGCCCTGCTCACACTCACACTACAATGTGTAACTTGTAGATTACAAAAAAGCCACCAAACACATTCGTATCGATCCACTCGTGAAACGGAGCGGTAATTTCACCAGCCGTCAGATTAACTGGTGACATCACAGGATGTGTCGTAGGCTTGGCTTAAGAATTGCGTATCTACCAACCAGGAAATGTATTAAGTACTTATGCTTCATATCTGATGACTAGGGCTGGGTTTGAGAAAATAGATCTATAGACTAAGATCAATCTGTATATGAGAAATGCGATATTGATTCATGAAATTCTTAGATTGATCTCTTAATTTAAGCCATTTCCTGTATTCTCTGCGTTAGTCTCACACAACGAGATTTTCACGTGGCGGATCCGCTCCGCTGTGCCCCCTCAGGCGTGTGTGCAGTTCATGCTAAACAGAAACTGCACTGACAAAACTGCTTTGGGTCCATTTTTAATGTAAACTTTAGGGAAGTCCATCTTTGTACAATTTGCAGCATTGGTTTTCGTGAAAATCTCTTTCATGACCGAGCAAAATAATTAAAACTGAAATATCTGAGTGAATCCATATCAAATCGAATCAAGTTGGAATGAATTGGGACCTCGTGAATCGGAATCGATTCAGGAAATCAGCAGCGATCCGGAGCCCTACCGAAGACACAACCCCAAAGACCTTTGGCCTGCAGTGGTTCCAAGTGCACTTGTGAACCACTTCATGCTCAAACATGGTGTTGTTATTGACAATCCATGACAAAGCATCGCTCGGGGTCAGATCAGGCAGGCTGCTCCTCCCAGTCATCCCCCTCCTGGTTTCTCCATCGTTGCCTACTTGAGCGTTGATGTTCCCCAGATAACTGCAGAGTCCCAAGATGGAGAACCTTCCCACCCAAGGACTAAAAGGAGGTCGGGTATTCTGAGCTGCTGTTTGGTGCAAAAGCACACCAACAGTCAGTGACGTCTCCCCAGCCACTCGCAGTCGCATGGGGGTGTGAACTCCAACAATGAGCCACTCGGCCGGGTATCTGAAAAAGGAGCGAGTCCAGCCACTCTCCAGGGGCCTCATGTATAAAACTGTGTGTCGAATCCACACTAAATGTTTGCGTACGTACAAATGAGGAAATGTACGTACGGCAAAAAAGTCACACGGCAGCCAGCCTGCCAGACAGACAGACACGGAAATTATATTTTCTGACACAGTCGACAGTGTTTGAGGGCGATGTGGACGTCAAAACCACATTCTAAGTTCTTCCTCTTCTCGTTGTCCTCTCCCAGTGCGAGGAGGGAAAGCTGTGCATCCATCAGGATCACGCACGTGTTGCAGCGCAGCATTTGTTTATTTGCAGCGATCAGACTGATTAACCTACAGAAATGATCGCAACGATCAGTGATAACCCTCGTCCTGTAGCTAATGTAAATGAAAATGGTTTGATACGTGTATATGTTTTATTTTCTGAGAAGTGAACACGTTTTAGTTATTGAAGCTTTGGCCTGAATGAAGATGAGGACTCATGATGACGATGTTAGTGAGCACGGAGTGAGAGCTGCTACTGGCTTTATTTCCAGGTTTGATCATTTACACAGTTCATACATGAAGGTGGTGAGGATGCATCAGGAGAAGTGGTGAGAAGAAGGCAGCGTGTGTGTCAGCAGAGTGCGTGGTGTGTGCCATGCAGTTGTATTCCCTGTAGCGGTTTGACAAGCATCACCTACATAAAAACTAAAACCATACTTGCTGATCAACGCCCCTCCCGGCCTGTCTTTACGTTATTTTGGCACATTTATGGA